>JAKIJQ010000067.1:600000-1171522 GCA_023373905.1 Rhizoglyphus robini | reverse complement strand
TGTTTTTTAAATCTATTTTTATGAAATTTGGCACTATTCAAAACAATTAACGATGCCAATAAAATGTCGAGCAGGAGTATGCCTAATAATAATAATAATAATGCCTAAATAAAATTAAAGTTAAATATAAATAGAAACCATTTTAATTTAAATCGAGATTGCTTAGATTCCAAGAAAAACTGTTAAAATGTTTGCAGACATAAGTTAATTTTGCAAAAACATTATAGTGTATATGAGATATATCAAATTGAATTAGCAAAAATACGAAAGAGTTACACATGTTTTACCTTTTGAAAAGTTACTGGTTACCAAGTGAATGTTTGTTAAGATGAAGTCAAGTACAGTTATCTTCAAAAACCAAAATTAAAATGATCATTAAGCTATAATCCAAGAAGAAATTGTAAATCAAATAAATGTTGAAGATTTATTAACTTTTGTTTATCAGTAAAGAAAGGCCAAAGTAAAGTTTGAAAATATATTATAATTTTGTTTATCTGATTATTCAAATAAATGAAAACGTATTGATTGTTCCAATGTCTCAATTATTAAATAGTATGCTTAAAGTTTTTTTTAATCAAACGAATTCATGTTATATAGAAACCTTTAAATAGACGATTAAATACACATCGCAAAAGAACAGTGTTCTTGATTTTAAATAATCATTTTAGCATACGTACATACAAGTAGAAAGCCACTTATACAAATTGTATGCAAACCATTATTTATTAAACAAAATGTCATTGTTAGTTTATATTTGTATTTGGAAGACGACACTAAGAATGGTTACTCAGACCATATTTTAAACTTGTTAAACCTTTTAAATTCGAAGAAAAAGACCGGAAAAAAAGAAAACAGAAGTCGGGTAGACTGTTTTAAAGTTTAAACGAATGCACTAAAAATATCACAATTAACTAATTAATTAAGTATTCAAAGTACTAAGATCAACTGTAGATCATTTACAGACCCGCAAAATGTAAGACCAACAGACAGGCAGAAAATACATGCGTCATGATAGGATGCCTCCTATCGAAAACACGCAAGTCAAATTCAAAAGTTATTTATTTAAATAATATTATATTGTTAAAAATTTTAAAAACCACTTTGAGAAAACATGAAAGAAGGAATTGTTATAAATTATAAAACTAATGGTATTTAAATGCACGTGAAAATTGACGAATAAAGTGTTATTTTTCAAAAGTCTCGCTATTTGCCTGACTTGCCAGACAATCTTATTAAAATAGAAATTGTGTTACAAGAAATTTTATTTGTAAGTTTTTTTCATTTAAATTATTACTGTAGCTTAAAGGTCGCGTTATCTATTCTAAGTTATGCTAAATCTTGAAAGCACTCTTTTTCAGTTTAAAAATATGTAATTCATAAAAAAAAATGCATTCAAATTTCATTTAGATATGGTTGCTATTGTTAGTGTTGACCAGTGAAAAATTTCTGGTTCCATGATAACCCAAGGAAGCAAAAAATTGTTTAACAACTTTTTTTAAACAAGTCAAAAAACATGTAAACATTAACTGTAAATAAAATTTTCGAATCTATTCTTAAACCCAACATTGAACGATCGTATGTACCTCTAAAGTTTGGATTACACGTCTACTGTAAACATCTGCTTCATTTTAATTTATTCCTATGTAAACTTCACTCCAATCGCTCGCTGGCGCTCGCTCCTTCGTTCCGGTCGTTCGTTCGCTTTGCTTATTATAAGATTATTTGAATATGAAAATATGAATTTAAAAAAATGTATTTTAAAATGGGATTTGGAAGTATTTTTTCTCTATAATAAAAACAACACTTTTGAATGTAATAGTCAAATTTTATCAAAATATTCTAATATTAAATTAAATATTTTTTTAATCTATAAAAGGTTTATAAAATAAGATCATTTTTAGAAAGTTTGAAATGAAATAAGAAACACAAATATACTTTAATGGTCGGTCGGTTTCAGACCACTAATTTGAAAGGGAGGTAAAAGGACAGCTCAAGCAAATAAATTTTATTGGTCTAAAGTTTAAAAGTTTACAAATTTACAAGTTGCTACATTCGAGTACAATATGTGTAACCATTTATGAATCAATAATGAATGATTATATGACAATTACTTTAGTTTCACATAAGCATAAGTTTCTATTTTATTTTTTAAAGAGTCTCGCACTTTGCCTGGCTTGCCAGACAATCTTATTTACTGTGATTGGTAGCTTAATGAATTTATAAAAAATATAATAACTTTTTAATATTAACCTTTGAAAAGTTGCTTAGCAAATTTTTTAAAAACTTTAACTTATAATCTTTAGAGCAAACATAGATATTAGTGTAGAAAACACTAATATAGAAATTAATAAAAATAATTGTATAATTGAGGTTGAGACAAAAGGATTTTTAATGTTAACCAGTACAACTGTCAAAACATGGTTTGGGATTCTGCTTAGGTCGATTAGTTCATTTTCTATTCTGCAATTGTTTAATGATGAATTTAAAACTTATTGATAGCGAATAAAATTTAAGCATAAACAAAATCAAGGACTTTAATCTCGCTTAAATCTAAGGATTAAACAAAAGCATAACATGTGTCCAAATAATTGATTAAACCTGTTTTTTAAGAGACGTAGAGATTAGAAATGTAGATCAAGCCAATAAATAAACCTGAAAATTAAAAACACATTAATATGTACAAATATTTAATAAAAAGTTAATCATAATACTACGAGTAGTATTAAAAATTGTTCTTTCACTCCTTATAAAGTTATGATAAAACTACAAATGTGAGAAGTAATCAAGTAAACACTTGGTTAAAATACATAGACTTGTGGAACCTTTTTAAAATCTTGAAAGCATTGATATGAATTATGAGTAAATCATCAAAGTTGTGTAAAATTCTCAAATCATTTGTGGTAAGTGGTGATTTAACTCATCAAGCTCAAGATGGTTCTGGAGATCCATCTTCTAGTACTCAATTGCAGCGTGAACTTAGGTATGTCAATTTATCATAGTGCATCTAATCTAATTTTTAATCCCAATTTTTTAATTCAAAAAAATTGCTGGTTAAACTCAGAACAAACCTCTTCAAAGTTCATTCAACCGGCAACTTGCTATTATGATTTCAACTGATTTGAGTCCACCAAGTACAATTGAAAATAAAAGGATTTTTTAAAAATTCTGTGAATTGTTTTTGTTCTGAGTACAATGTTAATTTCAACATTTTACACTGAACCAATTAATACAAGTCTAATAGAAATAATTTGTTTTGAGTAAAATCTTTCCAAAGCAGTGGAATACAAGTAAAAGAAATAATAAATTTGACCTTTGTAATAACGCTTATTCGAACAAATCTAAAATTAGTTTTGATTAATTCTATATCTATACTATTCTATACTATAGTATAGTGTCATCTTTTTGCATTCTGTCAGCATTCGATATGCACTCGACTTGCATGAGACCTGTGCCTCCATTAGCTGGGACTTTATTAAATTAATTTAAAATAGAGAATTATAACAAGAACCACTCAAATTAAGTAAATTCTATTATTTATTTTAACCTTTAAGCTAACGAAAAACGTTTTCAAACATTGCAATGTTTGTTTTTTTTTAAAGTGAAGTATATTGTAAAGTTACGTTAATTTGGAATATAGTTTGAGAACGCAGGAAAAGTGGTCTATCACCTACATTGAGTACTTGAACGGATATCGAATATAAACTACAGGTATTTCATCCGTGTTTTTGACAACAAGAAAATCCAAATGTAACTTGAGTGACACACAGACTGACTCAAAATGTTTTTTATAACTATTTCTAACAAATCAAAAACTATTAAAAAACTTAAATCCGAGACATGCGATAGAGACACACGTCCACTCCTGCCACAATACACATATATTTAAAATTGCTCAGGGAACAGTTTTGTTCACAAATAAACAGAACTATTTTATTGGTGAGATTACGGAGACAATTTTTTTTATCGATTGTATATATGGAACACGACCAATGAAATTAGTATAATAAAAATAGTTGATTGAAATTTGATTTTACCTTTTAAAGTAATGGAATGTTTGATGGAAGTAATTCTTAAACTTTATTTCCTAATTAAAATCAGTTGAATCATCTTGTCAAGATTTACTAATCCAATTATTTTATGGAGGTCAACAATGACAGCAAATAAAGTGGTATTTTTGAATTAAATAATTTGAAAAATGTTCGTATGATAGAAACTGAACATGACACATTATACTCGTAAATAGTTTAACCAATTAGACTATCTGCAATTGAAATTGTTCACTAGTTCACTATGTGATTTGTAGTTTAATGAATTTATGTGACAAGTTTATATAAAAATTTAATAACTTTTTAATATTTACCTTTTGGAAAGTTTATCGGTTCTCAATATAATTTTTAAACTTTAACTTATAAGCTTTAGAGCAAGGATAGATAGTATTGTCGAAGACTCGATTAATATGGAAATCAATAAAAAGAATTGTATGATAAGGGTTGAGACAAAATGATTTTTAGTGTTAACTAGTACAATTGTCAAAACATGGTTAGGGATTCTGTTTAGGTCGGTTAGTTCATTTTCTATACTCTTTAATGTTGAATAAAGAATTTAAAACTTGTTGAAAGCGAATAAAATAATGTATGAATCATTTAGTAAAAATATAAAATTATATGACCAGTTACTTAATGAAAACATATACTCATCTCAATTTATTAAATCGAAATTTTATTTTCAAATCATATTTCCCATTGGCAAAATAAACTCGGGTCGATCCACGCCACCTCCATCACATATCGATGATCAAAATGTGTCTACAGCGGGTTCGACCGCTCATGATCATCTGTGAATGCATTCCGGTTCAACAATTTTTTAAAATCGATTTTCAAAATTAAATATTTGTGCTTATAATCACTAATTCACTATCAATGTCATATTCATGGAATTACTGAAAAGCTACATGATTCACCGAAAGTCTTCGAAATCTTGAAATACTGATCAATTGGTGAAACTATTCGAACAGGTTGACTAGAAACAACTTGACCAATGAACAAATCGTCGATCAAGGCTGAAAAGGTTCCAATTCTTAAGGAAATTTCTTCCATCTGTTAAATTATCAAGCTATACAAGGATCGGAAATAGTTGCAGCATTCCGACTTGATACGAGCACATTTTCCCATACAGTGTTCCTTCAGGGTCACAACACAGTCCAAGCAGACCAATCCTTAGTCATAGGTCATCAGGTTCAAAGTACGAGCCAACCAGGACCAGTCATCAGACCACCAACATGAGCAATCCCAAAGAATAACATCACAAGAGGCTACAGTAGTGAAGAATCCAAAGGACCACATCCCGAGGCAGCATTCCGACTTGACAAGTACAACGCACTAGGCCAAACTATTGATAGCACTGTCCAAATAAGCATGAATGCAATGACGTTAATCATTAGAAGAATGGTAAAAACTAATAGGAAAACGGGGGCTGAATTTGAAATTTGCACTTATTAAGTGTAATAAGTAAGACCCAAAGATTATTTCCGTGGTTTAGTCTGAACAGACACGATGACTATAGCATAAGCTTGCGACTCTAAAAGAGTCTCGCTAAAAATAATTTTAAATAAACTTTGTGAAAATTTCTCAATAAAAGCCAATTAAATCGTGTATAAAATACTGACAATCACTAATTAGAAATTTTCAGCAAAAGAATGTAGAAGAAATCATTTTGAGAAATAGTTAGATGTGGGATTTGAAAAATAACGAATAATTTAACTTAAATTCATACTCAAGGGCAAACAGTTTGTTTAGTAAAAATTTAGGAAAACAAAGACAGTACTATGAATTTAAAAACAATTCTTTGTTTCTAATACTAAATCATGTCATTGTGTAACAGTGTGATATCACAGTTATAGTGATGAACATTAAAATAGCCCAATCTCAACAAACTAATGCGTACTTAACTTTAAACTAAACTGGTAAATGGTAAATTTGGTGAAGAAGTTTATTTTCACGCTAATTTATATCAATAATTTTACATTTTAATATGTTGACGAAATATATTATGATCTTTAAAAATAAGAATTCAACCAGGAGACTTAATTCAAAGAAAATTATTCAGAATTTCCCATTGTTAAAATACACAATCAAGATCACCTAACCTAAATCAAACTTAATAGAATTGTTTTCGAACTCAATCTAAACACAAAAACTCCGAGATCGTATCAACTTGTGATCATTAAAATGACTTGACAATCTTTTAGACACAGGCCTCGAAGATTCGCTAAAATTCGCTAATAGTTTACATGCTGCGTAGCCTTCCACAGTGCATTGCATCGTGTAAACTTTTAGCGAATGTCCGAGCCATGTTTAGACAGCATTTAAAACTTTGTTATACTGGAAAGTGCATGGTCATTTGTGCAATAAAGCAAGAGTGAATGTAGAAAACGTCAGAAACATTAAAATGTGTAAATTTTAATTTATACCTTTTAAATATTCGAAAGCTTGAACAACGAAACGAAAATACTCACGAGTATTTAATTGATTTTTTTTATATTGGGCTATTGGAGTTATAGTCACAAAAATTAAATTAATGCATTAGAAAAATCGGCCTTACACAGAGGCCATATTTTATGCAAGTCCCACAAGAACATGTGAGGTACCAAATTAAAGGTTATGACCTCTAGAATCATTTTGTAAAATTTCCAGGATCATCCTAGGTCACCATTTTTAGCATTGCAATGGGTTAGATGTGCATAATATGGCCCATCCACATAGGACGTTACTCTACTGAAATGTATTAGACAATTTGATTTTGAATCAATTTAAATAATTGTTACTTAAGCACAATTTTTGAGTTACCTTTATAATGCGTGTATGCTCCTAGACTGCTTAACGTGAAAATAATTTAATTTTAGAAAAAGATATTGACGTCTCACATGTTTTATTACATATTTTGCAATGTTGTTTAATGTATTTAATATAACAGTTATGAAAGAAATAAAAATAATTGTCTTTAGTGGCCGGTCGATTCAGACCACTGATTTGCAAGGAGGTAAAAGGACAGCGCGAGCGAATGAAATTTATTGATCTGGTTGAGTGATTGCACAAGCGAGTGTTCGTGATTGTGGATGGATGGTGACTGACTGATGAATGCTCAATCTGATCGAGTTGAGCGTCATGATGAACAACTTTGTGGCATGCATGGAATTTAGTGTTGTGTCTGTTATGATCGCGATGCAAACCATCAAGCGGATGGTTTGTCTGTGTAGTGACCGCCAGAGACGAATTGACGGGGCCCTGCTATCCTGCAGTTGCAGGACCACGACATGTCTAAACATTTAACCCTTTAACGCCCACCGGGACATTAATGGCACAGATGTTTGAAGCCGCATAACTTTGTGATTTTTTGACATTTTTGAATGTTTAGAAAGCTTAAAATGTTCGTTGTGAAAATATCTATTTGGCTGTCAAACAAAACCCCTTCAAAATCTGACCAAATTTGAGAAAACTGAGCTAATTTGCGGCAAAACTGACATTTTTCAAAATTAAATGTTTTTGGAATTTGGTGGTCAAATTCAATTTCTATATTGATCATTTTAAGATTTTGGCTATATGCCTATCTTGTAGCCCATGCGATTCTGAAAAAATTAAGTACCGGGTTTGCCTAGGGTAGGATCAAAGGCAAAAAGATATGACACGATAAAGGGTCTCAAGTCGACTATTTTTCACACTTTGACCTCGAATATCTTAGGTCAAAGGTCATTTGTGACCACAAAAAAAACACGTGTCAATTTTTTTGAGCATACAAATAGAATAAAACAAGTTTCAACTAATTTCGTTTCCGGGGCGTTAAAGGGTTAACTTGCTTCCTGACTTCAGTTACAGTGCAATTGGATAAGCGATTAAAGGTCGTTTCAAACACCATTTTAATCAATGCCAATAATTAGAAAAAATTTATTATTTTAAAAATAAAAAAGTCTATACTTTTCATAGATTAAGAGCGATTTGAGACAGAATTGAATTGAAATGTACATTGAACACTACAATGCATTATTAAAGTCAATCTTTTGTAACCTTTCTATCTCTTTACTGATGAATGCTCAATATACGTAAAATAATCAATTATTTGAGCAGCACACAAACTGTATGACTCAATAATTTTAGTAACCATTCTAACCTTGCTTCTACCAGAGTATAAATTTTAGAAAAGAAAGCTTAGTATTTATTTAGTTTTAACTATTAACCATTTGTAAGACAACCGGGAGATGGTACTTGGTAAATGATAAATTTAAAAATATTGAAATCCTGAATTAATGGAGTTTTAAAATTAAAGTTTCTATAGTAAGTTAATGTTTATATAGCCTTTTAAAAATTGTTTTGACGACGATAATAATTTAAACACAAAATTATCAACTAAAGTTATATGATCAATTTTTAATTAAAAAGAGTAGACAAGAAATTAGGCAAAAAAAATTCAATTTAAGTAAGTCGTTTTGTGATAATTTTGAAGCGAAAGCTTAGCTAGTGACAAAGTCAAATCAATGATGGCAAAAGTACTATATATTTAGTTGTCTCATTTTGGAATTTAATTTAAGATTGAGTTAATTGAATTATTTGAATATAATTATTGTAGCAGATGACCGCTAGTCACTGCTTAGTACTACATCTATGACTCGACCTCATGTAGGTTCATCTATGTTCGACTGTATATAAACTCATCTCTCACTAATAAACATCACCATTCAACCCACATCCGTTACTGGTGGCAGAGGTGGTCGTTTACAAATTGTGTATTGAGACACATGCTTACTGAAGACGTGTACTGAGACACGATCCTTAAGAAGACAGTACGTACTTTGTGAAGAAACTCTGAACAACGTGTTCAAGCTCAAGACACGCGTGTGTTGCCAACGGAAACATTTCTAAGTGATCAAGAACGTGTTACAACGTTGTGATTGTCGCCTCAAGAGATGTCTGACAAAGAAGACGAACCAGAGGTGAAGATGATTCAAACAATTTCCGTCGCACCACCGACCCAAGAGAAAGGGGAACGAATCGACAAGTTTTTACGCCGATTCGAATTGGTGGCGACCGCATACGAATGGGACGACAGCAAAATGGCCAAACTGTTGCCGGCGTTCGTACGAGACGAAAAGGTGATTTCTCAAATAGAAAATGCGTCTGATGCTATCAGAAAGTCCTTCAGGTTGATAAAGGATGAGTTAACCAAGTTTCCACGAGAAGAGGTCAGAAAATGGATCAAGTCGTATCGTGTCAACACTGAGGACTTCGATTCGAGTGTTGCAGAAATTCGGAAGTTGGTGGAAATGGCTTACGCGAAGACCACTAAGAAGGAGATTTATGAACTGATTGTTCGGGACTTATTGGCAGACAAACTTCCGAATTTTCTATATAAAGAAACAATCGGAGAAGACAGCGTGAACGAAATTATCAAACGTTTAAAGAAAAAGACGATCTCAGCTAGGCCGTTGACAGTCAAACCGGGTACTAGTACAGTTCCAGGACCAGGACAAAGTCAAGGCAAGACGACATCTTTTGGAGATCGAAAGCCATTTACCCGTAACTGCTATGTTTGCGATCAACCTGGACATATCGCTAAGGATTGTGCTAATCGCAAAGTAAATGCCATTGGAATGGTAAATTTCGCAAAGGATGCCCGACCACGACGGACAGTGAAAATTGAGAAGGAGGACGTACAAGGAATTTTGGATACCGGCGCAGTAGTGACGGTATTCCCGGTGAAAGACATCAAGGATATGGAGGGACCAATTGAAGTGTTCGGGACTCCTACTGGCGGTCGTATAATGACAAAAGGCCCGATTAAGAAGCGATTCATACTCGAAGGGATGGAGTTCGAACACGATGTCTACCTAGCCAATACGGAAGAGGCACTGATCGGAGCGGACTTGCTGAAGCAATATGAAGCGGTCATTTCGGTAGGAGACGGCTCAATTGTCTTCAAGAGCCCACCTAATGTATCTAAGTCACCAAATAAAGAATTGTCCAACTATGAGAAGTGTACAGAAAATAGACTAGAGGGTGTAATCGAAGAAAACAAAGACCTGATGGAAGGCCTAGGAAAATGTGATCTGGTTAAGCACAGTATCATGAACAATGACCAGATTGTGTGCATTAAAAATCGGAGGATCCCAGTGGCGTACATCGACAAGATATCAGACCATGTGCGCGAATTACTGGACACAGACATCATAGAAGAGTCTTACAGCGAGTACTGCTCTCCAATGGTACCAGTCAAAAAGGATGACGGCTCGATACGGTTGGCAATTGATTTCCGAAAACTGAACGAATTTTCCAAGAAAGATTCATTTCCTATGCCACGAATCGACGAAATATTGGAAAAAGTGGGGAACGCCACAATTTTCTCAAGACTTGACCTCACTAAAGGATATTATCAAATTTGTGTCAACGAGGAGGACAAAAAGAAAACAGCATTTTTCTTCAAAGGCAAACTATATCAATTCAAGCGAATGCCATTTGGCCTAGCAACGGCACCCCATACATTTCAACGACTGATGATGATGATCCTAGGTGACCTGCCATTTGTACAATGTTACCTAGACGACATTATTATATTCTCGAGGAATATAGAAGAACATTTACGACACCTAGAAGAAGTGTTTAACAGAATCAGAAGCGCTAATCTACGGTTGAACAAAAACAAATGTTCGTTTGGGAAAAAGGAGATTGAATTTCTCGGGTACAAGATCGACCAAGGCAAATTGTACCCTAACGATGAGAAGGCTCAAATTATAAGGAACTTTCCAACACCAAAATCAGGAAGGATGTTGAAAGGTTTTCTCGGACTGGTCAACTTTCTACGAGGTATGATCGACGACTTTGCTCAACTAGCACAACCACTCTTTACAGCAGCCAACAAAAAGCGTTTTGTCTGGTCAGAACAGTGTGAAACTAACTTTAAACAATTGAAGGAGAAACTAGCCTCTCAACCAATGACGTACCTACCGGATTTGAACAAACCATTTGTGGTCACTACCGACGCTTCGGACTTTGCGATGGGAGCGACATTGGCACAAGAAATCGATGGTGAGAAGAGGATCATTGAGTTTATGAGTAAGACTTTTAACGAAACCGAGAAACGCTACTCGACGATTGAAAAGGAAGCAACGGCCATATTAGTAGCACTGGAGAAATGGCAACATTTCCTACTAGGAGCTGAAATCACCATCGAGACGGACCACAAACCGCTTCACTGGCTTCTTTCTAAGAAGGATTGCTCAGGAAAACTTGGACGAATGGCGTTGCGATTACAGGAATTCACGATCAAAGGGATCGAATATATTAAAGGTGATGAAAATATAATCGCGGACACATTAAGCCGAATCGAGATTGCCATTATTCAAGCGATCTCGGGAGATACACCAAAGAAATTACAAACCTTATTAGAAAAAGATCCTAACAGATTCAAGAGAATGGATGGAAGAATTTTTCTGATCGAAAAAGAATTGAAACGACTTTGCATCGAATCGGAAACTGAAAAAGATCAAATTCTTTTAGAAGTACATGATCTAAACGGGCATCTCGGAACGTTTAAAACAATTGAAGAAATAAGAAAGAGATTCTACTGGCCAAATTGGAGGAAACAAGTAAAAGCTTACCTGAAAAACTGCATCAACTGTGCAATGAAAAAGGATGATCTAGAACCAAGCAAGGAGGAATTGTTCCCACTAGAAAGCATGGATGTACTAGAGAGAGTACAGATCGATCTGTGTGGGCCGTTATCAACATCAAACGGACAAAAACATCTCATAGTACTGCAGGACGCATACAGCAAATGGCTAGAGGCAGAAGCACTAGTGGATACAAGAACAGAAACAATAGCAAATTGGCTGGAAGAAAAGGTCTTCTCGACATTTGGATACCCAGAAACGATAATGTCGGACCGTGGAACGCAATTCGAAAGTAATTTATTTAAGGAACTGTGTGAACGGCTCAATGTTCACCATCACTCGACATCACCGTATCATCATGAATCGAACGGACTGGCAGAAAGAGCAATCCAGTCAATTGAGAAGATGCTTCGCACATCGTGCCAAGAACAGTCGGAATGGGCAAATGTATTACCAAAATGCATTACGGCATACAACAACAGCAAACACCACTCTACCGGCGTATCACCGTTCTCAATCATGTTCGGGAGGGAAGCACGAAGACCAATTGATCTGAAGTACAAACTCGACCTCAACGAACTGGACGCGGAACTAAATGAGTCCATTGCTATCATCAATACCAAGGAAAGCAGAGCAAGAATGAAAAAAGCATACGACAGACGAGTACGAAGAATCAAATTCGAAGTGAACGAAAAGGTCCTGTGGCACGTGATGGAACAAGGACTGGGTAAAGCTAAGAAATTGAACAAACGATGGCAAGGTCCCTTCAAAATTGAAAAGGTGGAACGTCCAATGGTGTCACTCGTGGATGGTAAAGGCAGAAAAAGACAAGTCCACAGCAACCACATTAAGAAATTCGTTGGAGAAGTACCACTTGGCGAATTTCGTTTCAGAGGACGACCACCGAATTTGGGGGGAAGGTGTAGCAGATGACCGCTAGTCACTGCTTAGTACTACATCTATGACTCGACCTCATGTAGGTTCATCTATGTTCGACTGTATATAAACTCATCTCTCACTAATAAACATCACCATTCAACCCACATCCGTTACTTTATCTATATATAGATTGGACTGTACTTGGATGTTCAACTTTTGTTTGAGTGAAATTTACCTTTAAACTTACAAAAAAAGTTTCCTTTAATAAAATTAATTTAATAATATGCTCAATGAGCATTGTTCATATACATAATAATACATAATAACCTTTTAAACAGAAAAAAACAATTTAATTATCTTTTATTGTGAAAATGAGACATAAAAGATTCAACTAGTACAAGAGTTGAGTCAAAAATGCCTTACCTTTTGAAACGAAACATAATTTATTGCTACAGTTGTTTTTGAAAAATTAAAAAAAATTGAATATAATACTATTCACAAACATTGTAAGTACAGTCGAATCATGTGACTCCCTCATTTTAGTAAATACTTTTTTACAAACTTTCTCACTTAGTTTAATAGATTTCAATTCATATCTTAACATGTAAATTATTTATATTTCAGAAACAGAGCAAATTACATATTTAAATTTTTAACCTTTAGTATAAAATGGGAAACACGGAGCAATAGCAAAAAATAAAGACGTGCAAGTTGTTAACAAACCCAAAAAGAGTGTTATTAAAAATATTCAAACATTCTAATAACAAAAAAGTATTAATTTAATTTTCAAAAGCAAATATTTCTGAGCTTTGGCAGCAGAATATTCTGATTATTTTTTTTCAATAACTCTACTGTAATGGTAAGAACAAACAAGGAGGGCTCGAGGAATACTAGGACACAGCAATGCAAATGGACTACAACTTCCTATCGGACAGGAATCAGGATAGAGAGGGATACTTTGTAATATTTGAAAGATCAAGTCTATAAAGAAGCACAAAGTCAAGTCTTATTTGGTTAAGTTTATTTTATTGGTCACACTTTAGTAGTCAACTTGTGGAGTCACTTTAGTTGGATTAATCATCATTACCACCGCAACTGGTTCTACGAGTAAGACAAAGTGAGGATTATAATGACACTACATTATAATGCATTGGGTTGGAAGCAAGGGGCAAGGCAGAACAGAGAAATGATTGGTATGCAGAGTCGGCATTGCAGACGATCGGTTAGCTCCATTGACACAATGGCAAGATTGGCTGAATCTAAGTTGGGTTGATTGAAGGTGACAGCAAGGTATTGTCAGATTTGTAAAACAGTCAACTTGACAGTGAATGTGCACCGCTATCTCAACATTTCACAAAAATTTTTGGGAATTAACAAAACATCATTGGCTCCAAAGGAGCATAGTCTGAGCGGGCGGGCACCCAGCCCTCCACAACCAGAGTAAATGTTTATTTATTTTTAATTGGAGGAGCGACCGAAATCACTCACGCTGAGCGAGAGAAGCGAGCGAGGTGTGAGTGATTGAGGGAGTGACGAATCGTTGCCAGAAAAAAAGGGAATTGGGGTAATTCTTGTCACCAGAAATCCTCCGAAACTACTGAATGGATCGGTCTGAAAATTTAACACAGTGTTCTTGTTGTGGTCTAGATGTGCTGTATAGTTTTGAGGACATATAGGTCAGAGGTCAAAGCTGTAGTAATTTTTCAAAAAATTCAAAATTTTGTATTGAAATGTGTTGAGTCCGAGTGTCAACACAGTGTGTATGTCCTCCTGTGACACAGACAAGCACACACTCTTCCCGATGCGCCCGCTGTGCGCAATGGAGATGCGCAGTAGCAAGCACACCCAAATGTGAATCAGGGAGTCGGATGCGGACAATTTGAATAGAATGCACGTTTTTCCGAGTGTTTGTTTACGTTTTCCAACATATTCTGCTCACCGATGATTTGAAACTAAACGTCAGTGACCATTTAAGGATATTACCAATGATTAAACCGTTAATAAACATGCGACACTGAACAACGAATAATTAAGGACAGACGCGGGTAACGTCCTCTATGAATGGCCCCTTTAGCTCAAATCTATTGATTTGACTAGATGATATTTGAAAGGTTACTTCTTCTTTTAATATTTGACCGATTGTGGCATATAATAGCTCAAATTAAAGATAAATTGATTGGCTTTAACGGCATCAGAAAACATTTATGGAAATATTTTTTATTGAGAATATAGATCAAAAAATGTAAAAAAAGTAGCATATTTTGAACACTTTAAGATGAACTCACGATCAGATAAGATAAAATTTTTAAAATGTTTTCTGCCCGCCAAATAGAGAATCTTATTACCTTTAATAAAAGCCCTGGTTCAACAAAATCGGATCAGTTTTGTAGGAGAAGAAACAAAAACAAAATGCAAAGGTCTTGATTTACAGGAGAAGGGAAAAACTAAAAGGTATGCATTGGCCGGTAGAGGGCAAATGCGAAAAGTGCATCCTGGAAATGTGGATTTTTTGTGACTTTTCGTCGGAATATTGTTCTAATTTTTTGTAAGATGATAGATAACCGATAACTTAAGATATTAAAATATTTTGAAATTTTTAACGAAAAATTGAGCCGCGACTTGCCTTAAGTGCCTTAAAGATTTTAAATGATTGTATGAGATGTAAATTAATCCGAAAGCAATCATGAAAACACACATTTGTTTATTTATTTCAAATTTTTTTTATTTTTAAAATATAATTGGTATAATGGTAATATCATTAAAAAATATTCTGCCTTTCTTTATAAATTTGATGGATCCTACACTATGGATTTGTGTGATGAGAATAAGGAAAATTTGATTACAGACATTTATCCGATCAATCAGATTTTGAAGTGCTATCTCGAAGATAGTTGTTAATAATTTGTTGAATAGTGGATTTGTATTTGTGACCCGAACAAATATTTAGTATTTGTGAGTTTGAATTTAGTTCATTTTGCTATTTGCATCATATGATAGGATTTATTTGGGTTTAGAAAATGAATCGAAAAATGTACAAGGAGTTTATATCTAAAAATTTTAAAATGTAAAAAATGACAAATTAGATTGAAATTAAAAACATTAATTTATTCCCAAAACTTACAATATAACCCAACCCCAATCAAACTAAGTAAATAGTATATATTCTTGTAAAATCGAAGATTTCGACTATAGATTTTTTATTTTCCATGTATTTAGAATAGCGCTTGTAAATTAATAAAACATGCAAACACACCTAACGCTTCTAAATTGATAAAACAAGAAAATTGAACGGGTAATTCATTTTCCAGTAAATAATAAAAAATCGTGCCCCAGGTGTAACTGCAAGAATTGTTGCATATGTGTTGCATATAATGAGTATGCATTGGTACTTATGTAGATAAGGGAACCAATCAATTGACAGTTCTTCTAAATTTGCAGTTGTAAGCATTGGACAGGTTTGTTTATTATATGTGCTCAAACAATTTTTAAAAAATCCAATATATGCATATAATACAAGGTGCAATTGTTTAGAATCAACGATTCTTGTTATATATTTTTTGGTTCATTACTGAAATGTAATGAATATTCTGTCATGGGAGACGTAACAAAAAACATTATATTTGTCAATTAAAGCTATTGATATTGGTATTGACTTGACTACAAATCATTGACTAAACTATAACTGAAGAATCACTCAAAATGAATGAATAATACTTTTTATGTCTGGTTTAAGTGCAAATTTGTTCTTTGAAACTGACAGTTTGGCTTATTCAAGGAATCACGTTCATAAATTGTTATCTCCCATTTACAGGATTTACAACTGGGGCACGATTTTTTATTATTTACTGGAAAATGAATTACCCGTTCAATTTTCTTGTTTTATCAATTTAGAAGCGTTAGGTGTGTTTGCATGTTTTATTAATTTACAAGCGCTATTCTAAATACATGGAAAATAAAAAATCTATAGTCGAAATCTTCGATTTTACAGAAATATTCGTACAAGTCCCGCAAAACTAACGTTTTGCCTCTGGGACTTGTACGAAACCGCTGGCAGCAAGCTGCCAGCGGGACCCCCACCCGACCACCACCACCTCACCACCTCACCACCTCACCACCTCACCACCTCACCACCTCACCACCTCACCACCTCACCACCTCACCACCTCACCACCTCACCACCTCACCACCTCACCACCTCACCACCTCACCACCAAACCTCCCAGCGGCACAAACCAAAACATAAAATCCAGGAACTTCAATACAAAATAAAAATAGAAATAATTTCGGAATATTAAAAATACCACCATAAGACGAACTTTATTGTAAAAATAATAAAACAAACAATTAAAATAACAGCACGCTAGGTAAAATCGGTGTACAATTTATATAATCTAATTAAAAGATCTGGTAATAATAGCATAACACATTTTTTGAACAAATTAATAAGAATATATAGAATAAAGTAAGTTAAGATTCACCCTTAGTTCATATAGTTTAACAATCTGCATATTTGAATAAAAGCAAAGTTATCGCAAAAGATTATTCGATCATATTTCCGGTATCGATGTAGTATAATTCAAATCTATCAGGTAACTGCAACACATTTCTTCTATAAATAAATTGTTTCCAATATTCATTATAGTTTAAAATATAAGTTCAAAAAAAGATATAACATTAAATTATTAAATAAGTTCTAAGTTAAAAATATAAATTCAAATAAAGTCCTAAGACTTAAAAAACAGTTTTAACCTTTAAAAATATTGCACCAATAATAATATACAACCAAGGAAACAGTAGAGGGATAGGAAAGAGAGAAGGAAAATATTTACAAAGTAGAATAGGAAAGAAATCTTTTTGGTTTTTTGTTTTTTAATTTTTTTGGGTTTTTGGGTTTTTTAATTTTTTTTTGTTTTTTATATTTTTTATGAATATATATAACTAATGAATATAGAATATAGGATATATAAGATATAACGAAACACTTCTAAACTCCTCCACCATGACATACACTCACTTCCGTCACTCGTTCCGCCTTTCACTCAAACTCAATTAGACGCAACCGATCGAGAACTGCCAAAAATGGCCTCTTTCCACACAACATTCGTTGTCACATTCTTGCCCCAACCACAAAACACACGAAGATTCTCCGGATCCCGAACTCTGCTCATCGCCACGTACAGCTGTCCATGACTGAAAACAGGGTGCTCTAAGTAGAGACCAACTCTATGCAGAGTTTGACCTTGAGATTTGTTGATGGACATTCCAAAGGACAGTCGCACTGGGAACTGTGTTCGGACGAATGTCACACCAATATCTGTTTGCTCGGCATCCACGATTAGTGGAATCC
The DNA here is from genome assembly GCA_023373905.1 of Rhizoglyphus robini. Classification (NCBI taxonomy): domain Eukaryota; kingdom Metazoa; phylum Arthropoda; class Arachnida; order Sarcoptiformes; family Acaridae; genus Rhizoglyphus; species Rhizoglyphus robini. Next base: position 1,153,640 of record JAKIJQ010000067.1, on the reverse strand, counting down.
GTGGAATCAAGACGATATCCCGATCATTCAAGGGAGCGTTATCGTCAATGGAAGTCAACAATCGGCACTTAAGCACATGTTGATTACATTCTTCAACTATCATCCTCGTGCCATTGTTCAATCCTTTCTTAACACTCAAATTCCTAACTAAACTCACAATTGCCCCAATCGTCAAGTTCAACTCATGAGGGGGAAAGCCGGCTGGGTTCTCTCGATTCAAAAATTCCGTGCAGAAAAATTCCTCACTAATCTCCGAATCTGGAGCCAACCGATCCTCACTTAAGAACTTAGCAATCGATGCATTGCGACCATGGCGTTGGAGATAATCAACTAATTTCTCACAAACCAACTCATTTACCAAGTTAGCGTCAGCATTCCGGGCACACAAAATCACTGCTGATGCCAACCTCTTAGGGTCACCTAGAGTTTCATCGTCAAAAACAAAGTCAATCAGTGCCTGAAGTGACCCAACCAGCAATGAAGGATCAATCACCACGTTCTTTTTGCCCATCTCCTCACCAGACGGATCATCCTCTCCCACATTACCATTACCCAAACTCAGTAGATACATCTGCCAAATCGGATTAGAAGACCGATAATTGACTGTCAGAGTGAACGTATGAAAGCGGTGCCAAAGTTCGTGCCGTAACACACACGAGTCAAACACAACCTTTCTCCCTCCTTTCTTGACGACCGGCAAAATTTGCTTAAAATCCCCCCCAACAATCAACGTCTTTCCACCAAAAGGCAAATCATTTCCCATGAGATCCTTTAAAAGCACATTAACCCCTTCTAATGCCCACCTCGGGACCATGACTACCTCGTCCCACACAATCACATCCACCTTCCTCAACTCATCTGCATATCGATCCTGAGCTCGTAGTGTTGATGTGTAGTCATCGGAAGACATGTTGAACTTTAATCTGAAAGCCGAATGAGCAGTTCTACCGTTGTGTAAAAGGAATGCTGCGATACCCGAATATGCTACGTTTAACACTTTCAAACCGTCAACACCAGTAGCAATGTCATTAATCGTACGATAGATAAAAGTTTTTCCCGACCCTGCCGGTCCATTCAAGAAAAACAACCTTATTTTAGTTGGATCATTTTGCGCTTTGCGAATATTCTCGAGCATAAAATCACATGATTCCAATTGCATACCTTGAAGGCGACTATAGCGTTCAAGACCAGACTGAGCAAGTTCCTGGGCATCTACCTCATCATCGAGCTCACCAATACTCGCAGGACAGTTAACGGGTCGAGGAATGTAATTACTCAGTTCAATACCGAAGTCCAACCCAATCTTTTCCAGCTCCAAGTACAAACGGATCTCAGCAGCTTCCGGCGAAATATCATTCTGATATGTATAATCATTATACATCTCAGCTTTAAACTTATTAAAGAGAGCTACTGGATCGGTGACTGAATTGGTGGATAAAATCAGGATGAAGAGATGTCGCAAGTGATAGGAACGATAACAATGGGCAGCTTCAGTGAGACAAATCTCATGACCTTGGTCAGACTCAAGAAGACCACGTCGAATGCACGCCTCTTTGAAAGTGTCACAGACATTGCCTTGTAAATCAGTACGTAAATCCTCAAAGCTTTGAGCTCCTTTTACGTTCAATAACAAAAGCCTCTCACAATATCGCTCTCGTTCCTCTGGATCTGCACTAAGTGGGTTGACATGGAAAATGCGACCAAACACACGGAAGTTAGCCTTGCGAACATCCCAATAATGCGGTCCACCTGAAACTTTGTGGAATGTGAAATGTTTTGGTATTTCGTAGTAGAAATAATTTCGAGAGTCGATTGGAAGATTAACAGCAATAACTTTACGCTCACCCCTAGCATTCACAAATTCAAACGTATGACGAAATTCTTGTCGTGCAACTCTATCCCGATCGTCATGAATCAAAGCACACCATTTATTGAGCTCAAACCAAGCGGTTAAAGTAGTCCACAGATTCTGACCCCGCTGCATGGCCTGCTCAACCTGACCATAAGTCCAGAAGATCAACTGCTGTCCCGGGAGATGGATATCAAGGACCGTGACACCATGAGTCATAAAGTACGTTTTAAGACCAAAAATGTGATAAATAGCCTCCATAGGAGTTATGCACTTAGTGGTAGCGTACGCTTTTATCTCATCACGTCCCTGCTCATTCTTGGATATCTGAATATTGGCCATATCATCGCCCTTATGAATATAACCAAACAGATATTTGCATGCTAAAGTACTACTGGACACAACCTCGAGGTTAATGTGACAGTTAAACAAAAGCAGCAAGAATGGATTGTACGGTACAACCCACTGGTTGTCGTACTCTTCCTCTCTCCCTCGTTTCACAAAGACAATTTTGCGGCCATTATTCGGTCTTCGGTACCGAGGATACATGGCGGACAGATCAGTGAACTCAGTGAAGTCCTTGGGGAAACCCATCCCACACTTGTCACGAGAAGCACTCTGATTAGGGACATTTGGTCGAGACGGACCAGCAACGCCTTCACGTTCATCTGTCGAGAGCCGACCAAAGTCACGTGAGAGTCGTCTCATCACCGGATCGACATCAACATCATCTCTCTCCTCCTGTTCAATCGTTTCGTCATAGTCGAAATCATTGTTCAAGATCAACTCCTCACCCTCCACCTGGTACAGCTCATCGGACTCATTCAACAAATCTCCAACTTCCTCATCATCATCATCCATCGAAACTCTTTCTCTCTGTCCACCTGTCTCATTTGCAACATTAACCCTTGCCCTCATCTGCTTTCTCATCTTTTTCCGCTTCATACATGCAGCATTTGGCGTTTCTGGTCCACATTTACGATGAATCATAAATTGTTTCACTAAGGCATATAACTGAGGATTCTCCGCCTCATCTGGAATCTCAGCACAGACAACCCGGTCAATGTCAGCAGGGGTGCGAAGTTTATGGGCTCTATCCAGCCAAATCAGAATGTGTGCATGAGGAAGTCCCCTCTTTTGGAACTCAGTCACCCCCGTAATAGCATCACATTTGCCGAAAATATTGTGCTTATCGATATAATCCATCAAAGCTTTGACCTTTCCTTCAAAAACCTTACACGTCAAATCGAAGCGATCATTGGAAGTTTCTCCATCACGCAGCAACTCAACAATCTCCGGCCAGTTCGGGTTGCATGTCATTGTAAGCAATAGACACGGTTTACCCAAATAAGAAACGAGTGAAACAGAATTGAAGTAGTTCTTACGATTATACCTAGGTCCACCTCTAAAACTGGATGGAAGTTTTTTCAAAATGCCAATGTCATTGCCACCAGCAGCCTGAGCTCGAGCCGAGCCATTAGCAAACATCTCTCCCATCTCACGGCTCAGAGCATAATTCTCCTCAGCAAGCCCTTCGAGAAACTCCTCAACCCCCATCAATCGATCCGCACGAATGAATTGCTGCTTCTGACTGAAATAGTCAAGCCTGTTCACAATGATCTTACAACCACTGTCAACCGCAAACTGTTGAGACAACTTTCTAGAGTGGACAACCGGATTGAACACACCTTCACGCTCAGAGAACAGGTATGAACAATGCTCCATGATAGTGACACATCTCGACTGAGGATCAGTTGGATCCTTCAGTAACTTTGGATTCCACCCAGGTTGCAGATTCGGAAACAGAATAGGATAGGTCAGGGGATCGACACATGAATCAGTGTAAGATATAAATTTGGTCGCATTAGGATGAGCCTCATTGCGTTTACGAACATAAATTCCTTTCTCAGTGGTTGAATCACCGTCACACAGTGCAGCCACAATCTCGCCCTGTTCAGTGGATGGAAGTTCAAAGTTGAGTGTGTCATTCGGGCGAGTGAAAAACCTAATCGAGTACTCAGTCAAATTACGCTCCTGTGCCAATTCATGCATATTTTTATACTGGGTAAAAAACTGATTATGATCAGTTAAATAGTCCGCAATTCGCTGCAGGACCAAACGGTCGAGATTCACATTTGCAGACAGACGTGCATTCAAAGCATCATTGGTATTGAGCAACCAAGTCTGGTTATAGTGAGTCAATTCACCCTCACCAAGAGAATCAAGATTGTACATGAAATGATGGACCATGCCATTAACTTTAAACACATACGGTCCACCACCATCATTGATGTTGGCTTTTTTGTAACCCATTGAAGCCATAGATAAAGAGTTATTATAGGAATCGATATTCCGGAAAAATTTACGATTGCGTGTATTAATATGAGAAGGATTAGCAGAATTAATATGAAAAAACTCCTCTAACTCAGGAGGATACTGAGAATGTCGAGCATAGATAGCAACATTAATTTTGCCTTGATCGCAACAATCTGAATAGACGCTACCGAACACTCCAGGAGACAACTCTTTGCGATACTTAACCTCATAAGCAAAGTGCAACGCACGACAGTGACCACACACTTTATCCCTTGGACCCAAGTTGTGAGGTAAAGGGTTCACACGCAAACTACCCTCATCGGTCAACACTGCAGCCATAAACAAAGGACCACGGGTACGTATTTCCTCTCTATGAACTCGCATTCTCTCACGGGCATCAGCACGATCACGTTCACGTTGGGCATCAGTTCGTCCTACACGAAGCTTAGCAAACCGAATTTTCTCTTTCCCAAGAACATGCTTCCTTTTTTCAGGTGACAAATCAAGTCGTCTCTTAACATTTCGAGTATTATTCTTCAAACGAATATTCTGCTTCGAAGTTTCACTCAATCTTCTGCGCCTAACCTTTTGACGAAGAGAAGCTTTCTCTTTCCGTCTCAAAATGATATCTCCTAAAGAATCATGACCATCCGAACTGGCAGAAGTATCAAAGATTGGGGAAATTAAACTGTTGGAATCGCTACTAAATGACGAATCTCTCTCATCATTAAATTGATCTGGAGAAACCTTGCCCTTTGGAGCATCACCGACTAACATTCGATAAAACATTGAAGTAGGATGCGGAACATTAGGCGGGAGAAAATCAGATTCAAAACGACGATGAAGTAAAGGTTGAAGACTTTGTGGAGAAGTTGTTTTAGAAACTGACATAGAAGATTGATCTGACTGATCAGTAACAGAGAAATCTGTATTAACCTGTGGATTAGCAAACAGAGAAACATTGAGATTGACCGGATCTCTCAAAAGATTGACCTGTTCCTTTGATTGATCTTGTTGGGCACTCTGTGAAATCTCCCTGCCCTTACCTATAGCCTTTTTACGCTTTGTAGGGGCCATCAGAAACCTCAAAGCAATATTTAATTTAATAAATAAAAAGAAACTTGGAATATTTTTAAACAATTAAATAAATTATTAAAATGCTTTAATACAGAAACCTTAATCAAATTTTAATATTAGAAGATTAGAACCTAAAAACTTTTAAATAGAAATATAAAAAAGGTTTTTTAGTTTAAAACTTAAAAAACTTTAAATATAAATATAAAAAAGTTGGCTCGTGACACCATAAAGTAAAGACAAAGCGAAAACCTTAAAGATAGAAAAACACGAAATACCTTAAAGGAAGGTGATTTCGAAAAACGTTAAAGAAAGAAAAACACGAAATACCTTAAAGGAAGGTGATCTCGAAAAACCTTAAAGAAAGAAAACGCGAGAAACCTTAAAGGAAGGTAAACTCGAAAAACCTTAAAAAAACACAGGATGGCGAGTTGAAACTAACACACAGACACAAAGTGGTGAGTTCCACTAACACACACACAGAAACACAAACTGACTTGAGACGACGACTAAGTTGCGTGAGAGGATAGCTTTAGACAGAACTGGTGAGAGGACTGGCTTGGGCGAGCTCTAGAATGCAAATGAACGAGTACTGAACATAGAAGCCCTTTATATAGCCAGAAAAAAAATTAAATTGAAAAAATTTTTAATTTAAACTTTTGCAGACGCATTAGGGTTTTTACAAAAAGACTTATTAAATGATTTTAGAAAAAAATTATGTATTAGAGTTATTAGAGTTATTCCAGAAAAATTTCGAATAATAAAATGAGAGATATGAAATTTCTATGTGTATATTTTAAGTAAATCCATGTTGCAAGAGTCTTTAAAAAAGCCCCCTGTTAGAGTCAGAGTGAACATATAAGTCTATAAATTTTTTTGATACAGAATGTTCCTAATAAAATTAACCACAAATATGATTAACAAAGAAACAAATTTCTTAAATCTTAATCTATCAACAAACAGTAATATCCAAAAACTAATTAAAACAACCTAACTCAACAAAAAACCAACCCTCTACACTAAACCTACACCAAACAACGCCCAATACTAACCTAACTACCTAACCTAACCTAAACCTACACCTAACCACACCTTACCTAACCACGCCAAACACCCCCGAACCACTCCAAACACCCCCCGAACCACCTAACCTAACCTAACCTAAACCTACACCTAACCACACTCTACCTAACCACGCCAAACACCCCCCGAAATACTCCAAACACCCCCCGAACCACCTAACCTAACCTAACCTAACCTAACCTAAACCTACACCTAACCACACCCTACCTAACCACGCCAAACACCCCCCGAACCACTCCAAACACCCCCCCGAACCACCTAACCTAACCTAACCTAAACCTACACCTAACCACACTCTACCTAACCACGCCAAACACCCCCGAAATACTCCAAACACCCCCGAACCACCTAACCTAACCTAACCTAACCTAACCTAACCTAACCTAACCTAAACCTACACCTAACCACACCCTACCTAACCACGCCAAACACCCCCGAACAACTCCAAACACCCCCCGAACCACCTAACCTAACCTAACCTAAACATACACCCTAACCACACCCTACCTAACCACGCCAAACACCCCCGAACCACCTAACCTAACCTAACCTAAACCTACACCTAACCACACTCTACCTAACCACGCCAAACACCCCCCGAACCACTCCAAACACCCCCCGAACCACCTAACCTAACCTAACCTAAACCTACACCTAACCACACTCTACCTAACCACGCCAAACACCCCCCGAAATACTCCAAACACCCCCCGAACCACCTAACCTAACCTAACCTAACCTAACCTAAACCTACACCTAACCACACCCTACCTAACCACGCCAAACACCCCCCGAACCACTCCAAACACCCCCCCGAACCACCTAACCTAACCTAACCCTAAACCTACACCTAACCACACTCTACCTAACCACGCCAAACACCCCCCGAAATACTCCAAACACCCCCCGAACCACCTAACCTAACCTAACCTAACCAAACCTAACCTAAACCTACACCTAACCACACCCTACCTAACCACGCCAAACACCCCCGAACCACTCCAAACACCCCCGAACCACCTAACCTAACCTAACCCTAAACCTACACCTAACCACACCCTACCTAACCACGCCAAACACCCCCCGAACCACCTAACCTAACCTAACCTAAACCTACACCTAACCACACCCTACCTAACCACGCCAAACACCCCCGAAATACTCCAAACACCCCCTGAACCACCTAACCTAACCTAACCTAAACCTACACCTAACCACACCCCTACCTAACCACGCCAAACACCCCCGAACCACTCCAAACACCCCCCGAACCACCTAACCTAACCTAACCTAAACCTACACCTAACCACACCCTACCTAACCACGCCAAACACCCACCGAACCACCTAACCTAACCTAACCTAAACCTACACCTAACCACACCCTACCTAACCACGCCAAACACCCACCGAACCACCTAACCTAACCTAAACCCTAAACCTACACCTAACCACACCCTACCTAACCACGCCAAACACCCACCGAACCACCTAACCCTAACCCTAACCTAAACCTACACCTAACCACACCCTACCTAACCACGCCAAACACCCACCGAACCACCTAACCTAACCTAACCTAAACCTACACCTAACCACACCCTACCTAACCACGCCAAACACCCACCGAACCACCTAACCTAACCTAACCTAAACCTACACCTAACCACACCCTTCCTAACAACGCCCAACACCCACCTAACCACTCCAAACACACCTCGAACCACCTAACCTAACCTAACCTAAACCTACACCTAACCACACACTACCTAACCACGCCAAACACCCCCCGAACCACCTAACCTAACCCTAACCTAAACCTACACTCTAACCACACCCTACCTAACCACGCCAAACACCCACCGGAACCACCTAACCTAACCTAACCCTAAACCTACACCTAACCACACCCTACCTAACCACGCCAAACACCCACCTAACCACCTAACCTAACCTAAACCTAAACCTACACCTAACCACACCCTTCCTAACAACGCCCAACACCCATCTAACCACTCCAAACACACCTCGAACCACCTAACCTAACCTAACCTAAACCTACACCTAACCACACCCTACCTAACCACCCCAAACACCCCCCGAACCACCTAACCTAACCTAACCTAAACCTACACCTAACCACACCCTACCTAACCACGCCAAACACCCCCTGAACCACTTCAAACACCCCACGAACCACTTCAAACACCCCCGAACCACTTAACCTAACCTAACCTAAACCTACACCCTAACCACACCCTACCTAACCACGCCAAACACCCCCGAACCACTCCAAACACCCCCCGAACCACCTAACCTAACCTAACCTAAACCTACACCTAACCACACACTACCTAACCACGCCAAACACCCCCCGAACCACCTAACCTAACCTAACCTAAACCTACACCCTAACCACACCCTACCTAACCACGCCAAACACCCACCGAACCACCTAACCTAACCCTAAACCTAAACCTACACCTAACCACACCCTTCCTAACAACGCCCAACACCCATCTAACCACCTAACCTAACCTAAACCTAAACCTAACAACGCCAAACACCCACCAAACCACAAATTTCTCAAAATTCGAATTTTCAATTGTTGAAGAAATTTTCTATAAAATGAAATTATGGCATTATTTGACGCAACAATCAGCGTGACACACGTGCGAACAGCAGAATTTTTAATAGAAGTGGGATATTGCATCGATTTTCAATACGTGTTATGAACATGTACCAAAGCAAGTCCAAAGCACACTGGAAAGCTACAAGGCACGATTCCTTTTGGAAATTGCTCACAAGACACAATATGGCAACATGATCATGATGATCATAACTATTACCAGTTCGTTAAACTTTAGGAAGACCATCACTTCAGTTTGTCAATCTTCTCCTTTGCTTGTTTACGGCTTAGGCTTCTTTCGAGAAATCAATTGATTCGGTTAGTAATTGGGGTTAAAGCTAGAATTTCAGTGCTCAAACTCACAACGCGACGTTACAGTTCATACTTCACAAAGTACAGTAGCGGCCAATGTACGGTGAAGACGTTTTCTTCACCCTAGGGCAGCTGCCCTCCCGATGATGATCTAGTTATTTATAGAGATGGATCTGGAACACAATGTGGCATTGGTTGTGCTTTTGTCGTCTATTAAAATGGCCTAGAATTACACAATTAAATGTTCAAGTTTCCGTCATTGCAGGTTGAAAAGGATGGCGATTCTTCTCGAAGATTTGTCGGGTACGAGTGGTGGCAAGCGGTTTTTATATTGCTAATGGTGGTGCAATTATAAAAAAAATCAATCCTAGAAATCTTCGATTTTACAAGAATATATTGCATCGATTTTCAATACGTGTTATGAATATGTACCAAAGCAAGTCCAAAATACACCGAAAATCTACAAGGCTAGATTCCTTTTAGCAATTGCTCACCGGACACAATAGGCTCAATTCCAATGCAGAAATCCAAACCAAAGCATTATTCCATTCGTCATTTGCTCACAAGATACAATATAGCTACATGATTATGATTATAAGTTATAATTTATAACTATTACCAGTTCGTTGTTAACAAAATCTAGCATACAGAAAAACAATATTTGTTAATGAGCAAATGGATTACATAGAAAACTTAACGAAATAGCATCCACAGATATATAACATTGTAGCACCGTTAGCACCTTGTTCGTCTTTGCATAACCGATTAACCACCGTGTAAAAACTTTAGGAAAAAGACCATCACTTCAGTTAATCTTCTCCTATGCTTGCTTACAGGTAAGGGTCCATTCGAAACTGGATTTTTATTAACCTGTTGATTGTTGGCGGTAGCAATTATAGAAGGTTGAGCCAGTTTGTTTCTTGATAGTGTCCACAACTCGTGGTAAATTTTGGTCAACTTGTTTAGCTTCTATCACTTGTGGTTTATCATTGAATTTAACACGAGCGCTCTTATCCACGTTCACATCTGGCAATGGTGGTTGACGATTGTCTAATGCCACGAGATGGTTCAGGTTCAAAAGTTGAAGGTTTTGATTCTACAGGTTCCTCTAGTAGGACAATCTGATTAGGAGGGGATACAGTCAACTCTATGTTGCCACTTTAGTATCTTCCAACTGATAATAAAGAATTGACTGGTGGAGAGATCAATTTATTCGATTAGTAATTATGGTTACTGGTAAAAATTCAGTGCTTAAACTTACAACGCGACGTTAACATTACAGCTCATCACTCTCAAAGTACTGTAGCGGCCAAAGTACGGTTAAGATGGTTCTCCACCTGGCCTTCTCGATGCTGTTTCGTTTCCATCGTTCCAGTGCAGAAACCCAAACTCCAAATCCAGAAAAAACAAGATTCCAATTTGTTCACAAAAAGAAAACCTAACCTAATTTGAGCACGTTGTTGACAAAACAATGTGTTTATGCAGCCTCGAGCAGTAAACAAGACCGTCCACAAATGACGTTTGTTTTCACTCAATTTACGCATTTATCAACAAATAAGACAAACACACACGAGCACAGCAACGTATTCAGAAGTTTAACACACAAACATGCGCGAAATTGATTTCACGTGTGATTTTTTGGTTTTCTGCGCATTTTGGCCAAAAACATGGGCATTTCACATAGTACATGTGATTGCGTCACTAACTTCTACAATTCAAGTGCTCCTCCTTGCTGGTGGGCAAAAGACACACCTCCTCCACTTCTACAATGACGTCCCCAAAAGGCTTAAAATGTACCAAATTTTTGGGGCACTAGCGCCCAATGGGAAAAATACATGGAAAAGCGTTAGTTTACCTAGCAAAAATAACTAAAAAAATCTATAATATAACATAGATAATTTAGAGAGAATTAGTTGTTGATCGAATCTTGGATGTTATTTAATAATGAAAATTATATGTTTTAATTTATCAGAGGTAGGCTATCAATGGCTAAATTAACCCATTTCCAGTACTCAAATGCCAACAATTGGCAATTAAAATATTTCTTAATGATACCAAAATTGATTTTATATTGAACATGTTTTAGGCATAATTTCACTATTTCACAATTAGCGCAAAAATACCTGACTTTTATTTCGTTTTTAACCGGAATTTCCCAACTTTGTTGAACTGATTTGGAACACAAGTGATCAAACGAGAAACAAATGGTTTACATACTCTCGCTCCGACTTTTATGCCAATGGCATTACCTATTTTGATTTACGATAGCTAAAAGGTTTCATAATGCCAGCGGCTGGTTCTATACTAGTATAATCGCTCCAGTATTTCAGATGTAGTTTTCTCCAGATCCTTAATTAAGGCAATAACCCATTGAGTCATATTGACTCACCTTGTGAAAAAAGTGCTTTTTAGACCTTGTGTTAACTACGGTTAAATAAAGATTTAGCATTGACTTGATATTTTACACCACTCCATAAACGGTACCCAATGTGCTTGTACATCATTATTTCTTCTTTTAAAGTAATAAAACGTTACAAATCAAAAGAATGATTAACAAGAAAAACAAACAGTTTCCAGAAGCGGTTTGGAAATTTACAAATTTCTCCTTTTCAACCTCTTCAATGTGGGAAATAATGTGAATTAAGAAAAAATTGACAAAATAGTGACAAATAATAACAAAACAGTATAATCTGACAAATGTCAATTAAAGTTAATGAGAAAACCGATTTGTAACTGTCAGTGAAGCAAACATGGTAAAAAGAAACAAGTATTATTGATTTTAACACTAAAAACAATCGATTCTTTCGCAATTAAAATAAATAATAGCATATTGCCTTTTACAGTCAATTGACAAAAATTTTATTTGAAACAATTGTTGAGAAAAATGGATAAGAAAACATATTTTTAAATAGTTCATCTCTTCTTGATGATTTACCTGTGTAGCAATGTTCAAAGTTGAGTTTTTTCTCAATTCAATACATTTCAAACAATCTTGAAGTTGCCAATGTATCAGTTTTGACTGTACTTTTTGTATTGACTAATGTAGCACAATAGTTTGTTGAACAAGACCAATTTATAAACTTTTAACCTAATGATTAAATGTCCTGATAGTAGACCATTTTAAACATTTTCATCATTAAAACTTATTGTCTGAGCGGGGGCGAAGCGAAGCTTCGCCAAAGCGAAAGACTTCTACCACGGCTTTTTGTGTTGCTTGCACGAGAGATTCTGGAAAAACTACTGGACCAAATTGCACCAAATTTTCAGGTTAAGCTTTTGGGATAGGTCTGAGTTGCAGAAAAATAGCAGATTTGCCAAAAACTCAAAGATAAGATAACGAAATTTAGCGCCACCTGGTGTTGAAAATTGTAACTATTGACACTATTGACAACATCAGCTGACATTTCAACACAACTCATGTGCAACTTTTTATCAGAGTGTAGACACAGAAGTGTTTGGTTTGTTGCCAGTCGTGAACCAAAAACTATAAAATGCATCACTTTTAGTTGTGCATTGTTTTTAATGCAATGGATGGAAGATCTAAAGCAAGACCCAGATGAAGACAACACGGAAGGAGTAGGAGTCCAGGAAGTTATCCTACTCAAAGTTTCCATCGTTACCACATCAGAAGACTAATGCAACAGAATTGACGACAATAAAAACAAACTTGACCAAGTTCTACCAGGGCCGTTTTATCATGTGTTTGGATCACTCACTAACTGCAATTGAGATGATTGAAAACGCTAAAGTCTAACACCTGTGTGAGATGTAAACGTTCTTTTCCTGAAATTAAACAGTGTAAACCTCTTTATTTTGTGCACTCAAAGAACTGCAAATATGTTAACGAATGAGAATCGTATGTATCTAAGGAAGGTCTCTCCTGTATTGCAAAATCTCGCCAACAGAGAAAATAAAGAAAATTCTCATAGCCTGTGTGCACCCGGCAGTTCGTATTTATCGACTAAAAGGCTTTTATAGACAAAAAAACAAATCGAAATCGATTGAACAAGCTTTGACTTATTTGAAGAATCCGTCTGCAGACATGTCAATACGACCGTCGAACGCAAACACACATCGACATACGTGCATACATGCTTGGACTGTACGTGGACACAAAATTTTGACGTGATAGTTAGCACTGGGATTCCATGATCCTTGAATTGGGATACTAATAACCTCGAACAAATTCAGAAAAGAGCCATAAAAATTGCAATTGCGATCGGCCGAGGCACGAGGCCCAATCGCAATCTGCAATTTTTGTGGAACTTGTGGGGTAGGAATGTGTGTTAGTTGTATGTTAACATCGAACAGAAGTTCCATCGGACACATGAACTCATGAATGCAAAAAAATCGCCATTTCGAAAGATAATCGTTTTATATCTGAAAATTGGGATCTATCAACATTGAAACCTGTGCTTACAGACTCGATTGAGCCTGACAAAACACGACGAACTTTTGTTTTCTAATCTTACAATATGACAGAGGAAAAGTGATCTGGAGGGAACTATATCTGAAATACTGTAGAGATTACAATAAAAATAAATAAACATTTACTCTGGTTGTGGAGGGCTGGGTGCCCGCCCGCTCAGACTATGCTCCTTTGGAGCCAATGATGTTTAACAAATTAATTTGAATAGCCAAAAAATATTAAAAAAATAAAGAAATCCTATTGATTTACACAATTTATGTGACCGTAAAGACATCTCTCACAATAGATTCAGGTTAGTCAGCAAGGCCACCACCATCTTTACAACACGAATCAATTTTGTAGTTACTAAGTCTCTTCCAAATGTAACTGCTGGGACAAGGAATGGCACCAAAACTTATTCAAAGCATTGTAGGACAAACAACCAAACAAGACAATAATAGAAATAATAAAAAAGCACACATTTTCCTGGTTTAGTTCTCAATCTATGCATCAGCTGTTTGCTTAAACTTGAATTGGGAAAGTTCCCGAAAGTTTTTGAAAAAAGTGTTGACCTTTTAATGGTTCACCAAAGGAATATCGGGGCTTGGAGGCTTTAGGATAGGAAGACGCGGGAGCTCGTTCACGCTTGCGAGATTCAGCTTCATCAGAGGAAGAGCCACCACCACAACAACACGAACCCATTTTGGGAACAAGAAAACTTTTCACAAATATGAAAAAGTTTCAAAAAAGCTAACAGTTTTATAACACTTTTAAAATCGAATTTGTGTTTGAAAATATATTCGAATTTTGTTTTTGGAAATAGAAAAAAATGTTAATAGAAATGGATTTCGTAGTCTTTAAACTTAAATATATATTTTTTATATTAGAAATCAAATTACCTTTTATCAAGATAGTCCTAACTGGGTTCTAGCATTTAAAATTGAATTAAATAATTTTTTATGTGGAAAACCATTTTTGATACTTATGAGAAAAGATGATTATTGGAATTTGTATAAATCAAAAGTTACAAAGTCGCCTAAAAAATATTTGGAACCTTTTTAAATAACTTCTTAAAAAGTGATTATCTAACAAATACAAATCAATAGAGGTTTTTTCTAATCAAAATGCTGTTTGTAATTGTAAAATAATAAACTAAATTATATCAATTTTTACCTTTTAACTAACAAGGGATGGTCAGAAAGGGAGTTCGGTTATAATATAAAAAATTTTGCCATAAATGTCAATTCGTAAATTTATATTGAAACTGCGTCACTATTTGATTTTTTAAATTAAATCTTTGAAGAAGTATATCATAAAGTTGCTATTAATTAAGAAAATAAATTTTGGAAATGGAATATAAACAAATTATCATTGATCTATTGCATATATCGAGTACATGAACTGATCAAATGATGATTGAAATATTAATTTACCTTTTAAGACGGCCAATCTGTAAACGGATCAATTCTTGTAATCCAAGACAAATGTGATTTAAGTTTTATTATCTTAAACCCACAATCAATGGATAAATACATAAAGTTTAAGATACAAGAATGATTTATATGTTTTTTAAAATGAAAAGGATTATATTGTTATTTTTTAACGCATCAACATTGATTAATTAATTATTTTGATCATATTTAAACAATGCATAAATTAATGTGGAAACCTTTTTATAATGATTTGACTATTGAATTAATTAGCAAAAACTATTCAATTTTGAAATCATATAGCAATTATTGCTGCTTAAAATAGTTTACTTTTTAAACAAGTATTCAACTAACTGACGAATTTTCGTATTCTTAAACTAATATTTAATTCTTATTAACCTAATAAAACAAAAGTTCTTTTGGTCTCTTACATAAGATTAACACATATAAATATATAATAAAATATTAAATAAAAGTTTTTAATAAAGAAGTTAATTATGGTTTATTAAAATATTGTCAATGACTGATTTTAGAATTGAAAACTCTTATTCAATTGGAAACAATGTTACACTCCAGGTCATAGATTTTATTAACATGGAAAGTAGATTCACCTTTAAATGATTTGTTAAATATCCTTATATGTTAAATTAAGAAACTTTGCAACAAAATGTGAAGTCATGGATATAGTGTTGATAATTAAAATCAGCCCAATCAATCTAAATCTAACAAATCTCAAGAATATGTAAATTTAGGATTAAGTTTTGATGCAATTTGAGTAACACACAAACTGTTTTAGTAAGCATTTCTATCAGACTAATGATATCGAAGTAAATTTAAGCACAGAAAAAATCATTCTTAAATTTAAAATTAAACGAAAACTTGCAAAGTGTAAAAGTGTTGAAACCTGTTTTAAGGGACGAAGTTGACAAAGTTGACAAAAAGCCTCTAGATAAGCCTAAGAATTAATAAGACATTAGTCTTAAAAGAAAGACCAAACAGTATTTTAATATTTAATAATAATAAAAATTCGAATTAATTTCAATTTCAAAAATGCTCCAATGTTGAAGATATGGAATAATTATTTGAAACCGTTGAGATATCTGGAGGAGCTTAGGAGATAATTTTACTAAAATTAAAATTAAAATAAATTAGTAACAATGAATTAAGTTGATGAGACTGTTTCCTAAAACATGTATAACCTTTTTACATAATTTTTACTAAAGTTTAAATCAATATTGCTTGATTTGCTTTAAATTGTAAGTAAAAAATGAGTAAAAACCTTTCAATCGACAGAATCAGACTAAATAATTTATATATTAGAAATATAAAAAATTTTCATTTCACATTTTAAAGTTATTTTAAATGAATGATTTTAATTAAACTGAACAGGCCAGCGAGTTTGAGTTACCTTTTCAATTGTTTGATGTTAAACCACGGGCTTAAAATAAAGAAAATAAAGAACAGCTGAATAAAACCACGAAGTCGATCATTAAAAACATTCCAATCTATCTAAACCAATAATTCTCCAAATTTATTAAAAAATATTTATTTAATCCCGATGTAATTTGAGTAACACGCAAACTGTGTCACTCAACAATTTTAGTGACCTTTTCTATTAGCTGCACGAAAACAAACAAACCAATTTCAGTATTACAATTTTTACAAACTATAATAAAAAGTCAAGTATTTGCGAGAAGATGTTTAATTGAGAAAATCAAACTGAAATTAATTATTAAATAAAACAAATTATTAAACTTATTAAATATATTTAACCATTTAGAGCAACGATCAGAGAGATCCGACCATTTTTGTTAAAAAGTTTAATTGAACATTTAAATTTTTTGAAATTGTCATTAAAAGTCGTTTAAAATCCCTTTTAATCTATAAAAATAGTTATTAATGGAAGCACATATCAATAGAAATAATTTACATTTTCGTAATATAACAGTTTAACGTTTCACAGTTTAAAAGTGGTCTGAAAACGAATTGAATTGAAATGTTTATCGAACAAGACAAAAATTTCAAGTGAATGTTTTTTTAACTTTTTTTATCCTTGCGAAATTAAACAGTGGATTTAAAATAATGAAAACTAGAAAGTTTTCAAAATCAAATATATTTAATCGTTGAAGTTAGAAAAATATATTTTGTAAAACTCTTTATTATCCCAAGAAGCGACGAAGACACAACCAGCACAAAGCGTATAACAAGCGAAAAGGTTTTACCATTTGAATCGTGAATTGGTATTCGATATAATTTATTGTTATGAGGTTAACTATAGTTTAAAAAGCTAAAATAATCATTAAAATTAAATAACACTCACAAACATTGTATTACAGCCGTATCTCATCTTGTTAAATTTGAAATTATAATTAAAAGTGTGATTTTTTATTCTTCATCGTTGTAACAGTATATCAAAAATCGCAATTGTTTTAGAAACATTATTGATTTTATGGAGAGTTAACAAATGATCATTGATCGATCGCACACATCGATAACTTCAACGGATCAAATGTTGATTGTAACTTGATGATACCTTTTAAACTGGGGTATCCGGCAATTATCGTAATCGAAAAACAATCATTTAATTGATATTGTCTTAAACACCTCATCAGTGGACAGATACTTAATTGGGACACAATGGAAATATGCTCAATTGAAAAATGATTGCATTTTGACTGGGTTTAACAAAATTATAGAAAAATTCATAATGCTTTAACTTTTTACACTTGTTTGGAAAAATTGCAAACGAAAGTTGTGCCTGGCACATCAAGTAAGACTCAGTCATTTTTAGTAAGCATTTGGATAACTATTCCCAATTCCAAGTGAGTACACTTAAATTAATATGAAGTTAAGTTGAGTTAAATTGTAAATAAAGAGGTAAGTAGGTAAAAAAGTATGTTTTTAAGATATTAAATTTGAATTCGTATAAGTCCCGCAAAAATAACGTTTTGCCGTTGGGACTTGTACGAAGCGGATGGCAGCAAGCTGCCAGCTGGCCCTCCACCGCTCCTAACCTAATATAAACTAAAGATCAGATAGGGAAAAGATATGGAAATATAAAAGAGATACATTAAAAGTTCTTAAACCATTAAAACAGTCAGCAAACGGGAGACTTTCAATCAACAAATTTGAATAAAAATAATAACAATAATAATGCATAGTTAGGTTGATAAATTAAATACATTTTTGAGTATAGGCACTGGGTAGTTGAGAATTATGCATATTGGCACCGAATAGTATTCTTCGCTCCATTACTAAACAAGTGGTGATTTAACGTTTTTAACTGATGATTCTTAAATTTGAATATTAAACATTTAAATAAAAATTGATTAAGTTGCAACCTTTTTAAACCATACAAGACGCTAAAACAGACACAATTCATAGAGACACCATAAAATATGTTAGTGATAACCAGCGAAATTAATCCAAAACCGATCGTAAAGAAAACTTCAAGAATCAATTACAAAAATTAAAGTTACAGGAAGGAAGTACAATCAACTGTAATCAATTTTTCATTTTAACTTGATTTGACATTTTAAGACAATACCTTAGTGTAATCAGTTCAATGCTAAGACGTGAGTAAAAGAAATTGAAATTTGAAGAGTACAACCTACACCTAACGTGAGCCTCGCCATTTTTGTCCAAATTATTGTAGATTAGAGGTACTATTTAAAAAAATCTTGTTATTAAACTAATTAAAGCATAGAAAAACTTTACTTTATTTATATTTTTAATTATTTCAATGACGACATGTTTGTAAACGTACATTCGAATGGAAAAAATTATTAATCAAACCGAAAGGAGTATTATCATTTGTATATGAAAGTAAAAAGAAAGTAGAAAACAAAATTTTTTTCAAAATATCAAAACTTTTTGAATAGAATTATATGAAACTGTGAAACATGTAACCTAAAACCTAAAAATTGTAAATAAAATTCTAATATAGAAAATACAATATAATGTCGATTAAATCGATTAATGTTGACGAAAGTGTTTGATCGAATTAACTTGAGGTGTACTTGAATGTTCATATTAAAACAAGAAAATAATTTTTACTTAAACTTTTACCTTTATTAAACACGCTCAGTCGAAAAGTAATATCATAGTACAGTAATATACTGTTCCAAACAATTCTTCCATTACATACGACGAAAATTGAAAAATATAATGAATTGACTAATCTATAAAAAAGTAAATAAGTAATTGAAAACAAAATAAAAATTTCTTTTTTTGACTTATTTATACACACAACTAATGCATTGACTTCCAATCTGATAAGTGTTTGAATGAACGTGCTTTATTGAATCATCAAGTGAGAATGATACATCAAAGTCGTTGTGTTGTCCTCTCGACTGATCAAGTCCAACTGGCCTGTTGCATGAGCAACTGGCCATTACATAGGATGTGCGGGTTGATAGTTAGTGAGTCAGTGAACTGGATGCTTTCCGGTGTGATAGGAATGCACTGGTTTAATCCAGAGTGAGTCTGATCGTGGGAAGCTGTCGTTAAGGCACGTACAGATCACTACGATGTGTAGATACAATGTTGTGAGTTACTCGGTGTGGAATGTTCAACAGAGGATGTTTACGTCTGGTTCGGACAGGCACCACAATATAAATATTCACATTTAATATTGTTCCTTTAATTGAGAAGGTAAAAGATTTTTATAGACAAAGCAACTTTTCACACAATATTTTCCTTGAAATTTTGAATGGAAAAAAACTTCAATCATACGTATTTTTTTAACCTTTAAAACGATCCCCAAAGAACATGCCACAAATTTTAATCTATAATATAGGTTTTACCTCCTGGGCTTGCTACTCTTGTTCGAGTCCACATAAACGTGCACATTTTTGCGTGTTCACTTTTACGTGCGCGTTATTTACGTGTCCAATTTTTTGTGTTATACCTCTACTGTTTTCCCCTTATGGACTCAATGCAGGGAAATTGATTCCGGCACCATGGACAATGACGAGAATTCTGGTTCTAACATATTTGGCATAAGTTTGTATAAAAGTTTTATAATGTTAAAAAATGTATTTAAAGTTAAGTTACTTAGAAAAAAGTCCAAAGTTGTTTTAACATTTAACCTGTTTGGTGCTTACAACTTTACAAATGAATTACTGAAATAAATCTTAAATACCAAAACACAACAAACTAAAGCTCACGATGTAATTTGAGAATTTAACACACTAAATGAGACTCAATTATTTGGAAACATTTTACATAGAATAAAATATATATTATATAAAGGATAAACCTAAAGTATATTCTAATTTGAATATGATTAAAAATGAAATAAATTTGGAGCCTGCTGTTAGGTTGGTACAAAGCTGCACCAAGGCATTAAGAAACAAGCGTGACGATAATTGAAGTATTTTAAATGTGTGATTTCTCCTTTAGTTTGTGTTTATATGTCGTGCATGTCATTTGTGAAGCATGTCGATGTCTGCCTAGTGCTGATGAATGCATTTTGTGTGACTATTGTTTGAAAAAATGTTATGTTATAAATCTATGAATTTGAAAAGTTGTCAAGTCTCAACACTCTTGAAAAAAATAAACACACAGACTTTTAGAACCTTTTTAAAAACAACCAACACAAACAATCTAATGTAGCGGTATGCCTCAGTACCCTTTGGCCTTCGCCCTATAGGTCATAGTTTGCGCACTTATCCAGTCATCATATTCACCATCTGCACATTCTGTAACATATTACGCATGCGCTTAAGCATGCGCAGTTGTAAATACATTCCTCACGGCTTGCGCAGCAAGAAGAGGAAACGAATAAACCTCACTTTACATCTACACACCGAACGTGTATGTAGCAACTCTACTTATTAAATTATGAGATTATTTGATTATGAATAGACGCATTAGAAAAAATATATACTTTTAAATGTGTATTGGCAAGATTTTTTCTAATAGGCACTGTTCCTACAAGCCGAACTTAGAACATGTGCTAAGGGGTGACCCAACCGCCACAGTTAGGATATTGATTGTGGATATAATACAGGAATAAATTAAAATTGATCGATCGCTTACATCGAGTACTGATCAAATGTTGATTGTACTTTTAAATAAATGTTGTTCCAAAATAATTGCAGCCATCTAAAACAGCATACTTACATTGAATCAATATGAAATATATTTAGATGTCTCGTTTTGAAATTTAATTTAAGATTGAGTTGATTGAATTATTTGAATATAAGTATCTATATATAGATTGACCTGTATTTGAGTTTGTATTAATTTGTATTAATTTTACCAATGTTCAAGTTTTGTTTGAGTGAAATTTACCTTTAAAA
The DNA here is from genome assembly GCA_023373905.1 of Rhizoglyphus robini. NCBI lineage: Eukaryota > Metazoa > Arthropoda > Arachnida > Sarcoptiformes > Acaridae > Rhizoglyphus > Rhizoglyphus robini. Next base: position 1,132,235 of record JAKIJQ010000067.1, on the reverse strand, counting down.
TTTACAAGAAAAAGTTTCATTTAATAAAATTAATTTAATAATATATTCATACAATAATCTTTTACACAGTAAAAAAATAATTTTTTAAAGACTCAATTTTATGTGCTTGCTTTATGTATTGCATTTGCTGGAAATCTTGCTTATCTTTTATTGTGAAAATGAGACATAAAAGATTCAACTAGAACTAGTCTGGAGTCAAAAATGCATTACCTTTTGAAACGAAACATAATTTATTGCTATGGTGTCAACTACAGTTTTCTAAAAATTAAAAAAAAATATAATATCATATAATAATATATACAAATACCAATACAAAAAAAGATAATATTCACAAACATTGTAAGTACAGTGAAATCCTGTCACTCCCTCAATTTAGTAAATGCTTTTTTACTAACATTCTCACTTAGATTGATAGATTTCAATTCATATCTTAACATGTAAATTACCGTAAAATCTCTAACAAGCGCCACATTCAAACAAACGCCGCATTCGTTTAAGCGCCGCAGGAAAAAGCACTGTGGACGTTACAAAAATCAGTATTTATACGGTATTTATATTTCAGAAACAGAGCAATTATATATATAAATGTTTAACCTTTAGTATAGAAAGAGGAACAATGAGCAAGAGCAAAAAATAAAAACGTGCAAGTTATTAACAAATCCAAAAAGAGTGTTATTAAAAATATTCAAACATCCTAATAACAAAAACGTATTAATTTAATTTTCAAAAGCAAATATTTCTGAACTTTGGGAACAGAATTTTCTGATTTTTCATTTCAATAACTCAACTGTAATGGCGAGAAACAAGCAAGAAGTGCATTACCTCGAGTAATACTTGGACACAGCAATGCAAATGGACTACAACTTCTTATCGGACAGGAATCAGGCTACAGAGGGATACATTGTAATATTTGAAAGATCAAGTCGATAAAGAAGCACAAAGTCAAGTTTTATTTGGTTGAGTTTATTAGTCAGACTTTTAGTAGTCAACCTGTGGAGTCACTTCAGTTAGGTGAATCGTAATTACCACCGCAACTGGTTCTAAGACAAAGTGAGGATCAACACTACAATATAATACATTGGGGCTGAAGCAAGTGGCAAGGCAGAACAGAGAAATGTTTGGTATGCAGACGATCTTTGGTTAGCACCGCTATCTCAACATTTTCTCAAATATTTTGGGAACCAAAAATTAAATAATAAAACATTCATAATACTATCGATACGAATGAGATTTTTTGGCTAAACTCTGCTGTAATTTATAAATTAATCAAAAATATACTACCCATTCATACTGTTTGAAAATAACATTGATGGACAGATATTTTTAGATTTGATTTACCTGTTAAAAAGACATATATACATTGACACTTTAACTAAACAATTGTGAAATTAAACTCAAAATTAATCGGGTATTTGATACAATGAATGTTAAAAGAGTACATATATGTACATAGAGTAAATAAAAGCTACAGGTATTTTATCCTTGCTTTTGGCAACAAGCAAATCCAATTGTAACTCGAGCGGCACAAAGATTGGCCACTTGAAAATGTTTTTTTCCTACCATATCTATATGGAGTGCAGCTAAAAATAAAATAGTTGGCGGGAGGAGGAGCGTATATGCGCGATGTATAGCTTAGCTATTGTCGGTCTGTCCGTCCGTTTGTCTGTCCGTCTGTCCTGCATAAGAAAACCATTGCTAAGCCCCTCCTTCCGCCAACTATTTTATTTTTAGCGGCACTCCATACATATCTATCAAAACAAAATAAAACGAGGTAAAGAATCGTTAGAAATCGTTCGTATGTTTCAATTTTAACTATTTGACGATTTGAAAACACTCAGTAGATAAAACAATTGTATAAACATGTGTAACCTTTTACCATTATTCGTATACACAAAGCAATTGTGAAGGATGTGGTCGTACCTCCCACTGAGACGCTGGCGCCCGACTATTTCGACACTCGTGGGCTCCATGGCGCTATTGCCACCCAAGCATCACTCTAAACGGCGCCTCTCGCGTTTCGTCACGTTCATCCACCGCATGGTGGTCATTTCTTCATCGCTTTCATCATGTCTCATCCCTCGAGACCGCTTTTACCTCGATGTGACCGACGCCTGGCGTCATCTCACCACTTTTCCTTCTATTTAACCAGCCTGCGAGGCTAGGTTACAATTAGACTAATCAGAGTAAGCCTTCAGCGCTGCACACGGACACGACTTACCGTCCTGCTCTTCCTTTTAGCTCTCACCACCGCACATATTCAAATCCTCTGGCGAGTAGTTCCTAGATCGAACGCTCCCACCAACGCCCGTCCCTCCGGGCCATTCGGTCCCGCTTTTACCATCAATTTTAACCTGTGTTCTCTCGGCCTAGTGCCATTGCTTTCATCGATTTTCCTCCTCATTTTTGACTATTGCATCATTCCACGCAATAAATACTATTTAGTGATTTTAAGCGACGTGTAATGTGGTAGTTCTTTCACCAACCGAGCCTGTACTGCCACAAGGAAGAATTTATAGAATATGCATAATTTCAAATTAAAAAACTTATGAATGAAATCATTTCGTGCATAAAATTGGTCGTAAAAATTAAATTAAGAAACTGTGTGACAATACATGGGATGTAGTGTTGATCATTAAATTCAGTCAAATCTACCTAAATATAAGGAATCTACTATCTACTATTATGAAAAGTAATTAATTAAACAGCAATAAAAAAATTATGTTAAAAATACTTATGCGAAAGCCTAATATAACACTACTGAAATTTTTTTACAAGAATTTAAGATACTTTCTAGAACAAATGCTTACCTTTTAAAACCTGCTCCTGACATGTAGAAAACAACTTTATTAAAAAAAGCGGTGTTACCCACCCACAAGATGGGTTGTCATGATAGATGCTGAGTTGAATTGTATTGTGAATTAAGAAGTTAATAGTAAAATAGTAAAAAATTCATTTTAATATATTTAAATCTGAATTCAATGGGGAACATATCAACATAACAAAAAGAAATTAAAGAAAAATGACTGTTTTATTGAACACATTTAGTAAAAACTCACCTAGGAAATGAGTTGTCTATGTTTCACTCACTATGAGTCAATCACTCAAATCAATCAAGTCAATGGATCACGTAGTCTTAAGGATCAATTGGTCCGTACTAAAATATCCACAACAATAACTGTGGAAAAACAAGTAGTGTTAAAGAAAACCACAATTGTTTGAGGAGCGAGCAGAGGAATATCTGATCATATATAAACTTAAGGTGCTTGAAAGGATCAATTATGGATTGAAAATTAAATTTACCCTTTACTGATATACGAATGTTAACGAGCTAATTTTTGTAGTTAGTTCTTGTACAATATATCGAAAAAAATGTATTAATAATAAAAATTATTCTATTTCATTAATAAACGAAATTTGAATTACATTTAAAAATTGAACCTGTATAAAGAGAAATTATTGATTAAAATACATTTTAATTGTCGACTGGTACATCTTCAAGAATTAAATAATTTACTGTCAATACTAAGCATGACAAATGTTATTGGAAACAAATATTTGAAAATACATGTGTAATTTGGTAAGCTAACTAAGCTAACAAATTGTAAGAAGATATATTAGGTATGAAAAGGGGGCGTTCCCACATGGATGTATTCGGAATTTACTAAGTATATTCGGTAATCATTTATCAAATATACTTCGTTTGGCCACTGCAAGATTTATTTTGTACTTTGTTTACTAGATATATTTGGTGATATCTACTAAATAATATATCTGATACAGTTTATGTCTGAGTGCATCAATTTACCATTAAACAAACCACAGTGACTTGATTATACCTTTTAAGACGATTTCTGCGAAACCATGTAATTCCTGTAGCCATAAAGCAAACTTTTGATTAAAATTATTATAAAACAATCATTAATGAATAGAAATAAAGATAGTTCAATTTTAGTACCATTTTTAAACTACTCCAACGACTAATCAATTAGCAATTAGACCAGACTTTGTACGGAAGCAAAATTATTTAATTATTAATCAATATACCGTACCAGTACGAGTGAGTCAATATCAGGAAGTTGTATCAATTGTTGTAGGAATGTGTAAACTGAATGATCACAGATGACTGTATGAAAACAATTTTTATTAAACTAATTCTAACCTTTTAAAAATCCCTATAGACAAATCGCCCAAATCAAAACTCACGCAACAAGCAACTGCCAAGTTGGCTCTATTTGACTTGAGCCACTCAACTGTGACTCAATGACGTTGTTTGAAATATTGATTATGAAAAAGAACAATAAAAAGTGCTCATTGAATAGAATTGCCAATAAAGACATCATTCAAATTTAAAACAATGTGATGACTCTGTTTTTATATACAATATGACTCTAGGTTATAATAAAAAAGTAAAATTATCCTTGAAAAATAATCACGAGGTACATTTTAAAACAAAACACTTTGTCGTAAGTGTTAAATTAAATTAATTAAATTAAACTGTGTGACATTATATGATATCAGGGATTTGGAGGTGACCGTTAAAATCATTAAAATCTATCTCAATCTAATAAATCTCCAAAACTTTAGCGTTAATTTAATTTTCGATTTAATTTGAGTAACGCAAAACGCGTGCGACTCAACAATTTTAGTAACCATTTCTATATCACTATGCTACGCGATGCTAGCAACAAATGTGTTTGGAGTGGGAAGCTCAAAAATGGCATATTTGGCTAGTTGGCAGAATGTGTTTGCCAGTTGGTTGGGATAATAAATTGATTATATCAATGTGCATAGTGCAAACTTGGTAATATGAGTTTGTAGTTGGATTGGCAAATATGGCAATATTCGCTTCTTAGATCTCGCTCTCTCAGCGTGAGCGATTGCAGGAGCTCCTCCAATTAGTATTTGTTTTCTGATGAAAGACTGTTAATGTAACGAAAATAGTTTGTTTTACAAGACACATCATTCACGTCATTGCAAAAAAAAGTTGAGAAAACCTTTAAAAAACACGCAGGAAAACATTTTTTAATCCTTATAGCTTTTAAAATTTTAAATACGATAAGAATAAAAGTGTTTCAAAAAACGGTTTAAAAAAATTATATAAACTGTATTTATAGATTTTATATTTTCCATTTATGAATTCATGCTCTTCACTTGAAGTTAATTTGTGCCTCTTCCCTTTCGTCTAAATCGCCATCTGTGAACATCCATACGCACTAAAAACCTTAGATGTTTAGTTTTAGTAGTTTTTAGTAAATGATAAATCTATGGTACAAATAAGAGTTATGTCTCAATATTGAATGGCGGGAATTGATCTATGAATCTCAAAGATTAATTTGATGTCTCACACATGTCTGCACTCAATAGGATCAATTCTCTACAGCCTCTGTAAATTCGAGTTGATAATCGCTATTTCCCATAGAGAATACATTAAAAACTTACATTACCTGGTCAGAAGTTACCTAAACAATCATGGATTTTCTCAAAACACAAAGTGAACTTCATTTTTAGTAGCTCAATCGTTTGTGGCCTTAATTGTGAATTTTAGTGTATTCGTTCTAGAGATAGGCAAAACTCAAAAAACAGCGTGACATTCCCCCTCTGTTACAATGCTGACATTTTCTCCCATTGAAAAGTCGAAACGGTTTTCTCAAGTGGTGACAGAGTGCTTCGCTACGTTCACTCACTCACTCAGTCGCTCGCTATCGCTCGCTCCTTCGTTCGTTCGTTCACTTCGCTCAGCTAATTAAAACTAATCATAAAGTTTATTGAATACTAAAATCTTTTTTAAGAAACAAAACTGTTTAAGAAATCTAATATATATTTAACCATATAAAAGACCGCATAAGAAATCCATTGTAAATTTAAAATATAATAAGATTGTCTGGCAATCCAGGCAAAGTGCGAGACTCTTAAAAAATAAAATAGAAATTTCAACTGTCAACTTAGAAACTTTTAAAACGACTTTATTTGATCCAATTGGATCACTAAAGAGGTGTATTGGGACCAATATTTTTATTTAAAGTGTGCAACACATTTGTTCATCATTTTCCACATAGTGACCACAAAAAATCTTTTTTTAATTGGTGCTACCAGAATTGGGCGTAATGTTCCATGGCGCCCAAGTTAATTTTGACTATTCGATTACATATTCTCACAAGTTTATCTATCAAAAATATTTCAATTCTAGGTTGTACGGTTCAGAATACATTTGTGACCAGAATGGGCGTCATGATCCATGGCGCCAAGTTTTGGTCTGACTAGTCGTTTACATATACTCCCTAGTGTATGTATACCAAATTTGGTAATTTTAGGGTCTACGGTTCTCTCAGAATATGGACAAAGGTTTACAGACAGACAGACAGACAGACAGACAGACACGATAGCAATAGCATAAGCTTACGACTCTAAAAGAGTCTCGCTAAAAATACAATGTCCAATTGAGGAAAGTGATTGAAATGAATTAATTGAATTAACTTGAGTTGTACTTGAATACTCATGCCTAAAGGAAAAGAAAATGTTTTAGTAAATTTTTACCTTTATACAAAAAACTTGAAGCAATAAGTCCAATTGAAAATTATTTATAATAATATGCTTTGAAATCTAGATCGTTTTGCTCGAGGACAGCTTACATCAGCGAGCATATATAGTAGACTTGCTTATCAGTTTTGCAGAAGAGATGTGGTGGATAACAAACATAATTATCAGAAAAATATGTTTTCGCCAAAGTTAAACGATATATCTGGTCAAACCTTTTAATATGCAAAGACTAATACAACTAAAAAATTGAATTCAGATACATAAATATTGATTTAGTTGAAACGGCTCGTCAAAAATTCTTAATACAATTATTTTCTGATATTCAACATTGATTGCAGAGAAAAGTGTACTTTTGAAAAAAAAACAATTGAAAAAAATTTAACTGATTGAAACTGAACATGATACATTGCGTACGTACATACGTTGCTCATTGATAATTTGAACCTTTTAAAAATCTCACAAAGATGAAGCGGTAACTAAAGAAATGTATAATCTTAAAAATATTTTTAAAGTGATGACTGCGCTTATTGTACTAACTAACTACTAAGTATACAAAGAATTTCACTATTAGATCAAAGTTTGCTACTTTTCAGATTCAGAAAATCACACTAGAATTCGATCGGAGAAATTATTGAAAAAGTTAGCGTAATCAAAGCTTAAGAAATATGACGGATATTACATATTTGATTACATAAGTGAGAGATAAGGAATTCAATTAATTTTCTCAAACCCTAAATCTTTTGCGAAATAACGTTTGCTAAGATGAAGCCAACAACAGTTATTTTCAAAAATTAAAATATTCATTAAGCTATAATAAAAAAATTGATAATCAAATCAATGTTTATGTTTTATTACCTTTTATTTATCTGCAAAAAATGTCCCGTGTAAAGTTTGAAAAATGTATTATAATTTTGTTTATCTAATTATTCAAAGAACTGAAAACGTATTGATGGTTCCAAAAGATAAATCATCTCATAAATGGTTTATTTTTGAATCTAACGAATTAATGTTATATTATGAATACCTTTTAATATCAGACTTTGCAAGACCACACAAAGTATGATTACTCAGACCATATTTTAGAAGTGGTTTTAAACATGTTAAAGTCCAAGATAGGACCCGTAAAAAATTGAATTAATATGCTTTATAGTTGACGTGTGAACAGAATTCGAGTAAATCACTATATACTAATATTACAAGGCTCGTAAGGGTACACGCCCTGTAATATACAGTAGAAGGCATATGGGACGAAACGTATTGATCGGATGAAAGTGCAGTGGAAGGCAAAAGTGGGACGAAACATATTGATCGGATGTTAGCGCAGTGGAAGGCAGAAGGCCATCCTTACTGACGCGTGTCTTATTACATTTACACAGCGAAAGGCAGAGGCACCATAAAATCTTCTGAGTACGCCAGCGTAATTTACCACACACAAAGCATATGCTTTGTTTACAAATGTCAGCTGTTCTCGCTCTGGCAATGCAGGCTCCTCGTGCACAAATAGTTCAGAATTGTTTTGAATTTTTCTTTTTCCTACGTTTGTTTTTGTTTCTATCTAAATGCACATGTCAACCAAATCACCACGAACGAGTTGAATTCATCAAATTCTACCAAACTCATCCAAATCTATCACGTCCTCGAAGAACGCCCTTCTACTTAGCAATGTTATTGGTGTGTTTGGTGTGTTTGTTTTACATTGTATGGTTATTGGCCACAAGAGTGTACACATTGCTCAAGAACCTTTCTTTTCAAAATCACCTAGATTTGTGCTTTTTGATATTTTTCTGCAGTGCCGAGCGAGTATGACAGTGCGCTTTCTCATGACAGCTTCAGTTAAACACGCTGGTTTGTTTTGATGCAAATAACTTGATTGCAACTTGCAATTTGCAAGCATCTCCAGAACCAGAACCCTAGATTTATTCAACTTATCACTCAACTGATTTGCTTCATCTATCATCAAACATGATCACTATGTGATTACATTTATTTTCAGTCTTCCTTTCTAATGTGTTTTGCCATTTTATTTTTGTTTGACACCAAGTATCAAAGAAACATCAAAGAACGCTTTACTTCAAGAGCCTGAAGAGATTCGTTGTAAAGAAATTAATTAGTAATCGCCATCTTTTTCTCGTCAATTTACAAAATGAAGTATTTCAATTTAATTCTTCACAGACAGATTTTACTTACCAATTGGTAAAACAGACATATTTTACTAATTCTAAAATAAACTATTTTTTTCTATACTTTTATTATTTCAGATTATAGCGATTTGGTTAACTTGCCTCTATTGCCTTGATTCGTGAATGCTTAAAATATGTCATTTGAATGAATATCTTCACGTTTGGTGTATAATACATATATGTACTGTATATGTTTTCGGACTCGTTGTTGGTGACAGCTGCAAACTTGCTCTAACGTATTATTGGCTACTAATTGTTTGGTATATTATGTAGCCACAAGTTCAATGTTTTTCAATCCTGCACTGGTGGACATTGCCCGCATTTAGTTACCCGCCTTCCTTAAGTACCCCATTCGTGTGGGCTATTGTGCCGATATTACTAAGGTTACAATGCTGGTCAGTACAAGAACAACAAGTGACTTGGTTTCTGGAATCAAAGTTCTTGATTTCGGAAGAATGATGAATTTCAGAAATAATTTGATCAGATCAGAACCAGCCCGGTTTTGAAGTTAAGATTGTCTAAAGTAAGTTGTCGTGAAATCGCCAGTTCCTACATCAAATAGTCAAATGCCAAACTCGAGTCCGAATGAACAATAACTACTACGAGTACAAAGTTGCTATTCCAAAAGTACGACTTCTTACTTCACTGTTATCAGTCTATATTTATTATTCGGTTTCTGATCATTTGGGCAATTCACAAAATCAATATTAAACAATTTTTTTGTTAAATTCAATGCTGTCATTTTCTCTTTTGCCATCCACCACACCGATCAAAACTTACAAGAGTTTCTGCTTGAAATAACTCAAATGAGATTTTTGAATCACCCCAGTTTAAGAAGGAAAGGCACAATCGCAAGGAAAACGTTTTTTGTCTATTGTGATTGAAGAAACCGAATAAAATACGTTGCACTAACTGCAACTCTGTCACCAATTGCTATCATACAAATGCATACAAAAGAGAATAATTCCACAAACTCGAGCTTTTCAACTTTGCCTATTACTTTATTTTCTGTGCATTATGTTCCGGAAATCACTATTTGATCTAAAGTTTCGATTCTAAACAAGAAATCATATATCACTTAAGGTTCGAATCAACACCAATCAAGCCTTAACAAACATGCAACCTATCAGTAGGACACATGCATTCGATCAAATTACTCAATTTGTTTTTTTTAACTTTTAATTTATGAATTGGGCTATGAGCTCACCCGAAGAGTTTTTTACAAGGAAACGTTTGCGCAGCAACAAATGACTTTGTGACCTGTCACAAAGTCATTTGAGTTTCCTTGTAAATATTTTTTTAAAGTTTAAAACAGAGATTTCAAATGCATTAAAAATATCACAATTAATTAAGTATTCAAAGTGGCCAACAAACTGTGGCTCAATATATTTGTTATTAATTTCAAGTTTTCAAACCATAACTATTGCTTCATATTGTTCAAGGCATTGAGCATTCATGAACACGAGAACGGGACAAGCCACAAAGTTAAATTAGGCCTCTATTGACAAGGTATGCGTTAGGGCAGAAACCTATCGAAGGACATTAATCGAAATCCATCAACAATTAGACAGGTAAATGTATGTCAGTTTTATAGTTTGTGCAAAAAAGTGAAAATATTAAAATATAGTTAAAACTCACACAGTCACGGTATACCTTTTATTAAAAAGTTTAAGGAACCTTAGAATAATAAAAATTTAAAATAACCTTTAATAAAAAATGATTCGCTAGTATTGTAACATTGTAAATTAATAGCAATTACTCTTTGACGCACATTTATTTTTTTTTATAAAATTAGTTATCTTGAAAACAGACAATATGTAAAGCTTTTAGAAAAGTTAATGATCTTTGAGTGTTTTACCTTTAAAAATGCGAAATTTACAAACACCGACTAATTTGAAATATTAATATAAAGTGGCCTTGCTAAGAAATTTTATGTAAAGTGTGACCAGTTAAATACAGACGGAATTTGAGTTTTACACAATATTTAGTAATGATTGTGACAATACCGGCGGTGAGGCACATTTCCACCTCTGGCCAATTATGTTTTGGGAAAACCACATGAAGAAATATTTTCGGATTTTTAGATAAAGAATGCAAATCATTTTCATCAATTTTTCATCAAACACATTTTAATTTGTTGAAAGTTATGGTAATCATTTGACAGTTACACTTAAAATAGGAATACAAGAGTATTAAACAAATGTCCTTGTGACATGATAGTCGTAAGAGTTTACCAGTGAAACTAAAACACGATCGGTGATACTCGCAAATATTGTTATTATTATAAAATTTAAAACTTTCGAATTAGAATATAAGTTTAGATTGGTTCACTACGTTTTGGTTGACCAGTAACAAATTTGAGACTTACTTTTGGTATTAACTATTGCGACAACTTGTTAGTTTAATAAAAAAAAATATTATATACAATCAATTCTTAACCAATGAGAGTTTAGAAGGGGCGCTTTATTTCTAAGATAACTAGGATTTGTTTTTTGTTTTAGAAACTTGGAATTATTCAAAACAATAAAAGATTCCAAAAAATGTTGAGCAGGCGCATGCCTAATAATTAAAATTACTAAATTAAGATGTTGTAAATATGCCATTATGTCATTGGGATGGGTATTTGAGAAAGTTTGTAAAAACAATGCGAATACTAGATTTGTACACGAACAAATGATTATGGGGAAAACCTACGACAAAGATCTCAGTTAAATATTAAGTTTAAGTTATAGTTAAATATAAAAAGAAACCATTTTAATTTAAATCAAAAATCTATGAAAACTAAAATTTGTATTGACACAAGCTAATTATTCAAAAGCATTATATATAAGCGTGTATATGATTTATATCAAGTTGATTAAACCAAAAATAAAGAAGAAATATACATGAATTACCTTTTGAAAGATTGGTCGGTTTCGAATTAATATTTGCTAAGATGATGTCAACTACAGTTGATTTCGAAAACCAAAATTAAAATAATCATTAGGCTATAATCCAAGAAGAAATTGTCAATCAAATAAATGTTAAAGTTTTATTACCGTTTGTTTATCCGTCAAGAAATAGCTATGTAAAGTTTGAAAAATGTATTATAATTTTATTTATCTGATTATTCAAAGAACTGAAAACTTATTGATTGTTCCAAAACTCAATTATCACATAAAATGCTTTAAGTTATTTTTAATCAAACAAATTTATGTAACATGAACACCTTTTAATGGACAAAAAAGTATACAGTATCGCAAAATAATCGTGTTCCTGATTTAAAATATCAACTATTTACTTGAAATTTATGATAGAATTTAGACATTAAGATAGAGAACGCAGGAGCTCGTTCACGCTTGAGAGATTCTTCTTCTTCAGCAACAGCAGAGCCACCACAACAACACGAACCCATTTTGAGAACAAGTGAACTTTACAAAAAAATGAACAACCTTTGATGAGAGTCAACAGTATTATAACACTTTAATTCTCGTATAAATCGAATATTCGCCTGAAAATGTGTTTAATTTTGATTTTCGAATAATTAGATAAAATGCATTCAAGTCATAGAAATGGATTTAAAAAACAAAACATTTTGTCGTAAATGTTAAATTAATCAATTGTGTGAAATTATATGATATCAGGGATATTTGCAGTTGACTTGTTAAAACCCCCCTTGCAAGCAACGGAGGTTGTCCGCGTCTCCCGTTGCATTTAAAATGACAGAATCTATCTATTACGCATGTCAAACACTGTACCTTTGGACCATCCCACCACGACGAAACTTTTCGACTTTACTTTAATATTATAAAGATATATAGATTGTGTACTGTCCATAGTGCAATGAATGTGTATTCAGTGTAAGTGAAAGAATGTCTCTACTGCGCATGTCACACTCTGTACATTTGAAAGATGCTATCACTACCAACCAACATGTCGACTTTACTTTAATATTATAAAGATAGTGGTGACCATTAAAATCAGTAAAATTAATTTGAATCTAATAAATCTCCAAAACTTTAGTTTTTTGTACGAGTAAAAATAATAGTAAACCAATCATGATTTTTACCAAATATAAAGTTAAGAAATATACTTTGTGATAACCTTTTTTATTCCATTCAAAGAGGCACTTGTAAATAATTTATATGAAGATAAAACGATTACGTGATACGAAGATACGTGAGGATATATAAGGAAAATAGAATTTGTTCTAAAAAGATTAGTGCTTTTTTTCTGAAAAATAGTGTTTCAGTAACAAAGATATCACATGTACGTATAAGTGTGAAATAAATTCATGAAATTGTCTCTTAAAAATGTTTTATTTAATACATCAAAGAAGGCATCAAAACAAATGTGGCTAAAATTATCTAGTAAATCCTCAGCCAAAACTAGAGTTAGGGAAACTATTTAAATTTAATTAAAAAGAATTTCGATATAGGAATACAAATATCAATTACAATATGACCAGTTACAACTAAAAAGGAAAAACGATTTTAATTAAAAGCTTAAATTTTACTTTCCAATCATATACAATTATTTCCCGTTGAAAAATTATAAACTCGAGTCGATCCATGACACGTCCGTCCATGTAGAAGGCCATCATGGGAACAACATAAATACAAAATAATAATACAATATTGTCACGTTTTAGTGAGTGAGAAATAATTTTAATTTAATTTGAAAACATTTTAGTTGTCTGAACGTGAGTGAAGACTACTCCTCAGCTTTTTGGCAATTTAATGAATTTATTTAGAATCTAGAATTGTGACATAATAAAAACAAATTTCAAATGCTAGTTGAAAAAACCAGTATCAGCAAATGATTTTAAAAAATTTGAATAAACTGTTTGCGTATATAAATTATTAATTAACCTTTTACGATTACTGGCAATATGGCAAATATGGCAATATCTATTAGAATTATCAATTATCCCATTATAATAATTCCACTAATTAATTGCACTAGATAGTGCATGGGTATTATTTAGATTTTAATAACCATTTACATATCGAAAGTCCAATACAAGCTAATTTTTGGATTGCAAATCTCATTTCGAAATAAAATGCTAGATATATAACTAAGTGTCTGTAAAGTACCAGCTATTTTGCCTTACTTCGTGGGTTGAGCCATGGGTAAGCGAAATTGTGCAAAACTTTAATACTGTTTATCACAAAGTTACAGTTGATCGAAAATGTTAATTGAATAGACATACAGAAACAATTTATCATTGATCGATTGCATATATCGAGCACTTGATCACAGATAAAAAAATATTGAAAAAATATTTTACTATTTATGACGATTACTGTTTAATCTATGTATAAGACAAAGGCATAAGTTAATCACACAAAAGGACAGACAGCCTACAGTTGCCTTTAAAAAAAATTAGATGGCGTTGCGGAAAAAGTTATGCGAATACCTGATAATTCTAAATGGATTCTATAACTTACCATTTGCAACGGTAACAAGATTTATTAATTATAATTTACCTATTATAAATTGGAGAAATGGACTTTTCAAAAGATACTTTACGTTTTCAAAACTTCAAATTTGAAAAACAATGATTCAAAAACTATTAAGTCATGAATAAATCAATAAAAGAAATTGTACTCAAATGTCCTTTTGACTTCACAATTTTAGAATCAACCAGTAAAACTGAAAGGTAAATCGATAAATAAATTTATAGACACTACATTGATCAATAATCTTTTGTACATTGAACGAATCAAAAACCAAATATTAAACGTGATAATCTTCAAATATGTTCAATCTAGTCTTTTATCTATTGAAATCTCTGGTAATCACTATGGTTTACTACTATCAAAAAATTCATTGAATGAAAACTAATGAAAACAAAAGTCCTTGAGACAACATGCATGGTTATGTTAGTATTAACCTTTTAAATCATCACCGAAAAAACGAGAGGAAATAACAATAAAATTGTGACAACAAAAAGTTTATTGTAATAAAAATCTATTCAAATATTTGGTGAAAAAATTAAATATAAACCTTTTTATAAATTTGAAAGTGCAAAAACCAATTAGATTAAACTAAATTAATGTTCACCAAGGCATAATCTACGTAGAATAAAAATGAAATATAAAAGTTATTTAAACTTTAATAAACAAAATTTTGATTTCATGAGAACTGAACTGAATTGTACAAGGGATCATCTCTTGAGTCACACTGAAATGGTTGGTTGTTGCTTATAAACACTGAATTACACAAAAAGACTTCAAATTAATCAGAGAATCATTAGTAATCCCTTTGGTGACTTATCTTATAAAACAACTTATTTAATCGAGAAATGTGCTTCAAGGACTTCGTCATTTAGTGGTTCTAGAGACAAACTCATGTCTTCTGACTTTACCTCGAATTGAGAACCGTCACAAATGTGTAAACTTGTTTGTACTCCAATTCCATAGATTGCACAATACTAACCAAATATAATTATTGTTGATTTAAAATTTATTCAGTCACCTTTTGTATTAAAAAGTTTTACTACACAATTTATTTATCTTTAATGATTTAACTCTTTTATAATACTCAATAGTTAACATAAAAACTCTGAGGGTACAATCAACAGCGCCACCTTCTCCACATCAAGAACCCATTTTGAAAGAGAATCAAATTCCGCTTCACGGAATTTCGAAATAATAAAACTTTGATAAAACCTTTTACAAAAAGTGATTAAGACTGAAGCAGTAAGGCAGGTAAATATCATGTTACAAAACTAGGTTCACACTTCTTACTTGTTAGATGGTCTAATAAAAGAATTTAGTCATAATATGTTGAAGTGTTTGCTATTTATTGAATCTCACCTGTAAAGTTAGAATTCAACGTGACTGGCCCATATTAATAGAATCACCAAATAGAGGACCAATAATTGAAACTTAATTCTTGTTTAGGCATGATATATAAAAGTTCAAATGTTGAATTATGACACAATTAAAGTTAAAGTGTTTAAGTAATCTCAGTTTAAGCTAAAGTTAGGGAAACCATTTAAATTCAAATCAAAAACTTATGAGCCAATAAGAAAAACTCATATGTACAAATTTTTGTAGACATAAGCTAATTTTGCAAAAGCAATATTGTGTATATAAGATATATTAAATTGAATAGGCAAAAATACGGAAAAGTTGAACAATTTACCTTTTGGAAAGATGTTGTCAAATACATTCAACCACATACTACAGGGGATTACCTTTTGTTTATCTGTAAAGTAAGTCCAACCTTAAGTTTGTAAGATTAAAAAATATTGTTATTTGATTATTCCGAAGGCATAAAAATCTCATAAAATGCTTTAAGTTATTTTAAATCAAACGAATTTATGTTATGTGAAAACCTTTTAATGGACCTTAAAAGTGAACAAAGCAAAAGAATCGTGTTCTTGATTTTAAATAATCATTTTAATATACGTACAATAGAAAGTCACACTTACAAATTGTATGCAAACCATTAATTCTGAAGCAAAATGTCATTGTTGGTTTATATTGTATTTGATAGGAGACATTAAGAATGGTTACTCAGATCATATTACCCTAGTCTTGACATAGTTTTAACCTTTTAAACATCATGTGTCTTAAACAACATAATTAATTCTAAAGTAAAATAAATTAAATTAAATTAGAATCTGATTGGAATATCTTTTTTTGAAACTTTATTTTAAAGGCGAATACGATTGCTAGAATTGAATCGAACTAAATTGGACTGAACCCGAACAAGCGTTGATTAAACCAATGTTCAAGTTTTATTAAAACTTTAATTTACCTTTAAACATTTGTAATAGACTACAGGGAAAATTGATATCAAAATCAACATTTAGTAATTTCAAATCACAATAAAATTTGCAACACAAACATTCTACACATTCCTAAATATTTGTGGTTACAACATAAACTAAAAAAGTTAGGTAAAAGACATTTATTTGTCTTATATGGCACTTTGTTAAAGATAACTGCATTAACTGGTTTAGAATTGCTGGCAAAAGTTAGGGCAACCCCACGATTTAAGAAAAAAAACAATCAAATGTCATAAAAACAAAACTGTCAAAAATTAAAACCTGTGTAAAACTTTATTAAGTTAATCCATGCTAAAATTAGTTAATGGTATCGTAAAATTAATTAAAAGCTATCGTAGAATGTTATAACGATCAAATACGGGTAATCCCATCAAATTCTGAAAATCTTAACGAACGAAAATATAATTTGAATTTGAATATTCCATGTTGCTTCCAGAAGCTGTTATAAAATTTTATTTTAACCATTTATATTGATACAAAAACCTCACACTTAACCTCAAATTCAATTGAGCACAATGTATTAAAAAATTAAAAAACTTATAGAACACTGAGTAAAGGTTAATTTAGCCATTTCAATTGAAGACATGGTTTGCATTGTTCGTTAAAAAGTAAAGCTAAACAATTATTAATTTACCTTTAAAAGATGACTTGAGTTCTAACTTGAGTGAATAAATTTAGAAATAATATACTTTCTAATTATTAGAGATTAAAAATGCGATTGACATACTTATTTTCGTTATAAAATAATTTTAGATAAAGAAACCATTTAAATTAAAGCTGGAAAAGACATGACTCTAACAAATGCTCATAGGTTAAACACATGTATATTGTAATGTTATATCAATAAAAGTTAATAGTAAATTTGAGATAAATCAGATTAACAAGCAAAAGTGCGAAGGAATCGAAATTTCTTTACCTTTACCTAAACCGTATAAATTTATTCTGTTACTTTTTGTGTACTAGACGTAAGTTACCTGAGAATAAATCAGGCGGTGCTTGGTGACATATTGATAATACTAATGTTGAAATTTATCACCTTTTCTATTAACATTGTGTAATAATTTATTTTCAATATTTTTGCATATTACCTTTTAATAGACCGCTCGACCTCGTCTTATCTAATGTATTAATATTAGCAGATCTAATTTTGATTATTAACCGTAGTTAACACAAGGTGAGTCATAATGACTCACTTTTGACTTTGAGCAATGATATCTCGCCAGTTGTTATTATCTAGTAAAATTCTTTCTAATGTTCTGACTAAGTCTGCAAAATTTCACCATTGTACGAAAAATTGTTCAGTCAGGAGATCCAAAAAAATGAACCCTTGTCCATTGCAAAAATCACTCCGCGTACCTTTCACAATGCATTCGTAGTCTCCTCCAGTGCGACATGCACTCACAGACTAGAACCGGTTTGTCCCATTGCCTGAGCGGGCCAGCAGCTCGACTTGTGCTTTCCCAGGAGGGGCCTAACTCACTAGTCAGTAAAAACATGAGCTTTTCAGATGAAGATAGTGATATGAACTGATTAATTAAATTATTAGATAACCGTTTAGATAGACAACTGAAAATCTCTAGTTTTTATATTGCCAATTCTCATTTTCCTACGACTTCGGGTCACTGAGATTGAAGCGATCAAAGTTGTCAAATCAAATCGCAAGTGCGCTCTGTCTGCCTTTGGCCCATTGAGTCATATTGACTCACCTTGTGAAATGATCCAATTTGAGTTGATTGATCAGATTGTAGTTCAAACAGGTAAAATTACTGACAAAATCTATGTAAACTGAGACTGTATGTTTGTAGATGAACCTGACTTACAATAATTGAGATAGCAAGATCTGAGATAAAGATAACTGGGATAACAAAAACTGACAGAAGAATAGATGAATTCTGAAGTTGATGGTTTCGGTAGGATTCGGTAGTCGAGGCTGACGAGGTCAAAATCAGACGGAAGATAGCCACCTTGGATACCTGGTTAAGTACTTTGAATTGTATTGGACTTATCAGATTGGAAAGAGGGACAAAACTGTGGTGTGTTTGGCATTGAATGAGTAGACTGCACTCTTACGAGTGGCTCACTGTGATAAGCTGAGGTAGCTGATAATATAAAGTTACATTGATCAGGAAAATTGCTTGAGGAGAGAGCTCGGGAATAAGTCATCGATCGCATATATAGAATTCTTGAATTAGGTTTTTTAAAATTAAATTTACCTTTTTTTGAATGAACGATGATAACGAAGTAATATTTCTTGTTATTAAAAAATAAACATTTAATCTTTTTTAATAAAAATTCAGAAACCTATTTAAAATACACACAACACAAGATATCAAACAAGTAAATTTAAAATTAATACGTACAAAAATTTATTTTTTTAAACTTTGGATTTCAAAAGGATACAATTAGTAGTTTTGGATAGTAATATATGTGAAAATAGTTACTCTGATACCACTTCTTCAATTGAAACTAATTGACCACAGTCACAGTTACATTGTTCAATAACTTTTGATGAAATAAACTTGAAAAATCAAAAACATAAATAATTTGGTTATTAAAAATGTTTAAAAATACTGTTTATAAAGTAAACCTTCCTATTTTGCCAAATGAATTTATGTTATATGAACACCTTTAAATAATCAATAAATTAAACGTCACAAAAGAATCGAATTCTTGATTATAAATAAAAAATTTCATTGTTGGTTTATGTATTGCTAAGAGACACTTCGAATGGTTACTCAAGAGTTAAGATGTTAGAGTTCAAGAAAGGGACAGTATAAAAAATGCGTTAATAATAATGAGGTATTTAAAGTTGACTTGAAAGCAAAAGTCTAGTAAACTTTTTTAAAGTATTAAACTAACAAATGAATGAACTAAAATATCAAAAATAATTAAGAAATCAAAGTGACACGATAACTAAGGCTCAATATATTTATCAACAATTTTATATTTTAATTTAATTTAAATTCAAACCTTTTAAAAATTTGTGCTGCTGTCAATCATCTCAAATAAAAACAATATGAAACATTTTCCTAGATCATTTTTAGACATTTTATGTCAACAAATGTGGCCATAATTATCAAGTAAATTCTCTGTTTAAACTGTAGTAAGGGAAACAAATAAAATTTAATCGAAAATTATTTGAAGATATGCTTACAAACATAGAATATTGTTTGAGGAAAGAGCACAAGAATAACTGATCATAAATCACATACTTTGAGTACTTGAAAGGATCAATTATGGATTGTAAATTAAATTTACCTTTTACGGACGCAACTAATGTCAAGAATTTAATTCCTGTTATCCACATTAACAGATATTTAATTGAAATTATATTTTAAATACACACAAATGAAACATTATATAGAAATGTAAACATAAACACCTAAATCCACACCTCTTCATTACTTCTTGGTTTCCGCTGTTCTTTAGATTCATGGGCGTCTTCTTCATTCCGTTGGTAAATTTCCATTTGGACAATGTTTTAAAAAGCTTGTGTAAGTGAACAGATATTTTATTATTAGATTTACCTGTTAAATCTGATATACCGACTATGTAATGACTGGGTGATAAAAATTACATTCTATGAGTTATACATGATATCTTAAATACACAATTCAAATGTTTTGGATGAAATCCACTTATCTCTAAAATAATAATCACTAACCTTTAATTTGCTAACACAGAGACAGCATATCAGTCAATGCAATCAGTTTAACTTATTTTTTTGATTAGGTTGAATAAATTAAAATTGAAACAAATAAAAATTGACATTGAAAATGTAAATGTAAATTAAAATTAACAGAATAAGTTCTGACATATAACTTCAATCACATTGAAGCTTCACAAACATTGTTTGACCTTTTATATGGCAGCGTAAATCTAAAGTACCATTTTTAAACCCAGGATGGCATTTCATCCGAAAAATGTGACTTTAAAAGCATAACGCAAATATTAACAATTTATAGCAAATGCTGAATATAGACGAACATTAAACAAGAGATTAAATTTGGCAAAAAAGTGGTTTAAGGAAAGATCTAAAGTTAATTTTACTTTTTACAAGCAAATAAATTCTGGGAAATCAAAAAATTTAATTTTACAGATAGCATATTGTAAATCAATATCATAATTTAATCTCATATAGACAGTAATGTGAAGTATTTTGAGAACCATTTCATTTGGAAGAAGATTTGTCCAGATGAATTTTGATTTGTAAAGGCTTAAGCACAAATTTATCAGGAAGAAATTTGGCACTTGAAAATAATATGCCAAATAATTATTTATTAAAATTTAAATCAATTTTTAGATCCGGAATTTGATTGGATTTGAACAATATCCAATAAATTGATTTTACCATTTATGACAATCCAGACAATGACGATCCAAAAAATAATTTTTAATAAAGAAAAACTCTGTGATGTATGACTGTGAAGCTGCTTAATCATAAATCATGTTGGATAGCTAATGAAAAAATATATTACAGGTCTTATTATATATTGTTGTATTATTTATTAAAAATATTACAATACCTTTATTGAAAACAGTTGTCAGACAGACCCAACATTTTATAATGGCATTCTTTATTCAAATTTTTGTAGAAAATTGATTTTTATTTATAAAAAGGTTTATATCTAACGGCAGTTATGGCTTAAAGCCGAGGATCTTATATTATTTGGATTAAACACAATAAACGATTTAATTTTTGACATAATCGCATATTACCTTTTACAGTCCTTTGACAAACAGTCTATTCGAACAATTGTTGAGAAAAATTGATAAGAAAACATGTTTTTAAATAGTTCATCTCTTATTTGTGATTTACCTGTATTGCAATGTTCAAAGTTGGGAATTGTTCCTAATTCAATACAATTCAAAACAATCTTGAAGTTGCGAATGTAACAGTTTTGACTGTACTTTTGGTATTGACTAATGTAACACAATAGTTTGTTGAACAAGACCAACTCAAAAGCTTTAAACCAAATAATTAAATGTCCCGATAGTAGACCATTTAAACAGTTTCATCTATAAAACTTATTAGCAAAATACTTTGAATAGCCAAAAATATTAAAAAATAAAAGAAATCCTATTGATTTACACAATTTATGTGACCGTAAAGACAACTTTCACAATAGTGTGACGTACAAGGTATATTTATTGCTTGGATAACGATGCTACAGAGGAATGTTTGAGTAAATCGTTGTGGTGACAATAAATGACCTAGTGAAAAGGTGACATGTTGACTGCAGCAGTGCTGAACCTCCACTAACGAACACTGATCGTTTCTGTCCGTTGTATTGTGTGTGTCTGTACTGCGCATGTGTGTGATTTGAATGTGGAGGAGGGTAACGACATCTATGGAGAACTAATGTAATGTTTACATGACTGTCACAATAGAATCAGGTTCATTAGCAGGGCCACTACCATCTTTACAACACGAACCAATTTTGAAGTTACTAGGTCTCCTCCAGATGTAACAGCTTGGACAATGTCACCAAAACTTATTCAAAGCATTGGACAAACGACCAAATAATAGAAATAATAAAAGAAAAAGCAAACATTTTCCTGGTTTAGTTCTCAATCTATGCATCAGCTGTTGGCACAAACTTGAATTGGGAATATTCGCGTAAGTTTTTGAAAATAGATATGACCTTTTTATTGTTCACCAAAGTTACGCAAGAAAATGACAATAAAATTTAATTAAAATATCACGTAAAATTAGATGGTAAGTCGAGATTGTCATACTTATTTAATTGCCCTTGACTAAGGTGACAAAAACTTAATTGTATTAAAAATATATTTAAAAATCTGGTAGGAACATTTTTAAATAAAAAACTTTTGTAAATTGGTAAAAAGGTTGTCAAAACTAATGAAATTATTGAGTATTAAATTCGAGTGACTTTAGAGGAGTTATTGTTGCTTTTAATCACTGTACATTTAAAAGACTTTTCAAAGACAAGTCATATTAATCATTCAACTATTGACATTCTCCACCTCGGACCATGCTGATATTAATATTTTCGTATACATGACCAAATGCTGGTAATATAAATTTATTTGACCATTTGATAATTTGACAACAATGGACATTTTTGTAATCAAAATTTTAATACAAAACATATACATCTTTTTTGAAGACCTACAGCTTGAACGCATATGAATTTCATTTTAGATGCAATGATTATTTTGATTATAAAACAAGTTAGTTCGGCACACAAAATGACTAGCTGATAAAAATTACATTCTCTGAGTTGTATAACATACCATGTAAATAGAACTTATTAAATTCTTTACCAAAAAATTTAAATTCTTAACCAAGTTAGTTTTTGTGTAGGAATGTAAAAACAATTAGTAAAACCAAATTCGACTTCATGTTTGTATTTATGAAGATTACCTGTTTTTAAAGATCCAAAACTAGCGAGTTAACATTGTATACAATTATAATTGGATTCATGATATTGACAATTGAATTGAATTTGAACAAAATTTAAACTAAGAAACTGTTTCATGTAATACGTATCAGTTAGAAATAATTTAAATCATTAAAAATAAGTTGAAAACGAGGGTTGAACATAACATTCTTTTAAGAGTTCCAAGACTTCTAAATTCGATGCATCAGGATACAGGGTTCAGACACTTAAACGATTTGGGAACTTTATATACATACATAGATTGTTCATTCCTGTGGTTCTTGTCTAACTTGATCTGTTCACGAAGGTGCCACCGTTAATATTGCCATTGAAATTAAATTAAATAATATTAAAACTTTTACAACATCATGATTACAATTCATATAAAAATATTTTAAACTTTTTAAGCAGTCGCGAAAAACGGCATGATGATTATAAACTCTAAGTTGTTAATCGAATTAGAATTAAAAACATGTCTTAACGATACAGACAAGTCTAGTGGCCTAAATGATTAGAGCATGAATTGTAATGGTGAAAAATGTTAACTATTGAACCTAACTTTTTATCTTTTATAAATTAAAGAGACATCTTGAATATATTGTTAATTAACCAAATCAAAAAAAATTGTATCACAAATACCTTTTTAAAACTTTTGTATAAATTAAGAACAGAAACTATAATAGTTGCCCAATCTGAAAAAAAAATTGTGATATAATTTGGACATTTTGTTAGTAACTTTATAAAAGAAATCGTTAAAAATAGTTTACAGGCATGTGTCATTGGGATGACATAGTTATGTTATTTATGACCAGTGAAAAATAGTAAATGATCATATAAAAAACTTTTAAAACAAAATTTATTTATAAATAACAGAAGATTATATTTCAAGTTGACAGACTTGTAAAAATTGGTGATTAGTAACAATATTAAAGTGAAAATGCTTATTGTAACAAGTATGACCTTTAATGACTGTAAAAACGTGTACAAAACATTTAAATCAAAATTTATTATTGAATTGAAACTGCCAGCAAATAATAAAAAGAAAACAATTTAACTTTCCCTTTTAATAGCTCAAGATAATTCTAAATTTAAGTCCAATGTTCTAGAAAAGTTTTTTCTTTGGAGGACACATACATAGAAGGTTCTAGAAAATTACCATTTAAAGAGGATCTGGAACTGTGAACAAACAATCAAAAACTTATCAATTGATTTTACTATGATGACCTAAAATTTTATTTAAAGATTAAATGACAGGTTGCGATTGTTACAATTAAAATTTAAATTAACTAACATTGTTAGTTTAATCTATAGCGAGAGAAACCATTTAAAGACATCAATCAAGTCTATCCACAAAATAATCTCAAAATCTGTTTAAGTTTTATAAAAACATGGACATTTTTGTAATGTCAGACTTTTTAGTATAGATTCAATCAAAACTTTTGAACAAGAAATTAATTAATATAAAAAATTGTTGGTAAACAAAATATAAATTAAAAAACAATATGATAAAATCCGTATTTGTTTTAACTTGACAATATCATCTCAATAATCAACGTGTACCGTCATATTCTAACGCGTAAAGCAAACTATAAATATATTAGTAAATATATGTAGAATTAAGTAACTATTCAAAAAGTTCAATGTCATAATGTTAAATTTTATTGACTAGATAAATAAAGTTAGATAGAGACAAACACTAAACTTAACGCGGCGAACTAGTCTCCCAACCGCTCAGGTCTACAATACAACATGTGAAACACCTTGGCGTGGTGAGGCGAGTTCTAAAGTAAGCCCAAAATAAAATACAATTCAAAAATTTTAAAAATAAAAAAAATCAATTAAATGTTGCAATACAAAAGTTTAATACCATTTAATACTACGTCAAAACCTTCCAAGTAATAGCTCGTATATAAGCATCTTGAAGAAGGAATAACTACGCAATCTACTTAGAAAATAAAAGTATTATTTTGTCAACCTTGGGACAATTTTACATTGAACACACAGCAATAGTTTATAATTTACAGAATGATCTTCAAAAGCTTTTGAAAAATAGCAAAAAACCGATTTAACTTATTTTGGCGATATAGAATTCAAAGTCCATTAAGCCATTCTTTCGGAACAATCATCAGTGTTTTGAGCCATGTTTTTGCATAAAACCACTGAGAGCACATTAAATTGTGTCACAAGTTTGTCTGAGAATTTGGAGAATTTAGAAATGTATTCTAATGATGAAGGATGTTCTCTTACTTGTGAGCGTTCTAAATTTAAGAGTTTAGCAAAATACTTTACAGATACTACAATACATGTTCCAAAAATGATATTTGAATATGGATATGCAAAATAAAGATAACATTTTAAAGCTGTCTATTATAAAAAATACATTTTAAAAAATAAATTTGTGCAGCACCGGAACTGTGAATATGTATTAGACTAGAAAATCAATTGAAATAATACGCAAAGTTTGTAGCTTATGACTTGTACATAAACATTAGCTTGTTGTACAAGACACATCATTTACGTCTTTGTCAAGAAGATTTGAAAATACCTTTTAAAAAATTCACCAGAAAATTCTTAATTACTAGAGCTTAAACTTAATTTATCACAAAACATTTTTGGTAAGTTTTTTCAATAAGGATACCAACTGAAAGCTTTGAAAGTCGTATAATCAACTGAAAGTTATGCTAATATTTAAAAGAACTCTTGTTGCTCACTTTAAAAATATTTTTGATATTAATATTTATAAGAATTTAAGAAAATGCCATTAGTGAAACAATTAGGGTACCAAAAACCAGTATTACCATGTGTTTAAAAATATATGTCAATAGGAAGAGAATGAACCAGGGACTTTTGAATACTGAGACTTGAATTTGGAGCACTTTTATTTACGAAACGAAAACCGAGACCGAACGAAACATTACATTACACAAAGCGTGTGCTTTTCTTGACTGACCAAACATGAATGCTTTACTGTGTGTGTGTGTGTGTGTGTGTGTGTGTGTGTGTGTGTGTGTGTGTGTGTGTGTGTGTGTGTGTGTGTGTGTGTGTGTGTGTGTGTGTGTGTGTGTGTGTGTGTGTGTGTGTGTGTGTGTGTGTGTGTGTGTGTGTGTGTGTGTGTGTGTGTGTGTGTGTGTGTGTGTGTGTGTGTGTGTGTGTGTGTGTGTGTGTGTGTGTGTGTGTGTGTGTGTGTGTGTGTGTGTGTGTGTGTGTGTGTGTGTGTGTGTGTGTGTGTGTGTGTGTGGATTAGGGACGAAGGAGAACGAGTTTGAGAGGAGTAGTGGTTCACGAGTTGTGTGGGACAGAGGAGGGAGAGAGAGAGAGAGAGAGAGAGAGGAGAGAGAGAGAGGAGAGAGAGAGAGAAAGACAACAGAAAAGAAAAGATTACAAAAAGAGAAATGAAGAAGGCATACAGAAATGGATGATAGGAGTGGCATCTAAGATTCGCCGGCCGAACGAACCCAAAACGCCCCAAAAATCCGCCATTATCCATTAAACCAACGCTTAGTTGACATATATAAAAAAATTACAATTTCAAGGTGCGTTTGAAATTTGAAACAGCAAGTTTTTTCAGAAACATTACTAATGTGAACAAACAGTTACTTTGATATTACCTTTAAAAACCAGTAAAGAGAGAGCGGTGAATTTTTTTAAATTGTAGTATGTTGCCTGTTGCCTCCAATGAAGATTCGCAACAACAATTTTGATATAAAATTAAAAAACAAATAAATAAAAGCTACCATTTAACAGACCATTTATTGTTTATAAAATTTGCTCATGAATAGGTTTATTTTTAAAATCGCTTTTTGTTCATGAAACTTGGCACTACCCAAAACAATAAAGGATTCCATTAAAATGTTGAGATGGCGCATGCCTTATAATTAAAATTGCTAAGTTAATATGTTGTAAATATGCAATTGTGTGATTATAGGATGATATATGAAGAATATTTTAATTTTATCTCAGTTAGATGTTGCCCAAATCAAAATTAGTTATAAAACAGCGCTTTTTCAAAATACTAAACCAAATGAGGATTGTCTAACAATAGTCAGAGCAAAATAAATATCATTTTACCTTTTAATGCTGAGAAGGAGTCAAGCAGTTTAATCGAGCAGTTAAATATCATGTTACAAAACTAGGTTCACACTTCTTAGATTGCCAAATAAAAGATTTTCTAATGATGTAAGTTGTAATCCCATAATCATCTTCTTCTTCAAAATTATAACTAAAAATCAAAATTTTTGTGTAACCTTTATAATACTTTGGAGCAAGGCAACACTATCTAATTAGGAAGAAACAGTGAAACTAAAATTAATTAAGTAAAAATTTAGTTTGTAACTACAAATCGTTGACGAGTGCAAAAAATCTTGAAATAATTCAATATCATAATTTACAATTTATTAATCCCATATTGATAGTAATGTTAAATATTTTATATTATAATATATATGACCAATATGTAGGGAATCATTTGGGTGATGATTATCTTTATCTAGAAAACAAAAATTGATACTCAGAAAATATTTTAGATTTAGTAAACCTGTTATAGTTAGGCAAAAGTTCTTGTCATATAATTTGATATAAAATTTATAATTGATTTGATAACAATGTCCAGATATGATCCAAATTTAATATGAATCAGATTGGGTAAACGTGTAAAACCTTTTTAAAAAGCCAATAAAACCGACTACATAATAAAAATCTAAGCGACAATCTAAAAACAAATAAGTGACTGCAAGTAACTTGTATAATGTTCATAAACTAATATCGATAAACAAGATAGCATCACATAAAAAACAATTTTTGCATATGTATTTTTAAAACTTTTGTAATATTAAAATTGTTATCGAGTAGTCTTTTTTAATAAAATTGCATAAAAGTGCTAGAACATTATATTGAAAACCTATTAATTTGCAACGCTATATTCTACAAGTGCAATACTGTAATGTCAACAATTGTAGAAAGTTTATATGGTGCAAAGGGTTATAGACTAATCCGGAAAGAGTAGTTGTCTGAGCGTAAGCGAAGACTATCTCTTGATTTTTAAATTTATAATTAAATAATTAATGAAATAAGTTCGTGAAAATGTTTCTTAAAACATGTATAACCTTTTATAATAACAATTGTCAAGCTTAGAAAAATTAGAAATTTTTTAGATCTATATTATTTCATTAAAATTGTTAAGAATAGTTGAATAAAACCCCATTTAATTAATACAAAGAGTAAGACAGTTTTGGATTAAACAGTACCAACCAGGCTGGTTGTGTGGATTTTTTTTTGTGTTACGCATTTGAGTGATTTAGTTATTTAAGAACAGAGCCCTTTTTACAGAGAGTTTATTACATTATCTAAATATTTAAAAATCAAATTAATAATAACTTTATTTACTATAAATAATATGCAAATTAAACCTTTAAAAATTTCTATTTTTTACTTTTAAAAAAATTATTGCGGAAAGCATTTTAGCGACTTTTATGTTTTAGCGCAGTTTTAAAACTGAACAGTTGATTAGAAAATAAGCTTAACTCGATTTGATAAAAATAATAGGAAACCTTTTACAAATACTCTGTTTCTGTTCTAATTCTAATTCATAATAATAGTCACTCAAACTCCTAAACTTAATTTGTAATTTACACAAAGTGTGGTAAAACCACAATCAGCTGACAGTGAATTGAAACATGCGTTGTTGAGTGGATAAGACTAGGGAAAGACTACAATGTGATGACGATTTGAGATTCGCCAATTCTGCTGAAATGACATTTGTCAATTGGATAAAGTACAATTTAAGATTAATCTTACAATTTTTTAGTAAAATGAAGTATGATAGATATTTTAAAATTTATAACCGATGATAAATATGACAATCGCCTTATTTATAAGTTTAATCAAAATAAACAAAAACTTGAATCTCAAAATATTAACAAAACAGTTAATTAATTTTAAATAGAATGTTTTTAAAATTGTACTTATCTTTAAAAATAGTTTAACTATTAAAAAAATACTTTAAACAAAATAATTTTTTAATTTTGATTCAAGTAAAACTAGTTCAAACCTGTTGTCGCAAGTCGAATTGCGACAGGCGAGTTCTATTCGACCAGCCAATTCGAACCTTCGGTCTAGGCACTATTTAAGCCTCTGCTGGACTGGTCCAGAGCTGTCTGTCTAGTGAGCTCTATCCTTGTACTCTTTAACCTAGTGCTCAATAAACGCCTGTGAGCTCAAGCCGTTCGAGTTCACTTCCTTTCCCTAGTGTCAGCGCCGAGTCGTGACACCTGTTAGTATTCTTCTCAATTTCGCAGCTGATGAAAGAAATTATGCCCAAGTTTATGTTTAAGTTAAATTTAAAACAAAAAAAAAAGAATCTAAGAGTAACATAATGTAACTTGACACATAAATACAAGTGTAACTTATTTATTATGAACCATTTCAATCGGATCAGGGGTTACGTACATAATCTGTTGTGAACGTTTCAGAGATCTTGTTGGTTGGTCAACTAAATTGATTATATCAATGTGCATACTTTCAATTTGGTAATATGAGTTTGTAGTTGGATTGGCAAATATGGCAATATTCGCCTCTTAGATACGACATTGGTAGAATGTGTTTGGAGTGGGAAGCTCAGAAATGGCATATTTGGCTAGTTGGCAGAATGTGTTTGCCAGTTGGTTGGTCAACTAAATTGATTATATCAATGTGCATACTTTCAACTTGGTAATATGAGTTTGTAGTTGGATTGGCAAATATGGCAATATTCGCCTCTTAAGGAATTAAATGAAATAAAATTTTTATGTAATTTGAGAAACACCCAAGTTTTATAGCACAACACTTGTAGTAACCATTTTTATTTTGATCTTGTTATACAACTAATTAAAGCATAGAAAAATTTTACTTTAATTATATTTTTAATCATTTCAATGATGACATGTTTGTAAACGTACATTCGATAGGAAAAAATTATTAACCAAACCGAAAGGAGTATTAGCATTTGTATATGAAAGTAAAATAAGATTGTCTGGCAAGCCAGGCAAAGTGCGAGACTCTTAAAAATAGAAACTTTTAAAACGACTTTATTTGATTCATTTGGATCACTAAACAGGTGTATTTGGACCAATATTTTTATTTAAAATGTGCAACACATTTGTTCATCATTTTCCACATAGTGACCACAAAAAATCTTTTTTAAAACTTGGCGCCACCAAAATTGGGCGTCATGATCCATGGCGCCCAGTTTTGGTCTGACTAGTCGATTACATATACTCCCTAGTGTATGTATGCCAAATTTGGTAATTTTAGGGTCTACGGTTCTCTCAGGATATGAACAAAGGTTTACAGACGGACAGACAGACGGTCAGACAGACAGACACGATGGCAATAGCATAAGCTTACGACTCTAAAAGAGTCTCGCTAAAAAAGTCGAGAACAACATTTTTTTCAAAATTTCAAAGCTTTATTAATAGAATTATATGAAACTGTGAAACATGTAACCTAAAACCTAAAAATTGTCAATAAAATTCTAATATTGAAAATACAATTTAATGTCGATTTGAGGAAAGTGATTGATCGAATTGACTTGAGGTGTACTTGAATGTTCATATTAAAACAAGAAAATGATTTTACTAAAACTTTTACCTTTATTAAACATACTCAGTCGAAAAGTAATATCATAACACAGTAATATACTGTTCCAAACAATTCTTCCATTACATACGACGAAAATTGAAAAATATAATGAATTGACTAATCTATAAAAAGTAAATAAGTAATTAAAGACAAAATGAAAATTTCTTTTTTGACTCATCTATAAATAAACATTCACCTTTAATATTGTTCCATTAATCGAGAAGGTATTAATATAAAAGACTTTTATAGACAAAGCAACTTTCTCACAATATTTGCCTTAAAAAAACTTTCAATCATACTCGTATTCTTAACATTTAAAACGAGCCCAATAAAAAATGACATAAATTTTAATATATAATATAGGTCTTACCTCCTGGGCTTGCGACTCTTGTTCGAGTCCACATAAACGAGCATATTTTGGCGTGTCCACTTTTACGTGTATACCTCTACTGTTTTCCCCTTATGGACTCAATACAGGGAAATTTATCTGGACACCATAGACAATGACGCCAATTCTGGTTACTTATGATACTTTGAGCGAACTGTAGAATTGCCAAATTTGGCGTAAGTTGCAAATTATTTCTATATGAATTGTAGAAACTAATTTTAATTTTAAGACCTGTTTAGATAAAGAGAGAGAGAACAATCAAATCAACATAAGCCAAGAGAGAAGAGGAGAGTTAGATTAAAGTGACGAAATCACTCTAATGAAAAAAAATTGTAAGCAGTATAGAGTACAAGTAAATGCGTTAGGTAGGATACTTAAATATAATATAGTATAATACGATGTATGCTGGTAATTTTTGTCACATTTTTGAAGTACTTACTCTAATTCACTGTGTCAAATTTTAATTAACAATTAATAAAAATAAAAATAAATTTTAACAATTAATCTTAATGAATTTAAACAATTGTGATATTTTAAGGCCAAAAGAACTAGACTGACAGTGATTTAAACATTATTTTGGGATTACCTCCTGTACCATTGAAAGCATACTTCTCAATTTAAGACCAACTTCTTAGTCAACTCAAATTCATCAATATTCAACTAAAGGGACTGCGAGCAGTTAAGCTGAACGATTATTTCACAAAATTCCAAAAATTAAAAGTGAAATGTGAAACTGATCTCAATAAATTGAACGTGTTAATCCTGCAGAATTTTTAAAAAATATGTTTATTCCTCTTTTCTCTTCTATGCTGAGAATAGTGGTCAGTAGAATTGTATTAATGTCACGTTAAAATGTGTTTTTCAATTTCAAACTCTCAAATTAAATGTATCGAGCTAACTATGTCATGTTGATCGCAAATAAGTTCTCACTTGAATAGTAGTCGCACCTAATTACCTGATATAATTAGATATTTTCGAACTTTGAATTTTCCAATAAGTAAACACTTTTGAAATTATTATCAAAGTACAGTATTGTGATAAGCAACTTTAAAATTTGTTTTGTAGTGGTCTCGGACATGCGCGTAGTCGTAGTCCGCATCCACACAGTTCACGATCAATCGTTCAAGCGCAAATGCAACCCGTACACTAACCCATTTACGTTACAGACAGACAGCTTCTCTGCACAACTACCGGTTGCCAACTCACACACGCATTACCCAATAGTGATGCAATGCAATCACAAACGGTAGCCAATGGCAACCGCCATTGGCGTCAAACACTAATTAGTTCACTCTTCACTAATGACTTTTGTCAATCAATCACACAACCCGTTGTACACACACAAACCGTATATAAAGCTCATAGAGCTAATGCATTACAAGACCAGTCCATAATGTCCACGACACTCGCTACTCTGATCAATAAAATCTAAGTCCGAACGCAATTGGCTTGCATTCATTTCATACGGTGGCCGGTTCTGATCAACAGTACCGCAGACCACCTCATTGGTGACCCGAACTCTGAACACAGTTTATGAAACGCCGCAAATCCTGGGAACTACCAGCACCTAAACGTCTCAAGACAAGACGCAGTTCTTATCAATTTGATCGATCTTCACCACTAAGACAAGCATTCAGACGCAGAAAAATGGCGCCAATTGAAGGCGAAAAACCGACGATCAACATCGAGATTCCCGGATTAGATGCCGTAAGCATCAAGCCACCAGCCTTCTATTCGCAAGACCCCGAAACATGGTTTTCCATCCTCGAAGCGCAGTTCCAAATTGCAAAAATAACCGTCGAGAGCACCCAGTACTATCACTTGGTATCCAAATTGGATGGAACCATCGCAGCCGACGTCTCGCACATCGTCAACAAGACATTCGAGACAGGACAATACCAAAAACTGAAGGATGAACTCATCCGCATTCACTCGGAGAGCGAACAAAAACGACTCAACCAAATATTGGACACCGAACAACTTGGCGACAGGACCCCATCGCAATTTTATCGATTCTTGCAATCTAAAGTCGGAAAGTTGACAATTTCCGATGACATTCTATACAATCGCTGGCTCTCAAAGCTGCCAACTTTAATCCAGTGCACCATTTCTGGATTGGATCGTTCAAAACTATCGTTGGCTGATCTGTTGAAGACTGCTGACAATGTCTTCGAAATTACACAATCATCCACTGCAAAATTGGCAGCTGTATCAACTGGTCCACAACGAACCCGATCGAGCAGTATTTCGAGCCAAGGTTCATTCCGTGGCCGCTCGCGTTCACCAGGTCCTCGCAAGTCCGGCACATTCAACGAGAATGGACGCCTCTGCTGGTATCATTGGCGATTTGGCGCCAAAGCACGAACGTGCAACCACAAGTGCCAGTGGAAGAAGCTGGGAAACGCCCGACAGTAGCTTCTGCGGCGACGCAAGCTACTGCTAAATGGACAAGTCGCCTATTCATTCAAGACCGCCTCTCTCGAACGAAATTCCTCATCGACACAGGAAGCGAAATTTCCGTATTACCCATCATCATTCAAAAATTTAAAACGATCCGACTTTCAACTATTTGCCGCAAACAATTCACAAATCAACACATATGGTCAACGTCTCGTCAAACTTGACCTCGATCTGCGATAGGACTTCAAATGGCCCTTCGTTATCGCAGACACATCAAACACAATCATCGGTGCAGATTTTCTCCGTGAGTTTTATTTGGCACCCTACTTGTCTCAAAAGAAGCTCGTCGACATGCAAACGAAACTCGCGGTAAAGTGCCAATCTGCTCCAGCACCGTCACTCGGTCTCAGTACAATCGGCAACGACAATCCAATTCAAGACATCTTGAAACGTTATCCAGACATCACCCGAGCATCTCCAGTCGGGACAATTCAACACAATGTGCGGCATCACATCGAAACAGCGGGAAAGCCAGTCAATTCGAGAGCGCGACGACTTGCCCCCGACAAACTCAAGGCGGCGAAGGTTGAATTTGAGCAAATGCTTGCTCAAGGAATTATTCGACCTTCCAAATCAGAATACGCATCACCACTCCACATGGTCCTAAAAAGCAACAATGACTGGCGCCCCTGTGGAGATTACCGTTCACTAAACGCTCAAACCGTCCCGGATCGTTATCCCGTGCCGCACATTCACGATTTCGCATCAAATTTGAGTGGTTGCAAGATCTTTTCCGCAATTGATCTTGTCAAGGCATACCACCAAATTCCAATAGAAGAAGCCGACATTCCCAAAACAGCGGTCATCACCCCATTTGGTTTATTCGAATATTTACGAATGCCATTCGGTCTCAGAAACGCCCCACAAACGTTCCAACGTTTCATCGACTCAATTACGCGTGATTTGGATTTTGTGTTTGTCTATCTCGACGACATACTAGTTGCATCCAAATCCGACAGCGAGCACAAACATCATCTCGAAACATTGTTTCAACGCCTCCAAGAATATGGGCTGACCATCAACGTTTCTAAGTGTCAGTTTGGCCAGACTGCGCTTAAATTCCTTGGTCATCTCATCAACGCAGATGGAATCGCTCCACTACCAAACAAAGTCGAAGCAATTCACGACTTCCCCAAACCAACAACAAAGAAGCAACTTCGGCGATTCCTGGGCATGTCCAATTTCTACGGCCGGTTCTGATCAACAGTACCGCAGACCACCTCATCATAAAGTTTCTTATTAATTTAGAATATAAATTTTGGTGATGGTATAAAAAAATAAGTGATCATATATCGAGTACATGAACGGTGATTGAAATACGAATTTACATTTTAAGACGGGTCAACCGAAAAACAAAGAAACGAAAACGAGATCAATTCTTTTAATCCAAGACAATTTTTTAAGTGTTATCATCTTAAACTCACCATCAGTGGATAGATACATAAAGTTTAAGATTCAAGAATTATTTAAATGTTTGTAAAATAAAGAGAATTCTATAGATACATTTTAAAACATCAAACAATGTATTAATTAATTAATTAGATTTTATTGAAACAATACAGGAATTAATTTGGAAAACCTTTTTATAATGATTTGACTATTGAATTAATTAGCAAAAACTATTCAATTTTTGAAATCATAAAGTAATTATTTCTGCTTAAAATAGTTAACCTTTTAAACAGTTCATGGTAAAACTACAAATGTGAGAAGTAATCAAGTAAACTGAATTTTAAAAATTACATAGATTTGTATAACCTTTTTAACTATCACCCGTGAGTTTCATTTAATTATGAATATTTCTTCCGAGTATGACTCATAAAGAAAGATGATCAATCTGGCGAACTTAAAGTTGGGACGCCTGAAATATCAAGTCATATGAAGTAAGGCAACTGTTTAGAGTGTTAGTGATAGAAGTGATCCAATGATTCTGATATAGATTTCAAAAACTTCTTTAGAAACGCCCTTGCAAAGATTGATATCATGTGTTGGTGTCTTGAGACTTTTGAAACCTAAAAAAATTGGTGTTTTCCATGTAGATGTTTTAAAACTAAATCCTAATTCTTAAAATCAAAATTAAATATTGTGATTTTGTGGAAACCAATACTTTAAAAAATTAAACATGTAATTTGTAATGCAGTTATGTTTGATGGAAAATATTTTTGCTATCGGATAACGAGTGTTCCAGTACAAGTTGACAAACGACTTAATGAATTAAATTTTGAATGGAAACACAGATATTTTATGATCAGATTTTCCTGGTAAATTTAATTTTTTAGACAATTTCTTTTATAAATCATTGAGTAAAGATATATATTTTGTATGAACCTTTATAATAAGCGATTCCTATCAGATATAAATGGATTGATTGATGATGTAATGATGTAATGAATCGAAAATTGATCGAGAGTCAACAATCTTATAACACTTTCTTTACCTTCATAAATCGATTGTATGCCTGAAAATGTGTTCTAATTTTGGTTTTCGAATTATAGAATAAAATTCATTCAAGTCATAGAAATGGATTTCGAAAACTAAATTGCTAATATTTTTTATCTTTTAAAATGTAATCAAATTATATTTGAGTTTTACCTTTTTAAAGCAGGCTACTCTCTTTGTGACACTTTCAATTTTAAAACAATGTAATACTCTGTACTTCATTTAGTTTATTAAAACAGAGCAAAGTAAAATGGCAAGTAAAATTACCATTGAAAAACAAACATGAGAACACTATAAAATAAAACACATTGTCGTAAATGTTAAATTAAGCAACTGTGTGACATTTTATGAAATCAGGGGTGTAGTGGTGACCATTAAAATAAGTCAAATCTATCTCAATCTATTGAATCTCCAAAATTTTAGTATTAATTTAAATTTCGATGCAATTTGAGTAACACAAAAGCGTGTGACGCAACAATTTTAATAACCATTTCTATTTCGCTATCACTATGACCTTTCACTTATAAACAATCGCCTGTTATACCAGCATTATATAGATTTTAAATTAAATCAGTGGATAAAAACTATTAAGGAAACAGTTTTAATTTATTGAATATATGTTTGTATTTAATTGATACTACCCTACTTGTAACCCAACAATAATAGACTTATTAAAAAGAAGATATTAAAATTAATCAAGCAATTTTCAAATACTTATGCTATTTGAAAGCTAACTATAAAAGAGTGTACAAACGAGTGTGTTACCCATAAAATGGTATTTTGAAAATAGGACTTGTTTTATCTTTAAAAATGTTGAGAATTCAACAAATATCCAAAATAGAACTGAAATTATTCAAAAATGTGCCATGTTCATGATCGATGAATGAATCGGATACCTATAGGAATTATAACAAAAACAACTCAAATTAAATAAATTCTTTTATTTATTTTAACCTTTAAGGTAAAGAAGTTCGAAAGTGTTAATTTTTGATTTTTTAAAAAGTGAAATATATTGTATAGTTACACTAATTTGGAATACAGTTTTAAAAAGGAAAATGTGGTCGATCAACTCGTAAATTGAGTACTTGAACGGATATCTAAAATGAACTACAGGCATTTCATCAGTTTTTTGACAACAAGCAAATCCAAATGTAAGTTGAGTGACACACAGACTGACTGTGAATCAAAATGTCTTTTATAACCATTTCAAACAAGGCTAAAATTATTCAGAAAACATAAATCAGAGACTTGCGACAGAGACGCACGTTTTTATGACTCCTACCACAATACACATATATTTAAAAATTGCTCAGGAAACAGTTTTGTTCACAAATAAACAAAACTATTTTATTGGCGAGATAATGGAGATTATTATTTTTGGTTGATTGTATATTTGAAGCACCAGCAATGATCAATAATTGATTGAAATTTGATTTTTACCTTTTAAAATGATGACAGTTGGATGGAAATAACATGAAAACTTGTTAATTTAAATTCATGAAATTGTCTTCTAAACATGTTTGACCTTTAATTTTTCATCTAGATGAAGTATCATAACATTCGTTTGAAATCGTTTAAGTAAAAATCAGTAAAAATAACACATCACTACACTTTGTTTAATGTTTTTAAACTTTATAATAGAGCAACCAAAATAAAAGAAATAAATAAAGTTAAAAAGTTCAAGTCTATTTTAATTTGAAATTGATTTAGAGTGAACTGTGAATGTTGCAGTATTCATTTTAACCTTTTAGTGCTCAGCAAAAGTATCGCTTTAAGATCAAAATCGAATTTAGGTTTGCAAATGTATTCGAATTTTATTTTGAAAATAGAAACAAATATCAAATCATAGTCTTTAAGCTTAAATTTATACTTTATAAGTAAATAACCTTTCATGAAATCCGGTTAAGCCAAATTTATTCAACATTAAAAATTGAATCAATTAAAATTATTTTTTTGAAAAACATTTTTGAAACTTGTGGTGAAAGATGATAATCATTCGAATTTGTACAAAACAAAAGTAACAATGTTGCTTAAAAATATTTGGAGCTTTTTTAAATAACTTCTCAAAGAGTGATCAGCTAACAAATACAAATTAATTGAGTTTTTTTCTAATCAAAAATGTTGTTTTTTATTGTAAAATGGCAAACCAAATTAGGTCAATTTTTTACCTTTTAGCTAAGATCAGCAAAGAAGATTGGATAAAATTTGCCACTGTCTGATTTTTTAAATTAAATCTATGAAGTGGTATATCATAAAGTTGTTATTAATTTAGAAAATAAATTGTGGAGAGTGTATAAAAACAAATGATCATTGATCTATCGCATACAACGAGTACATGAACTTAACAAATGGATAGATACATAAAGTTTAATATTCAAGAATGATTGTAAAATGGGAAAAATTATACAGTTATTTTTAAAGCATCAAATAAAACATTGATCAATTAATTATTATTATAGATTATATTGAAACAATGCATGAATTAATTTGGAAACCCATTTCATAATGCTTCGATCTTCAAACTAATCTTTAACTTGAACTAAATTATTAATAATTTTTCAAACTCCCAATAAAGCTATACCGTAAAATCTCTAACAAGCGCTGTAGAAAAAATAACTGTGGACGTTACGAGAAACCGGGTTTTCGACCAAAATTTTCCAACGAAATTAACAAGCGCCGGGGCGCTAGTTTGAGATTTTACGGTATATTTGTTTTTAATAATAAAAAAAGATTCGAATATTTCAAATGTATAAAATATCCCACTGTTGAAGACAGGGAATAATTATTTGAAACCGTTGAGATATACGGAGGAGCTACGGAACTAATTTTTAGTAAAATTCATATTAAAATAAATTAGTAATTATGAATTAAGCTGATGAGACTGATTCCTAAAACATGTATTTATCTTTTTACATCATTTTTGTTAAAGTTTGAATCAATATTAATGGTTTGCTTGAATTTGTTAATAAAAATTGTGGAAAACCCTTTTAATCGATCGAATGTTTGAATTCTGAATCAGTCAAAAAATAATTTACATATTTGAAATATAAAAACTTTCCGTTTCACATTTTAAAGTTATTTGAGAATGATTTTAATTAAACTGAACAAGCCAGCGAGCTTGAGTTACCTTTTTAAAAATCGGAAGTAACACAGTAAGGGGCCATACTTTAATTACGTGATCAACTGACTGGATGGGAGGGGTCCAAGGTGTGATCACGCTTTGATCACGGAAGGGGTCTAAAGTTCAGACAAAACAAAGAATCCCGAATTCTCGGATCATTAGTTATCGAAATACATGTTAATAGTTTGTTGCCACAATGCAACTTACTGTACAAATCCAAATATAACGCATGCGCATTTCGCATTCGTCTCATGATTACACTGCGCTAACGCTAGGCTAAATTTTTTTGTAGGGGTAGGGGTCACGTCATGATCACGGACTGATCACGCATGGTACTAGGGGGTCAAAATCTTTGATTTTTTGATCACGTAATTAAAGTATGGCCCCTAAGTGGATCAATGAAACCATTCAAATCTATCTAAACCAATAATTAAAACTCCAAATTAGTTTAAAAAAATAGATTTAATCCCAATGTAACTTGAGAAACACAAATTGAATTGAAGTGATTATCAAACATAACAAAATATTTTTCAAGCGAAGGTATTTTTAACATTTTCTATATTTTCGATGTTGAACAGTGAATTTAAAATAATGAAAACTAGAGTTCAAAGTTTTCAAAAACAAATATATTTAATCGTTGAAGTTAGACAATATATTTTGTAAAATTCTTTAACCACTGCTGTAATTCTTTAATTCATAAGCAATATTGTCAAGTCTAAAAATATGAGATTATTTGTTATTATTGAGTTCTATAGAAAAAGGTATACCTTCTTTAGCCAGTTCAAGCATATAATAAAAATACCACTAAATATACCACGATCCTTGGAAAAGTAACTCCTGGAATACGATTTTTTGTTAATATGACATTTTGATATATTTGTTGAACATTCCACAAACAAAATGGCATTAATTTCAGTGAGTGTTGTACTATCAGGTCAGGGAATACTGTCAGGAACAGTAACACCCAAAAGCGCCTATGACGTACTGCCATTTACTTTCTCGATGTTGACAACAAAGCCAATTGATGACCGGTCGATGACTGGCAGGCGGATTAGGCAAGGACATTAAAACACTTTGTTAAAATTGGGCTGCTGATTCATATTGATAATAATGATTCACTTATGAAGAAATTTATTTAGTTGATTGTCTACGAAAAATAAACCCAGCAAAATAGTCTCTAAACATAAAAACTCAATGAATTTATACCAAAAGTAGTAAAATAATCCAAGAGCAAACGACTTGTCACATATTGTTCAAATTCAATTAAATCAGTTATCCTCATTAGCTCACTAGATTCAATCTTATGATTACTTCTTATCAATCGATATATATTAAGTTGTATAAAGTGTTTTAATTCATAAATACTATTGTGACTCTAGTAGGACCCCTAACCCCCTAGATGTCGCTAGTGTAAATAATGTAAATACTGTACATACACAGAATATACATTTCTTATAGATAAGATTATTTTAGAGATTAGTTGATCGCGTTCGTCCTAAAGTCTATACAAAGTTACAGCTGATCAGTAGACTAACTACCGTCATTGCCGCCAATAGTCTTGGCGTGTTTGTCTGTCACTCTGTCTGTCCATTGCACTACGACAGTGACGGTGATGAACGATTCGATTAAAAGGACGGTTTCACCGGTGAAAGTATAACGGAGAAACGTAAACATTGTATTTTTTTAGGGGTAAGTAGATTGTGCTGATGTTTTTTGACTTTTATTGATCCTCAACTGTAAAGAAATAATTCAATATGACTGTCCCATATTAATAGATTCACAAGTTATAGGCAAAAATTAACACTTGGCTTTTAGTTTAAACACTTGCCAAAGAAAAGATCGAATGTTGAAATTGTAACAATTAAATTTTCTATGTACGTAATTTAAGTTAAATCTCGATTTATAATTAGTTGTGCAATTGTGTAAAATATTTTCAAAAAACTTATCGATAAAAACTATTCTTTATCATTAATATGTGAATTTTTGTATTATGCATAAAATTGAATTTATATAAAGAGTATTGATTAGTTATATTACCTTTTAATGCTAGCCTAACAAAATCTTCAAAAATTAAACACTTGACTGTCACTAAGCATCGAAAATTGCAAATGTTCGTAGTAAAACCTTCTCAAAAACTAAGATTGATATAGTTTCAAACAAATATATATTGTTTTTTCTATATAAACCT
Source organism: Rhizoglyphus robini (assembly GCA_023373905.1). Taxonomy (NCBI): domain Eukaryota; kingdom Metazoa; phylum Arthropoda; class Arachnida; order Sarcoptiformes; family Acaridae; genus Rhizoglyphus; species Rhizoglyphus robini. The sequence continues at coordinate 1,091,127 of JAKIJQ010000067.1, read as the reverse complement.
TTTAAACTTAAAAACAGAAAAGAAAACTTTCACTGATATACAAATTTTTTTATTGATCATATAAAAAGTTGTTCAAGTAATTTAAGATTATACGAATTTATAATCTCAATAATCAATTTAACCTTTATTTAAAGAGTATCCTAGAGTGAGTCCGAAACCAATAAGTGTCACTTCTAATATTTACATGTTATTTGTAATGCAATTGTGTTTGATGGAATATATTTATACTATTTTATAACGAGTGTTACCAATTCTGACATACATTTAGTATACATAATATTAATAATTAATGTACTAATAATACAAACGAATAAGACCATAAGATAGTGCCCATCCATTCACTACCTCGATCATGACTTGAAGTGAATTGAACTATACTAGCCAAATTTCAAGTTTTGTCTGATTATCTATTCTGCAATGTTGATTGTAATTGTAATTTCAAATTAAAAACATGAAAATCCCAAAAGTTATCTGAACATTTAACTTGCTTCGAGACTTCTGTTCCAGTACAATTTGACAAGCGACTTAATGAAATATATTTTAAATGCAAACCTACAACAAACACATTCTCACGATGTATGTAGTTTGACTGACAAACTAAATGAGACTCATTTATATGAAAACCTTTTGATAAAGTTTTAGGAATAAACGATATAATAAATAAACTTAAAACATAACATAAAAACGCAACATAACAAATTATTTGAGAATCAATTATTACCACACTATGGGGTGAATGTTGAATTAGAGTTCAAAATATGTGTTTAAAAATAGTATTGATCGGAATTAGTTGAGTATCTATTTACCAAATAGACAAGTTATATATTTGTCGAGCGTAAACGAAGACTATGGTACAACTTTTTTCGATTCTTGTCCAGCTAACTCCTCCTACATTTCTCAACCGATTTGCATCAGATTTGGCCAAAGTGCTTAGGTATAGCAAATACTATGCAGATGTGCAGTTCAACCTTGGTTTTTGCGAAAAATGTTTTTTAGGTATAGCTGCCAGTTCATCTTTATACATCATTTTTGTTAAAGTTTGAGTCAATATTAATGATTTTCTTGAATTTGTGAATAAAAATTTAGTAAAACCTTTTAATCGATGGAATCACTGGATACAGAATCAGTCAAAAAATAATTTTGATATTTGAAATATAAAAATTTTTCGTTTCACATTTTAAAGTTATTTGCAAATGATTTGAATTAATCTGAACAAGCCAGCGAGTTTGAGTTACATTTCAAGAAATCGGAAGAAATACAGGAAGTTGACCAATAAAACCATTCCAATCTATCTAAACCAATAAATAAAACCCCAAATTGGTTAAAAATTAGTGTGTAACACTTTTTATTAATAATAACAAAAGGGTGCTGCTCTCCTATGAAGGGGTGCCATTAGACTCAGCATACTAACCAATCCTCATGGATATCAATCAATAATATTGATTTGTACTTTTAAATAATCTTGACTATTTACTTGACGACTGAGCATTCATATGATGATGAACCATCCTTATCGACGCCGAGAGAACTTTCTCAGCGATATCCACCAACCAAACTTTATCGAGGCTAAACTTCTCAAAGAAATCGACCATCCGACGAGGAATAACGCCACGAGAACCAACCCATAAGCCAAAAACCTCGAAGCCTGGGCGGCCATATTGAGGATACCGACTCATAACGTCCCTTGCACAAGTTCTGTACTTGGCTTGCTTCTCATGTTGTACGGCTTGGCCAACATCTTCATTCGACTCATATCGCACAGTCGGATCAATAATGTACGCCCTGTTTGACCCAGGATCAAACACTAGCAAATCCAGGTAACGATTACTGCCATGCGTATCACTACAAAATACGTCATCAAAGCAATCGAAGCCTTTTGTCTTCTAGCAAAACTTTAATACGACGAACCACTTGGTTATGTCTAGCCATTCGCATCGTCTCGCCAAAGGGACACCAACCTAGCACATGAGGAAGGTTTTCAGTCTCATTGCGGCAATGCCGACAATGGGTAGATTGGGGTCCAAAAACGACTTGACCATGGGAATCCCTCGACACCACCCCAGGAACGCCTGCCAAATTAGCATAACTGACACACAGTTTAATGACAGCCGTCCATTCTGACGCCGTCAAATTAGACTTGTCATAAATAAACCTATTAGCTTTAGTATAGTCTTGGAAGTGACGTATTCCAGATCCTTGATATGCCAATGAGGCCCACCTCTCAAAAGCTTGGTCCCGTAACGCAGATCTTAATATTCGAGAGGTCTCTCCTTCCACGCCAAGTGTTTCTTGGCACACTAGCATCTCTTGTTCGACATCAATGACTTTATGAAGCAATCCATCAGGCAATATAGCCAACTTCCTTGCAATCGCGAAATGCTGAAGAAATGCTTCCCACCGAAAACACACCACACCAAGCCCACGATAACGCCTTGGTGAATAAATCATATCAGTTGATGTCGCAGTAGGAAGACCAACAATCGACTTAACAGCTGTCCTTACAGTCGTATCTAGCACATCCAGCAACGCCATCGGGACCTTTCTCAATGGTGCAGACTGCAACGGATACATCAGTATTGGCATAAGGTATTGATTCAGGACATTAAGCTTTTTGTTCTTTCTTCAGCAACGGAGACGTCATTAGATTATTAGCGAACACATTAATCAAAATGTAATTTGAGGAACACGAATTAAGTGTTTACGGTAAAAATGAGATTTAAAAAGATGCAACCAAGCGTGGAAGAATTGAAAATGCTTTTCCTTTTGAAACGTGACTGCGTGTTATTCGTGACAGAATTTGTTGTTAAATATGATGTAAATTACAGTTTATAAAACTAAAGTAAACAACGATCTTAACGAACTTTGAAAATACATTTGAATCGCATTATGTTACTCCTTTGATTTAGTAAATCATTCCTATATATCTAATAAATTATAAATACAAAATTATTGAATACATTAAAAACTTTAATATTAAATAGTATTCAAGATTTGATTATTTTTATTATTTTACCTAAATACAAACGGAATGGTAGTAGCTAATGTGTAGTTAATATATTTATGACACAATTTTGTTTATGCTGTCACTCTGTAAACCATTGAAACCTTCAATTAACAACTTTACAAGTGAATCGTTAGTTTTTCAGAAACAGACAAACAAAGTACTGTTACCGGCAGGGCACTTATGTACTCGTTCCCGCAGCAATAAACAGTAGACGAAGGGTAGAAGCGAATGATTTATTGCCCTGAGAGGGACAAAACAGAGAGACAAGTCTTAGTCAGGTCAACTACAGAGAGCTCAATGATCGGTGTGGGTATCGAGTTGGCTTTTTTATAGCTGGGCCAACAAACAGTGGTAGTGTGGTTAAGGTACATGTAATGGTGTGAGTGTACAGAACGGTGTGATGAGTAAGGCACACGCTTGAGTTGTCTTGTAGGAGGAGTGGCAGAAATTGTGAACGCACCACTAAAGTTGTATTTTGTTGAATTGTCGGACTGCCTCCTAGGTAGCTTTTTGCTGGGAAATGGCTATGCCTCTGTGTGTTCTGCTGAATCGACTGCATTCGAGTCTCAAGACAAGTCTTTATCTCAATTATGACTGCTATGATATCTCAACGTTTAACTCATTTGTGCTAGAAAGTGAGGATTTCGAGTTTGTTAGTGATGGCCTGACAATAAGGTGCAAAGTTTGTGATGAGAAGATGAAGATTCCTAACCACCAAAATGCTTGGATTCTGCATCGTCCCTATCAGAAGCACTACCATTTCTCGTTATGGAAAGAAACTTACAACATTTCGAAAGCTGATTTCATTCAATTGGGCAAATGTCAGCAGCAATACACCGAGTTTATCCAAATGCAACTATCCGACGACAACAACGTTTTCTTTAAGTGCAAATGTTGCCAACAAGTTTTCACAATTGACTCACTCAAAAAGTCTGCCGTCATGTTTATTTGCATTTGGGCGAAGCTGCTAATCATATCGAGCATCCTAAGAAGAAGAATCGCACTCGCGAGAACAGCAAACGACGCAAAACCAAAAACAGAGAATTGTATATTCAACTTGAATTGGCCAAATGGAATGTTGATGGAAATGAACCTTTGATGGTGGACCAAAATGGCGATCTCAGATAGAATCCTCATCTAAAACAAAAACTAGCGGTTGAGGTCTAGGAACGGATGCTGAGTTAGGATTATCTTTCATATAAAACGGAGTCGGAATTTGGTCAATCGTTAAAATTGGTACGTACCTTGATGAGGTGATCACCATCTGCCTCATCAAATTCAATATTATCCTCAATTTCAGCTTCCTCGTCAATTTCTGGATCCGAATCTGACATTGATTCATCAAGATCACATTTAGAGGTATGCAACTTCTTTGCTTTCTGTGAACAAAAATAGACATTACACTTTTGTAGACATGAGATTTGATTTTGTAATGAACCGATGGACAGTAGTAATTAAATGGTAGAGAATCTGTAGATTTAAGGTCATGCACATTCTTTGTTGAAGAGAGAAAAATCGTCCTGTTTCTAATTCGATGTCAGTAGATGCAAATGGTCTTTCTTCTCTTTGAGTAAACAGAACTGGAGGTGGCAAAAAACAATCTTGCAACACTCTATCTATGCTGCTTCGAAATGGCTTACAACACTTGTCGTTGCATTTAACGATTTGAAGCAAATTTTCAAATCATCAAATCAAATCAAATACACACACACACCCTTTGCTGATGACGTCATTAAAGTATGGCCCCTTAGTGCCAGACTTAATTTTGGTTGTGAAAGCTACAAACCACCGAGATACTCGGAAGTACCTTGGACCGGGATGACTGGCAGGAGTTACTAGCCTGCCTCCCCCGCGACCCGTCTAGGATTATGCGGTGTATTGATAATGAATGAATGAATGAATGAAGCTACAATTTAAAACATATCCAATGCTGCTTATACTAAGGTAAAGCCAACCCAATATCTAAGAGCAGACAATAGTGCGTAAGAGTGTTCAATTTTTTTCATTAATTAAGAAAATTGAGCTCAACTATGATATTAAAAATTAATAAGAAATTTGTTGTATAAACCTTGTAAACCAATCAATATGTTCGATTTGAATCAAACGCAACGTTATCAATTACTATAAAATCAAATATGAGTAGTTGTTGGACCAATTATTACAGATTTGAAGATAATGATGATAAATTTTATGACCTTTAAAAAAAGAACTTATGCTTGATGATCTAATTAAAAAAAATTCATCCAAAAATCTCACTTTTTAAAATGGGCAAATAAAATTTCCGATATAAAAAATATTATTAAAATGGGAGACATTGCTTTCAATTTTATTCTAAAGACTTCAAATTTAGCCCCCGCTGGTCTCACTAGCAATCATCTTTCAAAAATATATTGCTCTTCTCGATGGCTGATTATGTTGTTAGGGAAACACAGAGTTTTGCTCAATTAATTTGGAAACCATTTTAAATAAAAATCTAATTACGTTTATTAACATGTTCAGTATACAAATATTGACTACTTGACAATAAGTCGAACCAATAAATCGCTTCGAGGCTTGGATTTATGGCAGGAGTGCGGAGACATGTGACATGAGACAGATAAAAAGAGGGAGTGAAGAAGAGACTCATCATAGGCAAATCAACTAACTCACTAGTTGAGTCCCTGTTGATCATCGAAAATTAATCGAATGTCTTCGGGAGCATCATCCAGTGGTCGATTGGCATCGAAGACAATTTGTCGTTGCCGGTGTCGGGGTGATGTGAGTGGCGCTTGAAATATAGGATGGCCAACAAGTTCGGGAACTACCGCCAGATTTGCGTTATTGTTTCGAGCTTGTAGAGCGATAATTTCAGTTTTGGTAGCTTCATCAATTTCCGCTGCTGACCAACCAATTACGTTCGCGCTTTCAACTGGGCAGACAGGACAGCGGCGGGCCACATGCTGCTGCACATTAGCTTGAAACAAGCCGACGATGCAGGTCATGCAGAAGACGTGTGCACAATTTTCAATATGTCCGAAAGGACTTTGCATCACGTCCATGCACCGTGCAGGTTGGTCGAGAGGCTCGTCGTTGACAATCGCCACTACCGGTTGTCCAACAGGCGCACCACCACCATGCATGACGAGGAGGTGAACGAGGCCGAGGAGGTGCGCGAGGTCGACGGGCTGCACGAGGTGGAGTGGGTGATCGTGACCGACGGGCTGCAGGACGTTGCCTGTTCATTGCTTCGTTCACGAAAAGAGTGTGCCGATGAAAACGGCACTTGTGGGAGTTGAAATCGCATTTAGCGTACGTTCCCATGTACGTGCATGGTCCAGGGTTGACCAAGTCGTCTTGGCACTATTAAAAACAAAATTAATATTTATAGCAATTTGTTTGTTTTCTTAGATTTTGAATAATTTAATTCAAATAATCCCATCCCATCCCACTTCTATTAAAATTCTAGTGTGCGTCGGTCTGTCACACTTAGCAACAATGTCTGATAAAGTTCGATTGTTGCATTGATTTTTTGATAGAAAGGAAAATGGAGAAAATGGCACAAATTCGATTTGATTGTTGAGAAAAATTTTGATATTTGAATAAAAAAGACTTTGTCATAAGAATGCAAAAATGTTTAGGTGATAAGTTAGTTCTTTAAAAGATTAGGTTAGAGGGTTAGTGGGGGGGTTGGGCGTCGTTAGGTGTAGGTTAGGTTAGGTTAGGTGGATTTGTTGTTGGTTGTCGTTGTTCTTAAGGTGAATAGATGGTGAGTTGAGTGAGGTGAGGGGGTGTGGGTGCCGTTGGCAGCTTGCTCCCATAGGCAAAACGTTAGTTTTGCGGGACTTGTACGATTACCATTTAATTTGCAGGACAAAACCTAATCACTTAAAGTGTATATCAAAACGAATTAATCCATACCAGTAGTTTCTTAAGGGGCGCACTTTAATCAAGTAATCAAGGAAGGTTGGGAGGGGGAGTCTTTAAGGTGATCACACTTTGATCACGCCAAACGACAACTTTTCCCCCTCCTCACTCCTCACCCTCCTCGCCCACTTTCATAACTTTTAGGAACACCTGATAGAAGAGGGGTCCAATTCATATCCATCCATATCCATATTAAAGGTTTCTGCCTTAAAATTTTAGTTACTGTCACATGTGACATGTGACATGATAGTCATAAGAGTTTTAATACCAGTGAAACTACAAAAAAATCTGCGACCTCGTTAATACTCATATTATTATAAAATTAAAAACTTTCGAATTAGAATATAAGTTGAGATTGATTCACTTGTAGAAAGTCGACAAGTAGCAAATTTTATACTTACTTTTAGTATTAACTATTTTGATAATTTATTAGTTTAATATTAAAAATTTTATTTACAATCAATACTAAACCAATGAGAGTTTATAAGGGGCACTTTATTTTAAGAAAACTAAGACCTGTTGCGAAAATTGCCAAAACAAGTATTACTTTAAAAGCACAAATGAAATGATTTTTTTAAAATCTGAAAATTATGTATAACTATCTCATGAAAATGAACTTTAAAAACGATTTAACCTTTTATTCACTTGCCAGGGATGCCAATTCAGATCAATTTAGATGAAATAAAAATGACAAAAAAACAAACCGGTGAAGAATATGGAGAAGATTAGAGAAGAATAAATTGCGCAATCAAGAGAGGAGAGCTTAGATGTTACAGAAGTTTCACGAGTTGATTTCAAATTTTAAAACGTGCCCTTTTCACATATTCTTAAATTTCATTAGAATCAAATTCAAAATTTGTTTTCTTTTAAGGTTTCATAACGCCAGCTGCTGCTTTAAAAACTAATCCATTTTAAAAATGGAGTTAATAATAAAGACTCCTTTTAGTAATGCTTCGATTAACTGACGGATCTAACTGAAATATCGAATTAGTAATAACTCTCAAATATGCCTAACAAATATGTAAAGATTATAGATTACGATTACAGATTATAGATAGCTATAAAAAGTATGTTTCTTGCCTTAAACACACATTACAAAAAGAATGCATTTGTAATTGCTTTAATTAAAGTTTTATAAATATATTGTAGATATTAATCAAACAATATAGAAAATAAATCATGTCAAAAATAAAATCCAAAAATAATTAGAGTCAATCACAATAAACTTTTTGGAAATGATCTTATAAGTTAGTTAAGTTGTAGCTATTTTTAATGGAGTAACTGATGTAGATAACATAAAACTACAAAACTATAGTAATTAATTAAAAATTCTGTGATTGGCGATTTAGTGAATTTGTGGTACAAGTTTCTATTAAAAATTTAATTATTTTAATATTTACCATGTAACAATGTAAACTTGTACAAGAACAGAAAGTTAGTGGAAATATTTTTAATCTATATATAAAAGCAGTAACTGATGTGACATCTCTTTGTGGGATCAAAAAATAATAGGAAACCTTTTACAAATGCTATCTAATATTCACCAAATTTTGAGTTTTTATAAACAATTCAAGTTCATAATAATAGTCACTCAAAGCCCTAAACTTAAATTGTCATTTACACAATGTGTGGTAAAACCACAATCAGCTGACAGTGAGTTGAAACATGCGTTGTTGAGTGGATAAGACTAGGGAAAGCTTACAATGTGATGATGATTTGAGATTCGCCAATTCTGTTGAAATGACATTTGCGAATTTGATATGGGTATTAATTAGATTTTTAGTAACCATTTACATATCGAGGGGAGCTAAACAAGTTAATTTCTGGATTTCAAATCTCATTTTGAAATAAAATGCTTAATATATTACAAAGTGTCTGTAAAGTGAACCAGCTATTTTGCCTTCCTTCGTTGGTTGAGCCATGGTTAAGCGAAATTGTGAAAAGCTTTAATGCTGTTTATCACAAAGTTACAGTTGATTTGAAATGTTGATTGAAGAGACTTACAGAAACATTTGATCATTGATCGATTGCATAAATGGAGCACTTGAACACTGACTTTAGCACAGATCTTTTGATCGAAACAAGACAAAACTGAAGGAACCATCTTTTGATCTTTTTTTAATAAAACTTTATAGTGTTCCTGCGACATTCATTAAATTCGAGAAAATTGTTTGAATTGTATGTCAAATTTTCATTAAGAAAATCTCAGAACCTATTTAAAGTTTTGTAAACATATGTTTTTTTTACAAAGATACGATTAAGTGTGAAACTTGTAAAATCGTCTAGAACTAGCACAAAGTATTTGAGAATTCGTTTCTTACCTTTTTGAAAACCGTAGCAACCTTTCAAAAATATATTAAGTATATTAATCAAATCTTAAATGAAGCTATTTATTAAAAAGACCACTCAAAAAGTATCCCGAGCTAGATAAAGTTACAACTAAAGATTCAAATAACTAATAAAGATGAAAATAAAATGTTTGTCTCAATAATTTTGTTACCATTTAATTCGATACATAAGTTTGAACGATTTAACTTCAATTTACTAAAAAACAAATAGATATATAAGACTACAAGTTTGGCTAGAATTTATTAACTTTTAAATTTTGTAGTATTACCATTGTTTAAACCTTGCGACTTAGTTACTAACTATATACTACATGTATACAGCGAAGATATTTTGAGTAGACTTGCTTACCAGTTTAACAGAAGGGTTGAGCTAGGGCACAGACAATGTTTCCAGAAACAAAATATTTAATAGTCATATTTAGACGATATATTCGATTAAAACTTATAATAATTCTAATGTGATCACAATAAAATCATGAAATAAATAAACAAATTTGAAAACAAATGTCCTTTTGACAACAATCATGGTTATGGTTAACCATTTGTTATGTTATTGTTGACCTTTTTATTGTGTCAAATACAGATTTTCTAACATACTACAACGAAAAAATATTTTAATGCAATCAACTAAGCAATTTCTTTGATAAGGTTTTTTTAGGAAATGGTATTTTATAATCTCAGTGACAAGGTTGAATAAATTAAAATTGAAACAAATAATAATTGATATTTAAAATTTAAAGGTAAATTAAAATTAACAAAATAAGTTCTAACATATAGAGAACTTCAACCACATTGAAGCTACACAGACATTGTTTGACCTTTTATATGGCCGCGCAAAGAGGAAGTATCATTTTTAAACCGAGGATGGGTTTTCATCCGAAAAATATGACTTTAAAAGCATAAAACAAATATTAATAATTAATAACAAATTCCGAATCTTGACGAACATTAAATAAAAGATTAAATTTAGCAAAAAACGGTTTAAGGAAAGATTTAAAGTTAATTTTACCTTTTATACGCAAATAAATTTTGGGTAATCTCAAAAACTTTAATTTTACCGATGGCATATTGTATTTTTTTAAATTACAAAGAAAGTGTTCTATTTTATAGTTATATAAAAAGAGACATATTAAAAGTTTTTAAACCATTAAAAACAGTGTGGAAAAGAAAGTGTTTCAATTAATAAATTTGAATAAAATACATTAAACTTAAAAAGTCCTTTCCATTAAGAATACAAATTTAAGTTAATTTATTTGAAATTAATTTTAAGTAAGCTTAAAGTAGTTAGGTATACGAATGAGTGGATAACATTTGAAATTGCTCAATACATATTCAGAAAAAGCCAAGAAGTTCAAAGACAACAATTTTGATGAGAAATTAAAAAACAACTAAATAAAAGCTACCATTTAGCAGAACATCAACCGCTGATCGTTATAATAAAATTTGCTCATGAATAGGTGTATTTTTAAAATTGATTTTTTGCTTTAGACACTTGGAACTATTCAAAACAATAAAAGATTTCAAAAAAATGTTGAGCAGGCGCATGCCTAATAAACAATATTACTAAAGAAAGATGTTGTAAATATGCCATTATGTCATTGGGATGGGTATTTGAGAAAGTTTGTAGAAACAATGCAAATACAAGATTTGTACACGAACAAATGATTATGGGAAAACCCTACGACAAAGATCTCAGTTAAATCTTAAGTTTATGTTAAAGTTAAATATAAAAGGAAACCATTTAAATCGAAAATCTATAGACTCCAAGAAAAACCGTTAAAATATATATAGACACAAGCTTATTTTTAAAAAGCATTATATATAAGCGTGTACATGTGGTATATGAGATATATCAAGTTGAATAAACCAAAAATCAAGAAGAATTATACATGCTTTATCTTTTGAAAAATTGGTCGTTTTCGAATTAATGTTTGATAAAATGATGTCAACTTCAGTTAATTTTGAAAACCAAAATTAAAATAATCATTAAGCTATAATCCAAAAAAATTGTCAATAAAATAAATGTTAAAGTTTTATTACCGTTTGTTTATCCGTCAAGAAATAGCTATGTAAAGTTTGAAAAATGTATTATAATTTTATTTATCTGATTATTCAAAGAACTGAAAACTTATTGATTGTTCCAAAACTCAATTATCACATAAAATGCTTTAAGTTATTTTTTAATCAAACAAATTTATGTAACATGAACACCTTTTAATTGGCGAAATATTCATCGCATCGAAAAAAATCGCATTTTTGGACTTTAAATATTCTCTATTTACTTGAAAATGAAAATAAAATTCAGGCTTAAAGATAGAGAACGCAGGAGCTCGTTCACGCTTGAGAGATTCTTCTTCTTCAGCAACAGCAGAGCCACCACAACAACACGAACCCATTTTGAGAACAAGTGAACTTTACAAAAAAATGAACAACCTTTGATGAGAGTCAACAGTCTTAAAACACTTTCATTCTCGTATAAATCTCATATTCGCTTGAAAATGTGTTTTAATTTTGATTTTCGAATTATTAGATAAAATGGATTAAAGTCATAGAATTGGATTTAAAAAACAAAGCACTTTTTCATAAATGTTAAATTAATCAAATGTCCGCGTCTCCCGTTGCATTTAAAATGACAGAATCTATCTATTACGCATGTCAAACACTGTACCTTTGGACCATCCCACCACGACGAAACTTTTCGACTTTACTTTAATATTATAAAGATAGTGGTGACCATTAAAATCAGTAAAATTAATTTGAATATAATAAATCTGCAAAACTTTAGTTTTTTGTACGAGTAAAAATAATAGTAAACCAATCATGATTTTTACCAAATATAAAGTTAAGAAATATACTTTGTGATAACCTTTTTTATTCCATTCAAAGAGGCACTTGTAATTATATACATACATGAAGATAAAATGACTGAGATACGCGAGGATCTATAAGGAAAATAGAATTTGTTCTAAAAGATTAGTGCTTTTTCTGAAAAATAGTGTTTCAGTAACAAATCTATCACATGCACGTATAAGTGTGAAATAAATTCATGAAATTGTCTCTTAAAAATGTTTTATTTAATACATCAGAGAAGGCATAAAAACAAATGGCTAAAATTATCTAGTAAATCCTCAGCCAAAACTAGAGTTAGAGAAACTATTTAAATTTATTAAAAAACCATTTTGATATAGGAATACAAATATCAATTACAATATGACCAGTTACAACTAAAAAGGGAAAACGATATTAATTAAAAGCTTTAATTTTACTTTTCAGTCATATACAATTATTTCCCGTTGAAAAATGATAAACTCGAGTCGATCCATGCCACGTCCGTCCATGTCGAAGGCCATCATGGGAACAACATAAATACAAAATAATAATACAATATTGTCACGTTTTAGTGAGTGAGAAATAATTTTAATTTAATTTGAAAACATTTTAGTTTAAAGATAATCTTATAATCTTTTCAGTGTATAATAAACATATACCGGTAGGTAATATAGTTTCTTAGAACAAAACAAAGCAGAGTAAAATTATTTTTAAAAAACAATCATGAGAACACAAAAAAATAAAACACTTTGTAGTAATGTTAAATTAAGAAACTGTGTGACATCAGGGATATAGTGGTGACCATTAAAATCCGTCAAATCAATTGAAATCTAATAAATCTCCAAAATTTTAGTATTAAATTAAATTTCGATGTAATTCGAGTAACACACAAAGCATGTACATAGTTTCAACTTGGTGGGATGAGTTTGTAGTTGGATTGACAAATATGGCAATATTCGCCTCTTAGATACGACATTGGTAAAATGTGTTTGGAGTGGGAAGCTTAAAAATGACATATTTGGCTAGTTGGCAGAATGAGTTTGCCAATTTAATGAATTTATTTAGAATCTAGAATTGTGACATAATAAAAACAAATTTCAAATGCTAGTTGAAAAAAACCAGTATCAGCAAATGATTTTAAAAAACTTGAATAAACTTTTTGCGTATATAAATTATTAATTAACCTTTTACGATTACTGGCAATATGACAAATCTGGCAATATCTATGAGAATTATATCAATTATCCCATTATAATAATTCCACTAATTAATTGCACTTGACAGTGCATGGGTATTATTAAGATTTTAATAACCATTTACATATCGAAAGTCCTATGCAAGCTAATTTCTGGATTGCAAATCTCATTTCAAAATAAAATGCTAGATATATAACTACCGTAATTCCCGAATATAGCCCGCGGGCTATAGACGAAACAATTTTTTTTCGTGGCCTCCTGCGGGCTATATTCGGGTGCGGGCTATACACAGGATACTTTTTGAAAGTTTTAACCTATCCTAGCAAATCCATTCAATTTTTCACATTTTAGGCCCAAAATTTACCTTATTTGGGTGTTTTCGGGTAAATGGCATTCAAAATATGACAAATAACGCAAAATTAGTTCAAAATGGACCCATAAACCAAGATTATAATGGACAAATTAGTGGGTTTTCCAAAAGTGCGGGCTATACATGGGTGCGGGCTATACACGGGTGCGGGCTATACACGGGGTGCGGGCTATATTCGGGAATTTACGGTAAGTGTCTGTAAAGTACCAGCTATTTTGCCTTACTTCGTGGGTTGAACCATGGGTAAGCGAAATTGTGAAAAACTTTAATGCTGTTTATCACAAAGTTACAGTTGATCGAAAATGTTAATTGAATAGACATACAGAAACAATTTATCATTGATCGATTGCATATATCGAGTATTTGATCACAGATATATTAATTGAAAAATTACTTTACTATTTATGACGATTACAGTTTAATCTATGTAATTCTAAATGGATTCTATAACTTACCATTTGCAACGGTAACAAGATTTATTAATTATAATTTACCTATTATAAATTGGAGAAATGGACTTTTCAAAAGATACTTTACGTTTTCAAAACTTCAAATTTGAAAAACAATGATTCAAAAACTATTAAGTCATGAATAAATCAATAAAAGAAATTGTACTCAAATGTCCTTTTGACTTCACAATTTTAGAATCAACCAGTAAAACTGAAAGGTAAATCGATAAATAAATTGATAAAATATATTGATTTACTTTTGACGGATTGAAATATATGCAAATATCATTTCCAAAGATATCTCACAAGAGACACTAATCAATAATCTTTTGTACATTGAACGAATCAAAAACCAAATATTAAACGTGATAATCTTCAAATATGTTCAATCTAGTCTTTTATCTATTGAAATCTCTGGTAATCACTATGGTTTACTACTATCAAAAAATTCATTGAATGAAAACTAATGAAAACAAAAGTCCTTGAGACAACATGCATGGTTATGTTAGTATTAACCTTTTAAATCATCACCGAAAAAACGAGAGGAAATAACAATAAAATTGTGCCAACAAAAAGTTTATTGTAATTAAAATCTATTGAAATATTTGGTGAAAAAATTAAATATAAACCTTTTTATAAATTTGAAAATGCAAAAACCAATTAGATTAAACTAAATTAATGTTCACCAAGTCATAATCTAGGTAGTATAAAAATGAAATATAAAAGTTATTTAAACTTTATAATAAATAAAAATTTTGATTTCATGGGAACTGAATTGAATTGGACAAGGGATCATCTCTTGAGTCACACTGAAATGGTTAGTTGTTGCTTATAAACACTGAATTATACAAAATGACTTCAAATTAATCAGAGAATCATCAGTAATCTCTTTGGTGCCTTATCTTATAAAGCAACTTATTTAATCGAGAAATGGGCTTCAATGATTTCATCATTTAGTGGTTCTAAGACAAACTCATGTCTTCAGACTTTACTTCAAATTTAGAACCATCACAAATGTGTAAACTTGTTTGTACTCCAATTCCATAGATTGCACCATACTAACCAAATATAATTATTGTTGATTTAAAATTTATTCAGTCACCTTTTGTATTAAAAAGTTTTACTACATAACATTTAAAAAATTAGATTATCTTTAATAATTTAACTATTTTATAATACTCAATAGTTAACATAAAAACTCAGATTTGGTACCATCAACAGCGCCACCTTCTCCACATCAAGAACCCATTTTAAAAGTGAATCAAATTCCGCTTCACGGAATTTCAAAGAAGTAAAACTTGGATAAAACCTTTTACAAGAAGTGATTAAGACTGAAGCAGTAACGTAGGTATCTCACATGTAAAGTTAGAATTCAACGTGACTGGCCCATATTAATAGAATCACTAAATAGAGGACCAATAATTTCTTTATACTCGTAATAATTGGCCTAATAACTTAATTCTTGTTTACGCATGATATATAAAAGTTTAATAGTTGAGATTGACACAATTAAAGTTTGTGTTTAAGTAATCTCAGTTAAATCTTAAGGTAGCGAAACCATTTTAATTCAAATCGAAAACTTATAACCAATAAGAAAAACTCATGATATGTTTAAATTTTTGTAAGCTAATTTTGCAAAAGCATTATTGTGTATGTATATGAGATATATTAAATTGAATAGGCAAAAATACGGAAGAGTTGAACAAGTTTTACCTTTTGTTAAGATGATGTCAACTACAGTAATTTTCTAAAACCCAAAATTAAAATAATCATTCAGCTATAATCCCAGAAGTAATTGTCAATCAAATCAATGTAAAGGTTTTATTACCTTTTGTTTATCTGTAAAAAAAGTCCGACCTTAAGTTTGTAAAATTTAATATAATTTTGATATTTGTTTATCCCGAAGGCACAAAATAATCTCTTAAAATGCTTCACTTTATTTTAAATCAAACGAATTTATGTTATGTAAAAACCTTTTAATGGACCACAAAAGTGAATAACGCAAAAGAATCGTGTTCTTGATTTTAAATAATCATTTTAATATACGTACAATAGAAAGTCACACTTACAAATTGTATGCAAACCATTAATTCAGTGCAAATGCATTAACATGGACATGCATGTACGGAAATGTTTTTGTTCTTTGTTTGTCACTTAGTGACACATGTTGCACTAACACTGTTTTCAACTGTCTCACTCAGTGTCACACTCACCCTCCACTCGTGTAATTTACACAGATAGACATCCAAATTGAGGTCAGATGAACAAAAAGCGCATATATCTTTTCTTATAGATTTTTTGACGTAGATTCTGAATATTTACTCAAATTTCAAAATTGGCTCATTTTTCAAGGTTTTTTAAAGTTTCAAACTTAATTTTAGCCATATCTATTTCAAAGCATTCTGAAACGTTCATTTTTTATTTTAAAAATCAAATTCTCTGAGATTTTCTGAAAATTTTAAGCTAAAGATCGCCCAAATCGGCCAACTTTTAATATTTTTTAATACATTTTTAAAGATTACATTTCATATGAAAATGAGTACAAATTCTAATAACAGAAGGTAAGTAAGTTTGATTTCCAATCAATCTTCATTCAATGTGTTTTTAATGAAAAAATTAATTAAAAATATCAAATGTTAACGGATTTGGGCGATTTTTAGCTTAAAAATTTTCAGAAAATCTCAGAGAATTTGATTTTAAAAATAAAAATTACCGCTTCGAATGCTTTGAAATAGATATTGCTAAAATTTAGTTTGAAACTTCAAAAAACCCTTGAAAAATGAGCCAATTTTTGAAATTTGAGTTAATATTCAGAATCTACGTCAAAAAAATCTATAAGAAAAGATATATGCGCTTTTTGTTCATCTGATCTCAATTTGGATGTCTATCTGTGTTATGATGTTCTACTCTGAATGGTCTCGAATGTGTAGCGTGAACCAGACCACACACCAACAGAGAACGAACTGTCAAGTGACTTTCATTAGCACACACAAACAACTTTGAAGGTGCATGTGGCGAGGGATTGTTATTGACAATTATATCTACTAGATATTATCAAGTATTATTAAAAAATTGTATTAAAAAACCTTTTTGAGAAACCCGAGCAGCAGGGGCGGTGCAGGGTTTTTTGCCGCCCTTGCCCGGATCAGGTGTTGCAATAATTTTACCTTGGTACCCCCTTTACTCCATTTCTGATGAATCCATTGCCGCCCCCTCGCTAGACCAAATGCCGCCCCTTTGACCTTTCCGATCTTGCCCGGTGGCAGAAAAAAGTGACCTGCCGCCGCCCCTGCCGAGCAGTTGTTAACGAACAAATTAGTAACCAAAGTGAAAATTGACACTTTTGTTGATCACTTTTGAAAGGAAAATCATTAAAAAGTGTTTGCAGGCATGTTACATTTGTACACAATAGTTGTGTTAGTGATGACCATTAAAAACCATAATTATAATCGATCTACGATCTCGTAGGAGTAACTTGAAACCCCTATTACTAAAGATTAAATTAAAATTTGTTATGAATAAACTTGAAATTGTTTGATTGGTGGTTTAGTGAATTTATGGGGCCAATTTCTATAAAAATTGTATAACTTTTCAATATTTACCTTTAAAATGTGTTACCATGCTTTATTTAATTTTTTATTGTTTACTTATAAACGTTAGAGCAAGGATTGTTACTCTCGTTGACAACACTAAAATTAAAATCAATAAAAAGAATTGAGTGTGAAAAAGTGTGGAATCTATAATAAAAGTAACCATTTAAAGAAACAGACAGATTGCAATTAAAATTTACACAGGACAATTAGCAAGGAAATTTGTCAAAGAAATCGTTAATATTTGACTAAGAATAATGATATCAATAACTGTTAAGTTTGTAATCTATTTTCATCCTTACGAATTGTTAATACATTACGCATTCTTTAGGATTGGTCACTTCAATGTTGGATTGACACAGAATCTGGAACTGACACTGCAACTAGTTTGTCTCTTTGCGATCCCTCATTTTGTTGTTGAGTCGTGACAATTTGAAATTGTTGGCAAAAAAGAAAGATGGATGCTAAGATGGAGCTATTCTGTCGGAACGATCATCAGTGTTTCGAGCCATGTTTTCGCATTTGGGTCATGTGTGAAAAATCACTTTGTGAAGTATTTGACCAAAGAATTTTGTTTGTTCTTGTTTTCATAGTAATTTTAACTAATAACCTTTTTAATTTATGATATTATAAAATGTTTAAACTTAATCTCAGTTAGATGTTGCACAGATCAAAATTTGTTAAAAAATTTTAGTTAATTTTTTAAAACACTAAACAAAAAGAGGCTCGTCTAACAGAAGTCCGAGCAAAACAAATATTATTTTCCCTTTTAATTTTTTCATCAACGTAAAAAACACTTAATGATTTGCATATTCAA
Organism: Rhizoglyphus robini; assembly: GCA_023373905.1. NCBI lineage: Eukaryota > Metazoa > Arthropoda > Arachnida > Sarcoptiformes > Acaridae > Rhizoglyphus > Rhizoglyphus robini. The sequence continues at coordinate 1,072,621 of JAKIJQ010000067.1, read as the reverse complement.
TGTTAGTTAACATATCAATTTTTATGAAACGCAATTAATAAAAAATAATTGTTTAGATTTAAAACATATCATTTAAAAATACTCTTCCGACATACGATTCTTGCTTCGTATAAAATCAGACATTAATTGATCAATATTCTTAAAAGCATTTTATAAATCCAGTTACTAATAAAAATTGAATTTTACAATTTTAAAACTTTATGAGATATGCACACAATACAATACTGTAAATCAAGACTGCTACTAGAGAGTTTGTGAAAAACAGAGACAGTTTTCTATAAATGTCTGATTTTATAAAATCGTTGAAGAAATATTTCATAAAGTTTGGTATTAATTTAGAAAATCAATTGTGGGGAGGGTATAAAAGCATATGATCATTGATCTATCGCATATATCAAGTACTGATCAAATGTTGGTTGCATTATGAAGTTACCATTTAATAAAGAAACAGCAAAATGCACAATTCTTGTAATCCAAGACAAATTTTCAAGTGTTATAATCCTAAACTCACCATCAGTGGATAAATACATAAAGCAGGGATGCGGAAACCGTGGAACGCGTTCCACTTGTGGACTACGAAGGTTTTTGGAGTTCCACCAAGTGGACTACCAAAAATACCATAATTTTTGACAAAACAAATCAATTTAATTTTTTTCAATTTTCTCTCGTACAAACAAGATTCCATTCAACGAGTTAATCCTTTATTTATTCATTCTCTGTGTACGCAACCACTATTTCAGGTTAATCTGTTCTTGCCCCGAGTTGAAACTTACAAACCAGATTGTCTTATCTTTTGCTTACTCTATTCTGTCGGGTCACGCAGTGCAAAAGCAACGAGAGAGGGGTAAGCAAAAAGCTGATGATCCAAATCAAACTTAAGAGATCCACCTTGCTAAACCAGGACAAATTAGTGCCATGTAACGGACATACACCTGTTTGAGTATGACAATAGATAATAATTGGCAGAGCTCTAAGAATCAAATTTGCTGTTTTAAGTAGAGACATTTGACCCTACGATCAGTTTCACTGTAGTTGGCTAAGCGGTCACAGAGATACACAAATGTTCGTTCCTGGAATGGAGAATCGCGATAATTATCCCCACAAGTGACCAAATTAGGAAATGTTTTCAACCAATCAATTTTAGAATAAGTTTCACTAATTTGAAAATCAAATAAAATGTATAAGGGTACCCCCTGCTAAAAAAATTGTGAACGAAAAAAATCAATAGTGGACTATCAAGGGTCTGGAGATCCACTCAAGTGGAACTAAAACAAAAACAAAAAACTTTAAACCTAAAATTTATTTCAATTTGAAAACGACTGAAACTAAACCAGAAGTAATTTGAACCTTTTAATAACCAGACAAAGTTCCAACTTAAATTTTCTTGTAGACGGTTGTGTGTATTGCTGTGTTTTCTAGAAATAAGAAAATACTCGAGTAATTTTTGCAGAATCTCGTTTGAGCAGTGAGTTTATATCTGGATAAACTGATTGTTCGTTTGTTTTTGCCGTTACAATCCACCAATTTTGTTCTTGGTCTTTCCACCCTGGCCACTCGATACGGTTCTTGCCAACGTTTGTTGCCAATGCCAATAATAGCTTGAATCAGTAATTTTAAACAATAACCTTTTTAATTAATTAAAAATTCTTAAACTCAATCTCTGGTGATAACTGATGTTGCCAAGATCAAAATTAGTTATAAAATCTCAGTGCTTTTTCAAGAGTATTGTCTAATAGTAGTAGTCAGATCAAACCAAATTTCATTTTGTTATTCTTAGTGTTTACCAGTGAAACAATACAGACAGAAAGAAATCAGTACAATTGATAATTAAAAATATATTAAAACACTCGAGATTACCAGTTACGTTTGACACACAGTTCGCTATAGCTTTGGTCGGTTACACGACTAATGTGACCAAAAAGTTACTTTGATATGACCTTTTTAAAAGAGCGTACAAAAACACGTGTAATGTGGTGCCGATGATAACATAAGAAAGCGAAAAATTGTTTAACAACTTTTTTAAACGAGTCAAAATACATGTAATCATTATCTGTGAATAAAATGTTGGAATCAATTCTTAAACCTAACATTGAACGATCGATGATTTACCTCTCAAGTTCGGATTACAAGTCTACTGTAAACCTCTGCTTCATTTTGATTTATACCTATGTAAATTCACTCAGTCGCTCGCTCCTTCGTTCCGTTCGTTCGTTCGCTTATTATAAGATTATTTAAATATGAAAAGATGAATTTAAAAAATGTATTTTAAAATGGGATTTGGCAGAATTTTTTTCTATAATAATAAAAACAACACTTTTGAATGTAATAGTCAAATTTTATCAAAATATTCTAATATTAAATTTAATATTTTATTTAATTAATAATAAAGTTTATAAAAATAAGATCATTTTAGATAATTTAAACAAGTTGAGAAGAAAGAATTTGTAAGATTCCATATTTTAAAAATCTAAAACCCCGTTGAACTCAACTATGATATTAAAAATTAATAAGAAATTTATTGTATAAACCTTGTAAACCATTCATATGAACGATTTGGATCAAACGCAACATTATCATTTACTATAAGATCAAATACGAGTAGTTGTTGGACCAATTATTACAGATTTGAAGATAGTAACGATATATTTAATGAACTTTTAAAATAAAAGCCTAAATCTAGACAAGTTAATTCATAAATATTTATAGTTTCACAAAACCCAATAAATTATTTTTACTATTTACACTTTTACCTTTTATAAACACAGTCGAGAGAAAACTAAATATTCAAGTATGTTGAAAAATAAAATCCGATTCAGAAAATAAAACATAAACAAGCCGACAAAAACGAAAAGAAGATATTAGTAGCAAGTGTATCTTAATTTTGAAAGAAAATGTTTTAGAATAGTAATGATTACCGATAAAGTCTTATCACATGTTTGACCTAATCAAGGGACAGCGAAGAAGTTAAGATTACACAAATATGAAAAATGTTTTACCTTTAAAAATTATTATCAAATAAAGGTTAATATCTAACGGAATCTAAAGCTTAATACCGATGATCTTATGAAATTTTGATTAAACACAAGAAACAATTGATTCTTTGCCAATGTAAATGCACAATCGTATATTGTCTTTTACAGTTCTTTGACAAAAAGACTACTCGAATCAATTGTTGAGAAAAATTGACAAGAAAACATATTTTTAAATAGTTCATCTCTTCTTGATTGGAGATGATTGAGAATGAGCAAGATCGCTGTTTTTGTCTAATGACTTTAAAGCCAAAAAACAAAAAACTTAAGCACATGACCTGTAAGAATAGTGCAAATATGCGTATGTTTAGCTTTAAAATTTTTTAATATTAATTAAAAACTTCAAGATTTAATTATTTATTTGTTTTGTTTTTACCTTTTTGTTAAACCTGTAAACCTTTTCACCTTTAACTATATAATAAAATAAACGGGTAACGATCGAATATGACTAAGACATGTATTATATCAGTGCTTTGTTATTTAAAAAAATTAATCGCGAATCAATTGTTTTTTAAACATTTAAACAGTTCAGTGCCTTTAATCTGAACATGATTTAATGAATTAAAACTTAAATATAATTATCTTATTAAGTATGAATATATGTGATAATATTATTAAAACCTTTTTGTAAATCAATTAAAAAACATTAAACGCGTCAGAATCCAATTGAATTTGTATATGTTTTCAAATGATGAAGGATGTACTCTTGCAAGTGCTAGTGCTAAATTTAATATTTAAACTTGTAAAAAATAGCAAAATACTGTACAGATACTACAATACATGTTCCAAAGAGCTTGCTGCTTGAAATAAACAAAATGAAGATAACCTTTTAAAGAATTTTGTTATTTTCAAAAAAAACTTTAAAAAAAGATATTTGTGCAGCACTAGAATTGTGAATATGTATTAGACTAGAAAATCAATTAAAATCATAAGCAAAAGTTTGTAACCTATGAATTGTACATAAACATTTATTCTGATGGTCACTGATGTGCCACTATCCCAGACATACAAAATAGTTGGGTAACCATTTAAAGAATCTATTGTATTGTGAAAATAATTTGTGAATATGTAAATTGTTGCCATGTCATAGCAATTGTCTAATTTTATACCAATAAAATTTTAACAAAAAAAATTAAATGAAAAAGTCAATATCTTAATTCATAACGATCACTTCCAATATTACAGCCTGATAAACCACTCGATTCGACTATCTGCCAAAAATCCAGATTAACACAAAATAGAATTGAACTGCAGTTATACATGAATACATGTTTTTTGCATTAAACACTTGTTGATTAAACAAATCTTCAAGCATTTGTGAAGTAAAGTTGAAGTATTATAATGAAATTCATTAGAATTGTGCAGCGAAAATAGCTTATTGTACAAGACACGTGTCCATCATTCAAGTCTTTGGCAAGAAGATTTGAGAATGCCTTTTGAAAAATATAAATGAAAATTCTGAATTACTATAACTAAAACTTAATTTATTACAAAAACTTTTTTGGTAAGTTTTTCTATAAGGATAATAACTGAAGCTTTAAAAATTAAAAACATGTAAAGAAATAGTAAAGAATTTTCTTTTTTAAAATTTTAGTACGTTGCCTGTTCCAATGAAGATTCGCAACAACAATTTTGATGAAAAATCAGAAAACAAATAAATAAAAGCTACCATTGAACAGATCATTTGCTGTTTACCAAATTTGCTCATGAATAGGTATACTTTTAAAATCGATTTTTGTTCATGAAACTTGGCACTATCCAAAACAATAAAAGATTCCATTAAAATGTTGAGATGGCGCATGATAATTAAAATTGCTAAGATAATATGTTATAAATATGCAATTATGTCAATGGGAATTATTTGAGAAAGTTTATAGAAATAATGGAGATGTTAAGATGTCGCTTACACGTATTTTGTTGTGTGCAATCTTCCGAATTGGTTGATTAGCTGTGTCTAATGGCAACTCATCTTAGTTGGGCCGCTCCGTTTTATTTAATAAAGTTGTCTTCCAATAAGTTTATATGCATAAACATGGGATTTAGGATGGTGATAAAACTAATTTAGTTACGTGTTGTATATGAATCTTGGACGTGTTGGTGTTCTACAAGTGGCCCATACAAGTATTTTATGAAGTTAATCTGAAAGTACAAAATTAAAACGTGAGTCGAAGATAAGTCATTTTAACACACACTTCAATGATCGGAAAATCCCAGATGAACTAACCGATACAGGCGGACTTAAATTTCTGATTTAATCTTTGTCAAACCTGGACGCCCAATTGCTATGTGTCTTGATTTGGGTGTGAGTAATGAATTCAATGCAGGTAGTTTACGACAGGATCAAACACGACAAGTATACTCGGATCGAAGCAGAAATCATTAAATAATTTATATTAACAATTTGTCAAGTGTTAATGAAATAGAGATAAATTTGTTTAAACCTGCTAATATTTGCACATTGGAATGACATATTATACAACTCAAAGTTTACAAAAACACGTTTTTGTCTAATTAATTTTAAAACCCTTTAATATGGACGAGTTTACAGCTTTAAATGACTCTAACGTAGATTAGTTTTGCTCTGGTTTTCTGAGAACATACCAAAAATATTTCCGACTTTTTAAAACAGCGAAATGACAATAGTTAATACGAAATATATTTAATTGGCCCATTGTGAAATTTAATTTTAGATCCATTCGATTGAATTATCAAAATAAAATTTATATTAATTAGATTTTACTTGAACACATGTTGATTATATCATAATGATTCATTGATAATTTGATTTTACCATTTTAGAGCGTTGCACTGGTAGAAAAACAATTCCTGTAATAAAAAAACTAACATTTATTATAATTTTCTTAAAACGGCCATAAGTAAAGAGATATTTAAAAGTTTTAAACACTTAAATTGAAAAACGAGAATTATATTTTTTCAAGTGGATTTTTTAATAATTTTAGTAGACCCTAAGTTATGATTTTTAAACAATTTTAATGCAATGAAACGAACGTATGATGAAATACTCTAAAATAAATTCAATTGTCTCCTTGTGAAAGTTAAATATAGAATGAAGTGATCGAATTGCTTGAATTGAATCTATAAATGAATTGGCCTGTACTTGAACACATGTTGGTTATGCAAACATTAAAGTCCTATTTAAGTGATATTTACCTTTACTAAGGTCTACTGCTAGTCTTACCCAGATAAAAATGCAGAAGTAACCAATTTAATAACTAATAAATTGTAATTCAGTTTGTTACAAAGAGATTAAACTGTGACATGTCTTCTTTTCTCAATTCTCAACACTTTGATAATTTTAAGATAATTAAATATAAACTATTGATAATGTTGAATTGTTCATTTGAAATTAAATAATAATAAAAACATAATTGGCCTGTAATCTTGTAATCTGTATAGCTTGGCTTTCATTATATATATTAAATGCTCATAAATTATTCTACCTTTTATATTCGCAAATTGATAACAAAACGTTAGAATTACATGAATATTCATGGCCGTATATTTTACCTTTTGTAAATTTAAAAACACTAGAATATTAGATAAAACAAAGACATGACAGACACATTTCCATGAAGACATTCAAAATGGTTACTCAGACCATATTTTAGATTTGATAAACCTGTTTAAGTCTAGAAAGAGAATGTCATCAAAGAATCATTTTCATTTTCCATAAATAAAAAGTGACAATCTTCACAATTTCAGCAAAATTTAACATTTTCACTTTTTATAAATATAAATATTTAAATATTTTATTTTCGAAGTTAGAAGATATATTTGGTCCAAACCTTTAGTACTACGATTTACGAAATGAAACTTGAACTCTGATATACAAACTTTGATTCAGTTGAAACTGTTAGTCAAGAATTGTTAACCCGATTAATTTTTGATAGTCAACATTGATAGTAAATAAAGGTGTATTTTTGAATTAAATAATTTGAACAAACTTTAATTGATTGAAGCTGAACATGATACCTGATGTTCATAGATAACTTGGACCTTTTTAAGTCCAGATAAAAGTAACTGCTTAGTCCTCGACGTCCAAGTCTCTTTTGAGAAAGTGAGAGATCGACTTTCCATGACCGCGACATGTTCAAGCGTCAGAAGTACTCAGAAAAGTCTGTCATTGAAGCCATCAAGACGAAACTTGCACAGAGCGGACATTTATTCACCTTTATACATCATTTTTGTTAAAGTTTGAGTCAATATTAATGATTTTCTTGAATTTGTCAATAAAAATTTAGTAAAACCTTTTAATCGATGGAATCACTGGATACAGAATCAGTCAACAAATAATTTTCATATTTGAAATATAAAAATTTTTCGTTTCACATTTTAAAGTTATTTGCAAATGATTTGAATTAAACTGAACAAGCCAGCGAGCTTGAGTTACATTTCAAGAAATTGGAAGAAATACAGGAAGTTGACCAATAAAACCATTCCAATCTATCTAAACCAATAAATAAAACCCCAAATTGGTTAAAAACTTAGATTTAATCCTAATGTAATTTGAGGAACACGAATTAAGTGTTTACGGTAAAAATGAGATTTAAAAGATGCAACCAGCACAAAGCGTGAAAGAATTGAAAATGCTTTTCCTTTTGAAACGTGACTGCGTGTTATTCGTGACAGAATTTGTTGTTAAATATGATGTAAATTACAGTTTATAAAACTAAAGTAAACAACGATCTTAACGAACTTTGAAAATACATTCGAATCGCATTATGTTACTCCTTTGATTTAGTAAATCATTCCTATATATCTAATAAATTATAAATACAAAATTATTGAATACATTAAAAACTTTAATATTAAATAGTATTCAAGATTTGATTATTTTTATTATTTTACCTAAATACAAACGGAATGGTAGTAGCTAATGTGTAGTTAATATATTTATGACGCAATTTTGTTTACGCTGTCACTCTGTAAACCATTGAAACCTTCAATTAACAACTTTACAAGTGAATCGTTAGTTTTTCAGAAACAGACAAACAAAGTACTGTTACCGGCAGGGCACTTATGTACTCGTTCCCGCAGCAGTAAACAGTAGACGAAGGGTAGAAGCGAATGATTTATTGCCCTGAGAGGGACAAAACAGAGAGACAAGTCTTAGTCAGGTCAACTACAGAGAGCTCAATGATCGGTGTGGGTATCGAGTTGACTTTTTATAGCTGGGCCAACAAACAGTGGTAGTGTGGTTAAGGTACATGTAATGGTGTGAGTGTACAGAACGGTGTGATGAGTAAGGCACACGCTTGAGTTGTCTTGTAGGAGGAGTGGCAGAAATTGTGCACGCACCACTAAAGTTGTATTTTGTTGAATTGTCGGACTGCTTCCTAGGTAGCTTTTGCTGTGAAATGGCTATGCCTCTGTGTGTTCTGCTGAATCGACTGCATTCGAGTCTCAAGACAAGTCTTTATCTCAATTATGACTGCTAATATCTCAACGTTTAACTCATTTGTGCTAGAAAGTGATGATTTCGAGTTTGTTAGTGATGGCCTGGCAATAAGGTGCAAAGTTTGTGATGAGAAGATGAAGATTCCTAACCACCAAAATGCTTGGATTCTGCATCGTCCCTATCAGAAGCACTACTATTCCTCGTTATGGAAAGAAACTTACAACATTTCGAAAGCTGATTTCATTCAATTGGGCAAATGTCAGCAGCAATACACCGAGTTTATTCAAATGCAACTATCCGACGACAACAACGTTTTCTTAGAGTGCAAATGTTGCCAACAAGTTTTCACAATTGACTCACTCAAAAAGGTCTGCCGTCATGTGGATTTGCATTTGGGCGAAGCTGCTAATCATATCGAGCATCCTAAGAAGAAGAATCGCACTCGCGAGAACAGCAAACGACGCAAAACCGAAAACAGAGAATTGTATATTCAACGTGAATTGGCCAAATGGAATGTTGATGGAAATGAATCTTTGATGGTGGACCAAAATGGCGATCTCAGATAGAATCCTCATCTAAAACAAAAACTAGCGGTTGAGGTCTAGGAACGGATGCTGAGTTAGGATTATCTTTCATATAAAACGGAGTCGTAATTTGGTCAATCGTCAAAATTTGTACCTAGACGAGGTAATCACCATCTGCTTCATCAAAGTCAATATTATACTCAATTTCAGTATTCTCGTCAATTTCTGGATCCGAATCTGACATTGATTCATCAAGATCACATTTCGAGGTATGCAACTTCATTGCTTTTTGTGAACAAAAATAGACATTACACTTTTGTAGACCTGAAATTTGATTTTGTAATGAACCGATGGACAGTAGTAATCAAATGGTAGAGAATTGAAATCTGTAGATTTAAGGTCCAGCACATTCTTTGTTGAAGAGAGAAAAATCGTCCTGTTTCTAATTCGATGTCAGTAGATGCAAGTGTCTCTTTGAGTAAACAGAATTGAAGGTGGCAAAAAACAATTTTGCAACACTCGATCGATCCTGCTTCGAAATGGCTTACAACACTTGTCGTTGGATTTAACGATTTGAAGCAAATTTTCAAATCATCAAATCAAATCAAATACACACACACACCCTTTGCTGATGACGTCATTAAAGTATGGCCCCTTAGTGCCAGACTTAATTTTGGTTGTGAAATCTACAATTTAAAACATATCCAATGCTGCTTATACTAAGGTAAAGCCAACCCAATATCTAAGAGCAGACAATAGTGCGTAAGAGTGTTCAATTTTTTCATTAATTAAGAAAATTGAGCTCAACTATGATATTAAAAATTAATAATAAATTTGTTGTATAAACCTTGTAAACCAATCAATATGTTCGATTTGAATCAAACGCAACGTTATCATATAAAATCAAATACGAGTAGTTCTTATACTAATGATTACAGATTTGAAGATAGTGACAATATATTTTATGACCTTAAAAAAAGAACTCAAGTTTGGGTGATCTAATTCAAAAATATTCATCCAAAAATCTCACTTTTTATAATAGACAAATAAAATTTCCGATATCAAAATTTAATAGAATGTTGTTTATGGAACTTTATATATCGACCATTTAGTATACAAACAAAAGAATCTATCAGTTCGGTTTTTATCAGTTCAACATAAATCGTGGTTTTAAAAAATTCACAGTTGAACAAAAGCCTAATAATTGCACGTATGTTTAAAAAATGAAATCCAATTCTGAAAATAAACATAAACAAGCCAACAAAAACGAATATTAAATATTAGTATCAAGTGTATCTTAATTTTAAAAGAAAATGTTTTAGAATAGTTATGATTACCGATAAAGTTTTATCACAAGTTTCACCTAATCAAGAGACCGTGATAGAGTTATTAAAATTACACAAATATGAAACATGTTTTATCTTTAAAAAATATCTTGTTAATCAAATCAAAAGACCCAGAGAATTCCAATTATTAATTGCACTTAACTTTGTTATACAGGATAGTGCATAGTCATTAGTATTTAAATTTTAGTAACCATTTATTTAGGGCGCGAGATAAACTTGATAATTTCTGAATTGCAAATCCCAAGCAAAAACTGGAGTAGTAGTCCACAGTCAAAACAAGTTAGGTCAAAATTTGTCAGTTTTGTATTCAGTTTCTGGAACAATACCAGACACCCACGACTGGTTCCTCCTCACCAGCAACTTCTACTACCTCACGTGTACCTACTCAGCCTCAACTGTCACCTCATAGTCTGACTAGTTTTTCATTTTGAGCCATCATACACTCACACGCAAACAGATTACATTTTAACATCATCATCATCAAAACATTAACCACTTTGGCGCTGTCACTCCCCTCTATCTCTCTCATCACACTGTTTTGATCACCTCTCTAATCTCAACGTTTTATTCATCAACAGGTTCGTACTGTGTCTCGTAGTATCCTACCCAGTCAATCTGTCCCAAAATTGCCCGTTTCACAAACTACTTTCAATTCTCAAATCGGTTGATGTTGTTATTGCTGTTGGAATTGAGCTGACCTATTGCAACTCTCTTGTCTGAACGCTCAAAATAGACAACACACTCACTCGCAACCGTCACTTTAGTAGTAGTCCACAGTCAAAACAAGTTAGGTCAAAATTTGTCAGTTTTGTATTCAGTTTCTGGAACAATACCAGACACCCACGACTGGTTCCTCCTCACCAGCAACTTCTACTACCTCACGTGTACCTACTCAGCCTCAACTGTCACCTCATAGTCTGACTAGTTTTTCATTTCGAGCCATCATACACTCACACTCAAACAGATTACATTTTAACATCATCATCATCAAAACATTAACCACTTTTGGCGCTGTCACTCCCCTCTATCTCTCTCATCACTCTGTTTTGATCACCTCTCTAATCTCAACGTTTTATTCATCAACAGGTTCGTACTGTGTCTCGTAGTATCCTACCCAGTCAATCTGTCCCAAAATTGCCCGTTTCACAAACTACTTTCAATTCTCAAATCGGTTGATGTTGTTATTGCTGTTGGAATTGAGCTGACCTATTGCAACTCTCTTGTCTGAACGCTCAAAATAGACAACACACTCACTCGCAACCGTCACTTTAGTAGTAGTCCACAGTCAAAACAAGTTAGGTCAAAATTTGTCAGTTTTGTATTCAGTTTCTGGAACAATACCAGACACCCACTACTGGTTCCTCCTCACCAGCAACTTCTACAACCTCACGTGTACCTACTCAGCCTCAACTGTCACCTCATAGTCTGACTAGTTTTTCATTTCGAGCCATCATACACTCACACTCAAACAGATTACATTTTAACATCATCATCATCAAAACATTAACCACTTTTGGCGCTGTCACTCCCCTCTATCTCTCTCATCACTCTGTTTTGATCACCTCTCTAATCTCAACGTTTTATTCATCAACAGGTTCGTACTGTGTCTCGTAGTATCCTACCCAGTCAATCTGTCCCAAAATTGCCCGTTTCACAAACTACTTTCAATTCTCAAATCGGTTGATGTTGTTATTGCTGTTGGAATTGAGCTGACCTATTGCAACTCTCTTGTCTGAACGCTCAAAATAGACAACACACTGACTAACAACCGTCACTTTAGTAGTAGTCCACAGTCAAAACAAGTTAGGTCAAAATTTGTCAGTTTTGTATTCAGTTTCTGGAACAATACCAGACACCCACTACTGGTTCCTCCTCACCAGCAACTTCTACAACCTCACGTGTACCTACTCAGCCTCAACTGTCACCTCATAGTCTGACTAGTTTTTCATTTCGAGCCATCATACACTCACACTCAAACAGATTACATTTTAACATCATCATCATCAAAACATTAACCACTTTTGGCGCTGTCACTCCCCTCTATCTCTCTCATCACTCTGTTTTGATCACCTCTCTAATCTCAACGTTTTATTCATCAACAGGTTCGTACTGTGTCTCGTAGTATCCTACCCAGTCAATCTGTCCCAAAATTGCCCGTTTCACAAACTACTTTCAATTCTCAAATCGGTTGATGTTGTTATTGCTGTTGGAATTGAGCTGACCTATTGCAACTCTCTTGTCTGAACGCTCAAAATAGACAACACACTGACTAACAACCGTCACTTCAGTAGTAGTCCACAGTCAAAACAAGTTAGGTCAAAATTTGTCAGTTTTGTATTCAGTTTCTGGAACAATACCAGACACCCACGACTGGTTCCTCCTCACCAGCAACTTCTACAACCTCACGTGTACCTACTCAGCCTCAACTGTCACCTCATAGTCTGACTAGTTTTTCATTTCGAGCCATCATACACTCACACTCAAACAGATTACATTTTAACATCATCATCATCAAAACATTAACCACTTTTGGCGCTGTCACTCCCCTCTATCTCTCTCATCACACTGTTTTGATCACCTCTCTAATCTCAACGTTTTATTCATCAACAGGTTCGTACTGTGTCTCGTAGTATCCTACCCAGTCAATCTGTCCCAAAATTGCCCGTTTCACAAACTACTTTCAATTATCAAATCTGTTGATGTTGTTATTATTGTGGCTGAAATTGAGCAGACCTATTGCAACCCTCTTGACTGAACGCTCAAAATAGACAACACACTGACTAACAACCGTCACTTCAGTAGTAGTCCACAGTCAAAACAAGTTAGGTCAAAATTTGTCAGTTTTGTATTCAGTTTCTGGAACAATACCAGACACCCACGACTGGTTCCTCCTCACCAGCAACTTCTACTACCTCACGTGTACCTACTCAGCCTCAACTGTCACCTCATAGTCTGACTAGTTTTTCATTTTGAGCCATCATACACTCACACTCAAACAGATTACATTTTAACATCATCATCATCAAAACATTAACCACTTTTGGCGCTGTCACTCCCCTCTATCTCTCTCATCACACTGTTTTGATCACCTCTCTAATCTCAACGTTTTATTCATCAACAGGTTCGTACTGTGTCTCGTAGTATCCTACCCAGTCAATCTGTCCCAAAATTGCCCGTTTCACAAACTACTTTCAATTTTCAAATCTGTTGTTGTTGTTATTGCTGCTGAAATTGAGTTGGCCTATTGCAACTCTCTTGTCTGAACGCTCAAAATAGACAACACACTCACTCGCAAACCGTCACTTTAGTAGTAGTCCACAGTCAAAACAAGTTAGGTCAAAATTTGTCAGTTTTGTATTCAGTTTCTGGAACAATACCAGACATCCACTACTGGTTCCTCCTCACCAGCAACTTCTACTACCTCACGTGTACCTACTTAGCCTCAACTGTCACCTCATAGTCTGACTAGTTTTTCATTTCGAGCCATCATACACTCACACTCAAACTGATTACATTTTTAAATCATCATCATCAAAACATTAACCACTTTTGGCGCTGTCACTCCCCTCTATCTCTCTCATCACTCTGTTTTGATCAACTCTCTAATCTCAACGTTTTATTCACCAACAGGTTCGTACTGTGTCTCGTAGTATCCTACCCAGTCAATCTGTCCCAAAATTCCCCGTTTCTCAAACTACTTTCAATTCTCAAATCTGTTGTTGTTGTTATTGCTGGTGGAATTGAGCTGACCTATTGCAACTCTCTTGTCTGAACGCTCAAAATAGACGACACACTCACTCGCAACCGTCACTTTAGTAGTAGTCCACAGTCAAAACAAGTTAGGTCAAAATTTGTCAGTTTTGTATTCAGTTTCTGGAACAATACCAGACACCCACTACTGGTTCCTCCTCACCAGCAACTTCTACCACCTCACGTGTACCTACTCAGCCTCAACTGTCACCTCATAGTCTGACTAGTTTTTCATTTCGAGCCATCATACACTCACACTCAAACAGATTACATTTTAACATCATCATCATCAAAACATTAACCACTTTTGGCGCTGTCACTCCCCTCTATCTCTCTCATCACTCTGTTTTGATCACCTCTCTAATCTCAACGTTTTATTCACCAACAGGTTCGTACTGTGTCTCGTAGTATCCTACCCAGTCAATCTGTCCCAAAATTCCCCGTTTCACAAACTACTTTCAATTCTCAAATCTGTTGTTGTTGTTATTGCTGGTGGAATTGAGCTGACCTATTGCAACTCTCTTGTCTGAACGCTCAAAATAGACGACACACTCACTCGCAACCGTCACTTTAGTAGTAGTCCACAGTCAAAACAAGTTAGGTCAAAATTTGTCAGTTTTGTATTCAGTTTCTGGAACAATACCAGACACCCACTGTTGGTTCCTCCTCACCAGCAACTTCTACCACCTCACGTGTACCTACTCAGCCTCAACTATCACCTCATAGTTCTGACTAGTTTTTCATTTCGAGCCATCATACACTCACACTCAAACAGATTACATTTTAACATCATCATCATCAAAACATTAACCACTTTTGGCGCTGTCACTCCCCTCTATCTCTCTCATCACTCTGTTTTGATCACCTCTCTAATCTCAACGTTTTATTCACCAACAGGTTCGTACTGTGTCTCGTAGTATCCTACCCAGTCAATCTGTCCCAAAATTGCCCGTTTCACAAACTACTTTCAATTTTCAAATCGGTTGATGTTGTTATTGCTGGTGGAATTGAGCTGACCTATTGCTACTCTCTTGTCTGAACGCTCAAAATAGACAACACACTCACTCGCAACCGTCACTCTAGTAGTAGTCCACAGTCAAAACAAGTTAGGTCAAAATTTGTCAGTTTTGTATTCAGTTTCTGGAACAATACCAGACACCCACTGTTGGTTCTCCCTCACCAGCAACTTCTACTACCTCACGTGAACATACTCAGCCTCAACTATCACCTCATAGTTCTGACTAGTTTTTCATTTCGAGCCATCATACACTCACACTCAAACAGATTACATTTTAACATCATCATCATCAAAACATTAACCACTTTTGGCGCTGTCACTCCCCTCTATCTCTCTCATCACTCTGTTTTGATCACCTCTCTAATCTCAACGTTTTATTCACCAACAGGTTCGTACTGTGTCTCGTAGTATCCTACCCAGTCAATCTGTCCCAAAATTGCCCGTTTCACAAACTACTTTCAATTCTCAATTCGGTTGTTGTTGTTATTGCTGGTGGAATTGAGCTGACCTATTGCTACTCTCTTGTCTGAACGCTCAAAATAGACAACACACTCACTCGCAACCGTCACTCTAGTAGTAGTCCACAGTCAAAACAAGTTAGGTCAAAATTTGTCAGTTTTGTATTCAGTTTCTGGAACAATACCAGACACCCACTGTTGGTTCTCCCTCACCAGCAACTTCTACTACCTCACGTGAACATACTCAGCCTCAACTATCACCTCATAGTTCTGACTAGTTTTTCTTTCTCGCACGAAATCACTTCGTGATTTCGTCTTCGTCGTCGTCACCAAACTCCCACCCACCACCCTAGATTCGTCAGTCGTTTATATACCTCCTTAAGAGGTAAGAAAACTGCTAAGTCCACGAGCTTGCGCACATCGACACTGATAACGCCAACTCGACGCCTCACCAGCGCCAACACCACGTCACATCAGCGCCAAATCACCGTTCTCCGCATCACCGACGACCGCTCAACTCGTCACTCGATGTCCTAGGTGACTAATCAAATCGACCAATGACAAAGTGTTAATCACTCATCGAATTCTTAAATAAAACTAACATCGAGCAACACTGCACTCTATCGACGATTTTCTGAAATATGAGGAACTTTTCAGAACTAGAAATGTCTTCAAATATCAACTTTGAAAATGTTGATTCCTGCTACAAGTACCTTTTTCGAGTTGAGAGATACAGACTGTCGCTCCGTAAAGCTTAAAGAAATCAAGGCAGACATCAGCACCGCCGCCACCACTCTTCACGGTGAAATCTTAAAGCTGAAGAATGCTCTCAACGCTGGCAACACTGCTCCATTTGTTGATACAAATCCAAATTCTACTTGTAGTGAGGAGGTGAACGAACTGCGAAAGCAAATCGAAAATCTCAAGGTGGAATTGAACAAAGCAACGGAGGAGATCTCGGCACTCAAAGAAGCTAACTTAGCTCTCAAGGAGGAGAATGAAGCAGCTAAAGCGAGGAATCCGACAAACCTTGTGCATGTTGAATTGGCTGCGAGAAATTCTTCGTCCCATGCCCCCAAGGCTAAACCGAGACCGAAACACGTTGTAGTCCTCAAACCTAAGGTACCCAGTGTCGCCGACTCTCAGCAAACTTATGCCATATTCAAGGACAAACTTGATACCAGAACGATCCTTGAGAATAACATCACCCTGCTTGGAAGTTGCGAGTATGTTTCGAACAAAAGGGTGATTGTGCACTGCGGCTCTGAAGAGAGCTGTACCGCAGTCTGCGACACTCTGAAAGACGACGAGCAAATCTCAGTTGCCAAGCCAAAGGGACGAAAAGCCCGTGTAATCATCTTCGACCTCGGTGATGTGTACAGCAAAGAAGTCCTCAAAAATTCAATCGTCAGCCTCAACCACCAACTGAAGCAGCACGAGGACTCTATCGAAGTGAAAGTTGTCAGGAAAGATCGCAAAAAACAACTTTTATGCAGTCATTGAGGCTTCACAAGAGGCTCACCAACTGATATTGGCAGAAGGTCGCATCTTCATTCCTGGCAAACTCTGTACTGCCGCCAACTACAAACGAAGAGTCATCGTGTGTCAGAAATGCCAACAGGCAGGACACTTTGCTGATGCATGTAGCAACGAAGAGCGTTGCGGAAAATGTGATGAAGCTCATCCAACCAAGAACTGCAGTTCCCACCAATTAAAGTGCACAAATTGCGCTCGTATAAATGTTAAACGTTCCCAGCGTGGACACAATCAACTTCCAACTGACCACCCGGCTAATCATGCCCAACTCTGCCCTTCCTTTCAGAAGCTTCTTAAGAAAATTAATCCTTGCCATGAGTGAAAGAATAACAATTCTACATCAAAACATGCAGCACAAAATAGCTGCATCTATAGGATTACAAATCAACGCAAAGCAACTCAACGCCACAATACTATGTCTACAAGAACCGTATGTGTATCAAAACGTCTTCGAGCATTTGATAGACCATTACAACATCTTCTGTGGGAGTGATCCCTTATGTGCCATCGCGACAGTCAAATCACAATCAAATATGTGTCTCATTTCTCAGTTCTCAAACTCGAACTGCACCTGTGTAGAGGTCAGGACCAGCAATCCATTCATCTTGTGCAGTGTGTACTTCTCCGGCTCATCAGCAATGCACGTATTAGACAACGAACTCGACAATCTAGAACAAATTCTTGCGACATATCGCACAATGCCCATAATCATGACTGGCGACTTCAACGGCTGGCACTCATCATGGGGTAGCGTTAGCTCGAACGAACGTGGACAAAAAATCTACGACTTCATCATGAGAAACCGTTTGTGTATTCAAAACGAAGGCTCCACTCCAACCTTTGTAAACTCTCGCTCCAATCAAAGTCACATCGACATCACTCTCACCAACAACAAAGCCAACCCATACTTTCGAAACTGGAAAGTTGTGACTGACATCGATTCGATCTCCGATCACCGCATTTTGACATTCGAGTGGTCATCTACCAAAGAAGCACTGCCCAAATCATTGACCAGGAAATTTCGCACCAACAAGGTCAACTGGGACAGATTCGACAATCACACAAAACGACGTATCCAACACCACAACAACACAGTAGCAAACATAAGCTCAAAGCAAGAAACACTCCAATTTGGAACATCACTCACCAACACTATTGTCAAGGTGGCTGAAAAATCACTTCCTCCCAGCAAGCCTCCAAAACGAGAAATTAATTTCTTCAACGATGAACTTAAAGAAATGAAGAAAGAAGTGGACAAATTGCAGAAAAAGTTTGAACGACATCGGAACAACGCCATACGTGGACCGATTTTGAGGGAGCAACTCAACAAAGTGAAATATCCCTACGAGAAGCTACTAAAAAGAGCAAAACGAGATGCCATTCGACAATTCTACACAGTTCAGAATCGTGACACCGTGTGGAAACAAGTGTACAAGTTGTGCAAGTCTCCATCCAATCTCAACAACGAGCTAACGACGATTCAAACTGAAACTGGAAAGACCAAAAATGTGGAGGAAACTGCACAGGCACTGATCGAACAGTTCTTTCCCGATGACACAGAAAACAACCAACGCCAACAGATGATCACTCAATTTGCCAATCAACCATACGACCAACCGGACGACTGCCTCTTCACCAGAGAAGAAGTCCACGCCGCAATCGAAGCTGAGGACGACTCCAAAAGTCCCGGCAAAGATGGAATCTCGGCCAACATGATCAAACACGTGAACAAAGTGTTCCCAAATCTATTTTGGATCTTCTACAACAAGTGTTTTCACTTCGCAGAGACCACCATGTGGAAAACATCTGTGATCAAACTTGTCCCAAAACCATCGGGTAACAACGATTCTACAGCAAAGTCATACAGGCCTATTAGCCTTCTTCCTGTAATGGGAAAAATCTTCGAACGCCTCTTGACTGACAGGTTGACCTACTGGTTGCACAGCTCGCGAGCGAACTTTGGGGGATCGACAGTTTGGCTTTACTCCACAACGATCTGCAGAAAAAGCAGTCTGTGAGATAGCACGAATTCAGAAACAAATCCTGGAAAAGAAAAAGTTTGGAATCTTCATCTCACTGGATATCTCCGGAGCGTTTGATACAGCCTGGTGGGACCAGATTCTGGCAACTCTCAAACGATATCGTATCCCAGGAAACCTCTTCCGTGTGCTTTGCGACTATCTTTCTGACCGACAAGCCGAATTGACCCTATGTGGTAATGTCACTGCCAGGAAGTCTCTCAACCGTGGGTGTCCTCAAGGTGCCAAGTGTTCTCCTCTACTGTGGAATGTGCTGTACAACAACTTCTTGCGACTACAACTTCCTCATGGGTGTTACCATCAAGCGTTTGCCGATGATGGTTTCGTGGCCATTGAGGGGAGAGACGAAAACGAATGTGAACAAAAAGCAAACTGTGCTCTCGAGATAATCGCCAAATGGGGAAGTGACAACAAGTTGAAATTCAACCCTTCCAAGACACAAGCTATGCTTGTGACAAGACAGCATGACTACAGCTACCGTGAACCTGTTTTGAAAATGAACGGATTGGAGATTGAGCTTGTTTCCAAGATGAAGTACCTTGGTGTTGTCTTTGACCCAAAGCAATCATGGAACCAGCACATCGAGTACGTCTGCGCCAAAACCGAAAAAAATAGTCCAACGGATCTTGAGGACGACCGGTAATGGTTGGGGACTTTCGGGCAGCTTACTCAGAGTACTGTACAACGGTGCAATCGAACCATTGCTGTGCTACGCGTGTCCTGCGTGGATTGGAGGTCTCAACGAAACCAACAAAGCCACACTGCTATCCACTCAACGATCATTTGCACTGATGATCACAAGAGGATATCGAACTATTTCACTAGAAGCCTCACTCGTCCTGGCAAACATTCCGCCTATTGACCTGCGTCTCAAACTGTGGTCGAATCGTTATCTCATCAGACACAACATAGTACCTGAAACCTTACCACAATTGACCTACCAACAACCGGCTCACTTTCTCGAGGATGGACACCCCTGCTCTGAGGGCGAATTATGTTCGTCAAAACTGTTTAAAGTCGCATCATTTCGACATCTTCACGGACGGATCGAAGAAGGAGAACGAATCGACAAACAGGAAACAAACCGGTTGTGCATTCGTTGTTAAACAACAAGAAACCATCTACCACAGTGAAAAAGCCCGATTGCATGACGAATGCAGCGTGTTTCAGTCGGAACTACTAGCAATCAAGAATGCAGTCACTTGGTGTCTTCAACAAGACAAAACGGCCATAATCAACTCAGACTCGCAATCTGCTCTGCAGGCTATCTCCAACAAGAAAAATCGCAACAAACTTGCGGTTGAAATCAGAAAACTGTTGCGTCAGCACCCCAAGCACATTTGCCTGTGTTGGGTCAAAGCTCATGTCGGAATCGAAGGCAACGAAGAAGCCGACAGACTAGCTAAGGAAGCAACGAATTTGGAAACAAGTTCGTACAATGAGCTTCCCCCATCATGCGCCGTGAGAATTTGGAAGCAACAGGAGACCACAGCGTGGGACGAACGATACAGAACGTCCACTGACGGGAGAGAAACGATTCCTTTCTTTCCGACTGTCCTGCACAGGAAGAAATGCTCAAACATCCCCGATTTCATCACGACTCAGTTCATGTCTGGACACGGCAAGTTTCACTACTACCTGACCAGATTCAACATTGAACATGACAAGAGATGCGAATTTTGTGTTGAACCTGAGCAAACCTCACTCCACCTCATCAAGGAATGTCCAAGATGGGCACTACTGAGGAACGATCTTGACAGCCACATCTGCAGGATCACTAATTCAAACCAATTAATATTGCCAAGCGTCTACTGCACCGACAGGTTCTATAGACATTTTCGTAACTTTGTATATAAAATATATAATGATTTGTAAATATCTACTTTAAGTTTTCATACCCTCTTTTTAATTTCCTTATTTTGCATAATAATTCAATTTGTATTCTATTACTTGTAAACAATTCTAATGTATCGAACTATACCTCAGTGTGTATGTATGTGCATTTTCTAGCTCACATTTAGCATTAATTTGCTTAAGAGGTCAATAAAATACTATTTCCAAAAAAAAAAAAAAAAAGCAAAAACTGCTCTATCTACACGGCCAATTCACGGTGCAAGCACGATCGTGAATACATCAAGAAGACAGAGTGTAAATAATTGTATTCTTGAAGTATTCACTCTGTATGGCACGAAAGCAAATTTGAATTTATCATATACTGCGCATGCTCATACTACTGGCAGGCTGTGACGGTTTGTTTGGCAGTTCAACTGCCGCAGTTGCATCATTTGTTGTCTTGTGTGTGTTAATCGTTTTACGCGCTGCTGAACTTGGAGTTTTTTGTATGTTTCTTTGTTCCAATTGATCTGTTTTTGAATCTATTGACCAATTCATTTGTGCAATTATGTTCACAACCTATTGTGGATTTAGTGAAATTTATTATCGTGCTTGTGTGAATCGTCCAGTGGATGACGTCCACCAACGAATGTACCAATACTAATTTTCAGCTCCACACCGTTCTTGGATATGAAGATAACTTCAACTATCGTTTCTGTTACCGTTAAACGTTTCTTTGTTTGATTGATTTATCAAGTCTACCTACATAGACACATTTCAAATCTGTCTGTGGCTATCTTTCATGTTCAGAATGCAAGGTAAATACATATTGTTTTATTCGGTTTGTTATTCGCTTTCCTAATTAGAAACAAACTTAATTTCAAGGTGACTATGTAACACTGTGTGACACATGTGTTAACGACAACTAAACGAAACTAGCTTAATTGGACTTATCTTCATCTCAACTACATATTGGAAATGCAAATCAAACATCAAAGTCAGTTTGAAGAACCAGGAGCAACAAGTGAACAACCCGCCGATTGTGCACAAACACAACATCGCTCGTTATTGTGAATCAGCTTTTGAGATAAAAAATTTCCAGAACTGAAGGTAATTGAAAAGTTTTGCTATTGCTAAAATTTGCTCAAAGTTATTGTATCATTTTAGATCTTTTTCCCATGGATTGGGTATTGGGCCAATTCTCTATTGACAATCCGCTTCCCGAAGAAATCTCATTTTGGAATTTAAAGGGTATAATATATTAATATTATGGAATTATTTCAATTCTAATCTGAAGATATTTATATCTTAGCGCATTTTTATCATTGTAAACTAATGATTGAAGACAACCCATAACTTCCGTCCACGCTTCATTTCCTGATTTTCTTCCATCGGACAGCGTTAGCTGTAGTGAAAATGGTCTAGATTCGATGTCATCATCAAGAACGCCATCATCGAATAAGAGAATCTACGACAAAACTTACTGCCCAAGTCAATAGAACTCAAACACTTCCCACAAGTTATGAAGAGTCAATTACCAATGATCCAAGATTTAAAACTAGAAGAAGAGGAAACTCGAATCCCAGATTCTCTTGGCGAATCAACAGACTAGTACTTCTTGTATCGCCGATAACGAAGACCACATTTTTTGAATATTATTTTTGTTGATTCTTATTGTTTTTATCTGATTTGTTATTGTAATACTAGTTAGTAATAATAAACTATTGAACATTAAAATAACCAATTTCTGGTACCTGTGAGGGTCAAACCAGGGGATTCGGGGAGCAGAAAATCAGTACAGGGTGCCAGACAACGTGAAGGTAACGTGAATTTCACGAAAAATCGGTGTTTCACGCTATCTTCACGGTGTTTGCACAGGCCCAATGCAAGGTGGCGTGAATGCAACGTGAAAACAGGCCGTGCAGACGTAGTGAAGTTGTCGTGAATACACATCGCTTTTTGCTTGGGAATCTCATTTTAAAAATAAAATACTAGATATAGTACAATCACTCAATTATAAATCAACTTTAATTTTACTCTAAAAATTGATTTTAAATATTCCGTCATTTAGTGGTTCCGAGAAAAACTCATGGCTTTAAGACAAATTGAAAATACCCAAAAAATGTATAATTCTATTTGTAC
This sequence comes from Rhizoglyphus robini, assembly GCA_023373905.1. NCBI lineage: Eukaryota > Metazoa > Arthropoda > Arachnida > Sarcoptiformes > Acaridae > Rhizoglyphus > Rhizoglyphus robini. Next base: position 1,049,527 of record JAKIJQ010000067.1, on the reverse strand, counting down.
TTCAATTCTCCAGATGACGCAATATACTAACCAAATAAAATTATTGTTATTTTAAAATTTATTTAACCACCTTTTGTACGATTCACTTATTACTAAGAAAATTTAAAAAAAAACTAATCAAACAATAATTTTATGAGCAATTAAATTAAAGCATAATCAGTAACTTTTTTGGTAAAATAGAAACTTAAATTTAATCACAAATAATATTAAGTTTAAATTAAAATAAAAGACTTAAAATTTTTAATAAAAACCTTGCGTTAAAAACCAAAAGAAGTCAAATAAACTTTGTCTGTTGGATTACAAAAAATATTCAGGTATTTAAGTTTGGTTGACCAGCTAATGAAACCTGTAGAAATCAATGAAATTTTAATAAGATTGTTTTGCAAGCTTGTGGGATTATAATAGTTTTTTCTACTTTGTAGAAAAATGGAAATAAACAAAAGTATTCGCAAGAAGTGAGTTAATATAAATTTTATTGGTAACCTTTATGAAAACTAATTCAGTTATCTGGACTTAATACCATTTCAAATAGATTGAAGAAAGCGCTGAATTGTTCAAAACATTTGTATCAATAAAACTGATTGACAAACTCTAAACTAAAAAAATAATATATTCGAAGAAATGGAAATTTTTAATGACTCACCTCTTGTAAGATGTTCAATGAAACATCAAAACTTATACAAGGATCCATTTCAACATAACACTGTTCACTATCTTAACAACACAAACCTATTTTTTAAAAGAATCTAATTCCGCTAGACGGAATTTAAAAAAGACTTGATAAAACCTTTTTAAAGTTCACCACTACTCAAGTCACAAAATGTAGCATTATTATTTCTAAACACTAGTTTATTTACTCCACATTGCAATTTAGAATATCCAAACTACGCTTTAGCAAATGTCAAATTATATTTATTGAGACCTGTTTTAAAAGGGGCTGTAGTTTCGATAACTGGACAATAATGTATCAATGCATTAAAGGATTAAGAAGATTAATAGTTGAGTAATTACCTTTGACTACAAGATACAAGTATTGATTTAAAAAAATTATTAAGAACAACACAAAAGATTAATTGTTTAATAGAAATTCGATAGAAAACTTAAGATATTTTCGAGTTCTAAAACCTTGGGTTAGAATATTTGAAATTATATTTACCTTTTTAAAATCTTTTAATAATTTTAGTGCTAATGTATGATTGTTATTGATTATAAAGTGGTATAACTTTGCAGAAATGTTTTGACCATTTTGTTTGCGGACTTTATTCGCTTAACTTTAAATTGTGATAATCACTTGATAATCCTAATGATCACTTTTAATACATCAAATATACTGAATTATAAAGAAAATTCCATTTCGACATAAAGGTTAGAGATGACCTGTGAAAATCTTAATATCTAAAAAAAATTATTTTTTACTCTTAAACTTGCTATGTAAAGCGCAAGATGGCGCTACTAATGATAAACCTTTGCTAATTTTCATTCAGTTAACTAAAGTATTTGAAACTTTCAAGTAAAAAACCCTTTTAAATGAAGGCTTACAGATGAACTGTGAAACCAGCATATTTAAAACTAATACGAAAATTTATTTTAAGAACTAAATTTCAGTTTGCGTTTATCAAAAGTTTTAACGTGAAAAATAGTTATTTTAATAAGATTTATTCAAAATTATTAGAATCTATATGTTCAACCTTATCGAGTATAGCCAACAGTGGAAAGCGTTACTTTTTGCTTAATAACTTTTCATATAACAAACTTGGCAAGGCAAATATTTTTAATTAATAAGAATTTTAATAAAATTAAAAAAAACTTTTAGAATAAACCTTTAATTTGCAAGTCCACGTATTTGAATATAATATTTAAGAAATTTTATTTGAAAAATAAAATTAAACTTTATAAAAGTAAAACCCAAACCTAAATATGAAGAAATATTTTAAATATATTTAGATAAATCTCCAAACAATTTTTATGATTAATAATTAGATTTAAACCTTTTAAGAACAAACCGTCTTAGAAAACCAACGTAGATAAAATATTAATGTTAAAAAATCTATTTAAAACCAAACTTAACGATTAAAGTTCTTTACCAAGCTAGTCTGGGTACAAACTTGAAAGTTAAATCTAAAAATAAACACACAAATTTCACTTTAAATTTTTAATTTAAATAAATTTAATAAAAAAAACTTAAGATATTTGTTTATATTAATATACGTATTTTTAACCTTTTTGTATCAAAGAGCAAGGAAAGTCGCTAATAAAATTTTAATTATTTAATGAAAAAAAATTTAAATTTAAATAAATAAATTCATTTAAACAAATTGACTAAAATACTCCTCTCTCAAATAAGTACGTGTTGACACATTAATAGCAATCGAATGAATGAGTCAAAAATAAAGAATGTTACATAAAACAAAACATATGACTAAAAGAACTGCGCGTGCGCATTGCATTGCTTTGTCATAAATACCACTAATATGTCTAAAAACACCCATTCAAAGCCAAAAATTCCCCCGTTTGAGATGAACCCGATGTGCACTCTTTGTATATCAATATTAAATGACTAACACAACAAAATCATGTGCCCATAATCGTGTTTATTAGGTAATCAGTAAAAAGTTTCTATACACTTAACTTATTACGCCATATATGAATAGTCCAAATTGAGAAATTTTTACATTTACCTATTACGATTCCCATTGTGTAACACAACATGTATTATTATGACATTTACACAATACTAGCTATTGAGTGAGTTGCACTAAATGCGTATCGAAAAGCTATTGTGATAAGATCTTATCGATTTAATGACTAAACAATACTGACACAAACTTGTCAATACCTAAATGCACAATACTCGGCTCAATACTCTTTGGCTCAATACATACGATTCTAAAATGTATTGTCAAAGTAGTTCAGTTTTGTTCATCACTATTGTTCAACTCTATTGTCTGCCATCGATAGTTTCGTCCCTCTCTATCGTGCACCGAAATGAGACTTCTCTTGTCCAGAACTCTATCGAAAACATTCAGCTCAACTCAAGCCTTGTCAACTTTACCAAGTACTGTTTCTTCACCTTTGACTGTCCCGCCCATTCGGTGTGCTATGAACACAAGTGCAAGTGTGTGATTGGTTACCGTTGGAACACACATCACGCATGCGCAGTCCACCGCTGTGCGTCGAATCGTGATTGTGCGCACTATTTTGAGCATACGAAGTGTTCGTATTCAAAGTGTGTCTGTGATGATCAACACTATGTAGACTATGATACGCAGACCTGCAAGTACCGTTATGGACCCGATGAGAATGAGAAGCGGATGTGGTCGATTATTTTGATTACTTTTTTGCTCACGCTGGCGCTCACGTTCTGTTGTTTGCTTTGTAAGGCACGGCCGAGTGTTGTACGAGAAGATGAGACAGTTGATGGAAGCTCCAGAAGAGGACGCAATCTTGGTTTTCGTAGAACCCATGTGCCGCATCCACCTCAAGTAGATCCGGACTATCCTGAATTTGATAGAAAGAATTATAATCCACCACCGCCATATAGTCCCTAACTTTATGCAGTAGGTTTTTACAAGGCAACTCTACCAAAAAGTTTTCCTTGTAAAAATATTTTTAAAATTTTAAAATTATGTGATATCGACTATTTATTACTAGAATATATAATCAAGATATTATTGCAAAATATAAATAAATTGTACAAAAAATTAAGTAAGTTTTATTAATTTAGCATTCTCCAATATTCAGAAATCGAATCTCGATAAAATAAATTACGTAAATTGGAGTTAAGGTCAAATGATTGATGAAAAGATTGTGATTGCAAACGTGCACATCCAACGATTAGCTTGAATCCACAACATTCAGTTGTTGTTGTTGTTGTTGTAATCACGGCCTGGCAGGGGACGCATGTGCAGTAGGAACTGCTGTCGGTGCATGTTGATTTCTCGGCGTGGTCTTCTTGGGACAAAATATTTTCGCCAAATTAGCTGATAAGCCACATACAAAAAGGCGCCAAATAGTCCGAGTGCTGCCACGAGATTGACGATGTTTTCCGGGTCTTTGAGAAAGTCGAGACAAACTTGAAGCATTTGCGGTGTCGTGTAGATTCCATTTGTACATGTCATAATGTACAAAGCAACAAAAGATACGAAGAATGATACGATGGTGTACATGATAGGTCACGTTTGTTGTGGTGAAGGAAGTCGTCAAGAGTAGGTCAAGTGGAAGCCAACAATTCGACAAAGGACTCGTGGTGATTCACAAAGTGCGACAGATGAGGCGAGACAGTGTGAGCGAATTGGACCAACTCAATCCCACTGGGTCTTGTCAAATCTCCACTTGAACCTATTGTTGCAAATTGCGGACAATTAACAATTATCAAATAATTCATTTCAATTTATTGTAACAATGTAACAAGAGCTATAGTCCCTTTAGCCCAGATTACTTTACATTTGGTTCTAATCGTTGGTCGCTTAACTGCTTATCTGCTATTGTAATTTCACACTATAATATTCCCATCATAAACAATCCACTACATTATGAATTATGTTTCTCAAAATCGTCAGTCTGAATCTTAAAATCACTTCATGTCCAGTTAACTCCAAAATCTTCCCTAGAGCTTTCCAAAACTCTTCACGGTAGTAACGTTTCGGGTGATGTGTTTGCATTTCATTTAAATAAATAACAAAAATTGATTAAGCGAACAATCATAATTTATTTAATAATTTAGATCATAATTTAAATTCTCGAAATCACACTGAATCAATTAAGGAGACAATTTACAGAATTAGGCGGTGAAAATTCATGAAGTTAAAGCGGTGCGCGCATAGAGTGCGAACGATAAAGACAAGATCGTTTAGGAACGATAGAAGAAACTTTTCAGTTGTTGTTGAGGTCCCGGCCAGGCAACGGACGCATGTTCAGTTGATTTTGATGCGTGGCGTCATTGTGATTTTCTCGGCGGTTGCTGGCACTTCGAGAACGACTAAAGGTGAACCAAATGAGAATGCAGCATTTGAGCAAGCCAAACGCAACAACGCATGCTAATCCAATAGCCGCAAAAATAGTCACGTCCGGGCAGGGGTCGCATGTTGAGCATGAACTGTTCTCGATGCATGTTGATCTGGCGGCGGGGTCCTCTTGAACCAAGATAGCTTCGCCAAATGATCAGCAATAGCTGATAGGCAACAAACAGCAATGCAATGATAAGCAGTATGACTGCTGCGATACTGATGACGTTATATGGATCCATTAAAAATTCTTGGTCCAATTGGTATTGTGGAATCGGTGCGATAATAGCGACAATTTTTCATTTGATCCTTTAAATCTTGCCCAAATCTTGTTCAACATGTTCAAAAAATGGCACTTGGCTGGTGCCGCCATTGCGGTGTTTGACAAGGTCAGTATTCTCTCAAAATGAAGATTATTAATGATGTAGCTGGAATAATGTTGATAAGTCAAAACGTCAAAAAAGTTTAAAACGTTTTAAAATGTTCACTTGGTTAGAATGAAACAAGATAAAACGATATGAAAGCGCGTTGACTTGCAGGTGGTGCAGCGAATTGAGTCCAAATGAATTTATTTGATCATTTTTAACCTCTAATCAAACAAATAGCTGTTTGATCCCCGGACATAACGAGGACAACTGCTTCCAAGAAAAGAACGCCGAACAAATCTGTGGACGATGCAACGGAAAAGGTCACGAAATGAAGAAATGCGAATCATCCACACTTTGTTGCTCCAACTGTACCCGTAAAGGCAGACCTGATGCCAACCACTCGACCTTTGATCCCAAGTGTCCCGATTACATACGCTACATCGAGTGGCGTAAAATCAACACCAACTATGGCCAGTGACCATAGAGGTGCTTCTGCTACGACCAGTAACAATCGAACTAGTCCCGAACTTCGCACTGATCGAGTGAACTACCACTATTTTATTCAGTGCAACTCATGTCAAGAAGGTTCTACCTGTGCTCACTACACCTCGATTACTATTGAGCCATTACTGAAGAAGGAGGAACGCAGACCAACTCAATATAAGTGTCTCAAGTGCGAAGAGGTCCCTCCTAGCGCCAAGAAGCTCGTTGCACATTTACTCGATCAACACTCGATTCAAACCTATTTCCGATGTGCCCAGTGCAAACGCAACAACTTCAAGAGTTTCAGGAGCGTCACCGGACACCAACAACACTGCGCCAACCACATCCCTGAACCGACTCCCAAAGATGCCAATGGATTCCAACCATCGGAATCTCGACCTTCTCTAGTAAAAGGATTCTGGTCCGATATCATGCATACTTTTGAGGCCCAGCTCCGTCTGACAGCTATTAAGCTTTTCTTCGGCAAAGCAACGATTGATCAGTTGTGGTACGAAGTGTTTCGTGTCGTCGGAAGAAGAAGGCGAAGGATTCGAAGAAGGAGGAATGAAGCGAACCGCTCTACACCGATCACTCAACCCGACACCGATATTCAGGAAGAATGGGCGAAGGATCCGAAGAAGGTCTGGAGTAACCTCATTCGCGGGGAAGTCAACGCCGAACTCAATCTCGAGGAAGCTTACCAGCACTTCAACGCTATCTTTAGTACAAGATCGGATAACCTGCTCGATCCAATCCAAGTGCACTCTCCCGATTCGATTAGTGTACTCGAGTATATCGATCACAGGGACGTCTCCTACCACCTTCGTATGAAGAAAAAGTCTTCCCCTGGTCTTGACGGAATTCGCGCGACAGACCTGTTGTACCATCTGCACGTTGTAAAGGTAATGCTCAACGCGTGCTTATGGGTGCAGGATATTCCCGACGACTGGCGAAAGCTGACCACTTCTATGATTCCTAAGAAACCATCGACCAACCCAGCAGATTACCGTCCAATCACGGTTGGCTAGATTGCATACCGAACTCTCACCGCAATCCTTGCCCGACGCCTACAAGACCAGTTGGAACCACATCAATGCCAGAAAGGCTTTCTTCCGATGGACGGCGTTCACGAAGCGATTACTGTCTGTCGTTATCTATCACACCAGAAAGTGGCTATTGCAAGCATCGATGTCTCGAAAGCGTTCGATGCAGTGAGTCAAGATGCGATATTTGCTATCTGCAAAGCCAACGGAATGAAAAGGGCGGACATTATCCTATTACGCAACTTGTACCGCGATGGTCAGACCGTCTTGAAGTTTAAAGACCAAAGGTCAAGAAAAATATGGATCAAGCGAGGCGTAAAGCAAGGTTGTCCTTTGAGCCCAATCCTCTTCAACCTGGTAATCGACCAGCTTCTTCGAACCTTGGACCTATCTCACATGGGCTTCCGGATTGGTGGTCAGGTTCTCCGTTGCCTTGCCTTCGCAGATGATTCCCTTCTTGCAGGAAAGAGTACTCAGGAGATCGAAGTACTGGCAGCAATATCGATCGAGTTCTATCGCAAAGTTGGACTGAAGATTAACGCTGACAAAACTGTCCTCTTTGGATCAAGCGAACAAGTCTCGATCGGTGGCGAGTCGATTTCTGCCGTGAATTCCTTTCGTTACTTAGGAGCAATTATTGACGATAACGATAGCCATCGGTTCAAGTCAACGGACATCTGCTTCAAGTTACATCGGATTACCTCAGCACCACTTTCCCCTGTTCAAAAGTTGTACCTTATCAAGAACCACCTCATCCCCGAAACGATTCACCGACTGGTTCACGAGAAATGTCTGGCATCAACCCTCAGCGAAATCGATTGTCGCATTCGTACCGTCGTGAAGCGGTTCCTCTCACTCTCACCACAGACCCCCACCTCCTTCTTTTACCTCTCCAACAAGTTGGGCGGTCTCGGTCTTACTCAACTCCGGTTCGATGTTCCACGGATAGCACTAAACCGGATGAACAGACTAAAGCAATCAAACTCCTGGTTTGTTCGTGTTATGACCCAATCGAAGTGGTTCCTCAGTGAGATCTCTCGAATCAATCGCTTGTGCCCAGCAGAGAATAACAACCAAAAGCGATTATTAAGAGATATCAGGAAAATCAACGATGGCCATATCAACTTCCTGATTGGTGGATCGATTGTGAACAAGCATCTTTCCGGAATGACCGATCTTCCCGAGGCAATGAGACAGAAATTTCTACAAGTTAGAGCTGGAGCGATGGTGGACAGGGAGGAATGGTGTCTCCACTGTGATGAACAGAAAACCATGTTCCACATTCTGAATCAATGCGAACTCTCTCGATCGGACCAAGGTGCTCGACATGACCGCCTGCTAGACAAGATTGAATTCCACCTGCGTTCCCATTACCTGGATTGTTACCGAGAACAACGAATATACTTCAATGATCGAACCATCCCAGGCGAACTAACCGATACGGAGGGACGTAAATACCTGATCCCCGATTTAATCCTGGTCCAACATGGACGCCCAACTGCTCTGTGTCTTGATGTGGGCGTAAGTTATGAATTCAATGCAGGCAGTTTGGACAGGTACGACAGAATCAAGCGAGACAAGTACAACCCGATCCAAGCGGAGATCATCGAGTGGTTGCACCAACAAGACCATGACCATGTCACTCATCTCGAGGTCTACGGACTTATTTTCGGTTCTCGCGGGGCTGTTCATAATGTTTGTCTGAACATCCTCAAGGACTCCTTTCGAATGTCTCTGCGAGAAATCGGAAACATGATGGTGGACTGTGCTTGTGACTCTTTTGACATTATCACAAAGTTCAGAAATTGGGACCCTCCAATCACTTAGTCAAATAATGTATATATTAGCATTTATCTTTTTTTACTGTTTTGATATATGTACATTCACTAGTTTATATTATTTTTATTATTACATAACATATATTAGGCTTTCTCAATCACTACTTACACACCTTTATATCTATCCCTATCCTTCTTGTAATTTCATTTTTATATTAATAAATCGACTATAATTGAAAAAAAAAAAAAACTTGGCTGGTGCCGCCATTGCGGTGTTTGACAAGGTCAGTATTCTCTCAAAATGAAGATTATTAATGATGTAGCTGGAATAATGTTGATAAGTCAAAACGTCAAAAAAGTTTAAAACGTTTTAAAATGTTCACTTGGTTAGAATGAAACAAGATAAAACGATATGAAAGCGCGTTGACTTGCAGGTGGTGCAGCGAATTGAGTCCAAATGAATTTATTTGATCATTTTTAACCTCTAATCAAACAAATTGTTGACAAAATAATAAGATAACTCAATAAACAAAGAACAAATTAAGTTAAAGCTTTATTTTAATTCTATCATTCACATGATGCAATTACGATAAAACAAATTAAGTAAAGTAAAGGCAAAATAGGATAATTTGAATGAATTCGTTTGAAAAACAACATGTCAATTGTTGTTGTTGAAATCGCTACCAGGAATAGGTTCCATCTGGAATAAATGTTGGTTTCGAAGCAAATTATGCTCTCGTCCATTCACGGCACCAATTCGATTGTGAAGATGTGAGATTCGCCAAATTATACGCAGTAGCTTGTATGTCAAATAAAGTAGCATGCCTATGAAGCCAATTACGGCAATCGCAATGAAAATGTTCAGTTCGTCGTTAATAAGTTCTTTGGCCGAACCATATTCTGATAGTTTTAGAGCGGCAGCATCGACGAAATTAATTTGCCCAAACAAGTAGCAAATAGCCAAATATAAAGCAAGAAGATTAATGAGGTAAGCCATTGTAAGTCGGTTATTGTCAATAAGTCAAAAGAAATGGGAAGCAGCAATTCGTCTAGGGCACGTTAGAAGGAGCGTATGCAACAGGAGCTCAACAACTGGTGAAGGCAGACAGCGAATTGATCCGAGTCAAGATCACTGAATCATTTCAAAAATGCACATGAATATATTGTTGCATAAGAATTGAACCATTTACAAGTTGGACCAATTAATCAAACAAATAAGCGTAATTCCATGAAAACCAATCCTGAACAGATCTAAATCTAATCTACGCAATCAGCAAATTTTTGAATTTTCCTGGCATAAACAAAAAGAAATTCAATCCTTTTTTATATCCTTGACTTCAGTTTTTTATTTTAAATTTCTCTACTTCTCATCATGATTATTAAGGTCACCAATCTAGACTAAAACATCATCATCGTCATCCTCAGTGCGAACGTAATTGGTCCAATCAACAAATAGATCTTCTTCATCAGCTGCCGAAAGTCAATCCAGGAAATCGCAAACAGAATTTTCCAAACTTCTCGACATTTGGAAAGCAATAATTCCGATATAGCTGGAAAAATTTGGTTATGAAGAATTCAAGAATTTTAGGATTCAGTTCAACATCCAGTGAGGCAATATTATAATTTCTTAAGCCAATATGACTCAATTCTTTGAGATCCAATTTCCCAAATCAAATTATCACAATCATATCGTCCAAGGGAGACTTTCAACACTTTGAGTTGTCGTAATGAAATGAAGGAATAGCATTTAGATGGAAAGTCGAACTCAATGGAAGACTCAACTAAATTTATGAGAAAACCAAAATATTGATAAAGCAGAAATGATCAAATATCAATTAAATACAAACTAAAATCCAACAAACAATTCCAATCGAATTTATTCAGACAGTAATAAATTAAACATCCCAATTAATCACAATAAATAATCACAATAATAATTCACGACATTCATCACGGTCTGCTTCGGCATTCATATATAGCATCCATTGGTTTTGGTGAAGCGCCATCATCTGTTGACCATCAGCTTGTGGGCGATTGAAGCGTGCGATGATGATTCGAAATATCAGAACAAAGCACTTGAAAGATCCAAAGATGGCTGCAAGAAGTAGTCCAATTGCGGCTATAATGAGCACAACATTCAACGGGTCCTTGAGATCTTCTGCAGTGAAATTAGTGCCAAGTTCGTGGTTCTTGAGCGGCGATGCCATAATGATGGCAGTCATATTCATCATAAGATAGAATGTCAAATACAAAGTGAAAGACATGGTGGTGCTAGACAATAGTCTTGTAAAGATTTTAGTCAAATGAATGATGTAAGATGAAAGCCCGAATTGCTGTGAGCGTGACAATCGTATGCGAGTGGGCAACAAGCGACAGAGATGGGTGACAGCGAATTGAGTCAAAACTTAGTGACTGGATCATTTTAAACATTCTGTCTAACCATATTGTTGTCACAAGAAATTAGTTTCATTGGAGGATATTATTTAATTACATGAACACAATAACTGGATTCTGATTAAATCCAATTGTAGAATAGTTGAAATTGCTGAAATGGACCAACAATACAACAGCTTGATCCAACATCATAGCGTCCAAGGGACACTTTCAACACTTTGAGTTGTCGTAAACCAATGAAAGAATAGCATTCGGAAGAGAAGGTGAACTCAATGGAAGACTAATCTTCATCCCCATCGTTATCATCAATTTCGAGTGTTAGTTGTTGTAGTGAAGATTGTTTATTGATTCTGCGCAGTAGAGTGCAAATAGGATGAAGGTCTGGTCGATATCTGTATCATCCATATAGCGAGTTTGATATCCACAATTTCAGAATCTTCAATGCTTTTCAGGATTTAAGAAGTTTAATGCGTAGTTCATTGCACAACACATTTTAGATGAATTGCAGATCAACTATGTTTTAAAAATAACAAAACAATTGGATTGAAAAATTTTATTTTAGCATTCACAAATATATAGAGATACAATCTCGATAAAATAAATTAAGTAAGCAAAGTTGATCTACTGATAAAATCAAAGCAAAAATGCTGATTTGGATTAAATTGTCAATGAGGAAATACGTTAACTTTGAACTGCAAAAACAATAAACAACTGGCGCTGCCTAACGCAAGTTGTTATTGAAGTCTCTGCCTGGTAGCGGGCGCATGTGCAGCATAAACTGCTCTCGATGTAAATTGATTTGACGGCGAGGTCCTCTTGAACCGACATAGTAACGCCAAACGAGCAGTTGATAAGCCACGAATAGAAAAAGTCCAATGGCTGCGCCAATGTCAATAATATTTTCCAGAACTTTAAAGTAATCTTGTTCCAGAGACGGGGCCGCAGAGACTGTGCTTGTCAATATAAGCAAGATCATAGCAAAATAAGGAATGATTTTCACGAGTGAATTCATGATAAGTCGTGTTGGTGAGATGAACTGATGGTGCAAAGTCGTCAAAATGGAAAGATGCTGCAAGCAATTCGACAAAGGATTCTTGTGGGCTCTCAATTTGTGACCGAGGAGGCTGACCAGGATGCGAATTGATTCAAATCAAGCGATTTGTCCAATTTAAACATCTGTTCACACATATTGTTGTCCAAAGTTTCCAGATTAAGGCAACACTTGAAGGCTAATTTCAACAATCAAATTTCATCAATTCAGTCTAATTCTCTACATTTGGTAGAAAATCTGCAGTGTGTGGAGGGTTAGTGGGATATTTGTCAACCATAAAAAGATCTTGAATCTACAAGAATTGAGTGCCAATTTTTATACGTAGAAATCGATAATTACCATGACTATTTTGATATCAAGATCTCCATGCTTGACACAATTCGTTCACAAGGATTGAGTTCATAAAAAAGTACTCAATAAACAAAAAATATGAAAGAAAACTTTATTTTAATTCAATCATTCGATATCACAAATCACGATACAATAAATTACGTAACGCAAGTTCAAGGCGGCCCAATAGCAGTTAATGACTGATAATAAATTAGCGCACATCAAATCAATTGTTGTTGAAGTCTCTCCCGGGAAGAGGTTCCATATGGAAGAGAAACTGATTTTGATGTAGATTAATTTCACGCCGATTCGCGGCACCACCTCGACCATGAAAATATGTTCGCCATATGATTAGAAGTAGCTTGTATGCAGCAAATAAAAGGATGCAAATTAGGCCTGTAGCGGCAATAACCAGGAAGAGGTTGTATTTCTCGATCAAGAATTCTTTGAAAGGTTGACATAGTGATGATAAGAATGGCAAAATATTTGACGAAAACCATAATTCTCCAATAAGTCAAATAAAAGGCGTGTAAACTGGTGGCTTTTCAATTCGCTGTACTTGATATCTCTAACGCCCAATGGTTCCATTTGCAATAGTTGTCGATTTCGATAAAGATTGATTTCACGCCTATTCCCACCATGAGAATGAAGTAGGTTTGCCACAAGATAATCATCGGCTTGTAGGCACAATACAGTAGGATGCAGGTTACGAGAATCGCGCCAATCACGATGACAATGTTGTCTTTTTCGTATAAGAACTCCTTAAGAGAGCCATATTCGGGGCGTTGATTTGCGGGTACGGCATAGGCAAGATCCAATTGAGCAAGCAAATATAATGCCAAATAGACAAAGAGAGCAGAACGACGTTTCATATTGGAAACCATTGTAAGTCGGTTAGGTGAAAATATCGTCAAATATCGTATGTCAAAAGTGGGGAAGCAGCAATTTGTCTTGAACTTGACAAGTTGTATTGCAAAACTGATGAAGGCGGACAGCGAATTGGTCAAGACCAAGGCCACTAGATCGTTTCAAAAGTCAACTTGAACTTATTGTTGCTGATTACAAGTCAAATTAAATACAGACTCAGATATTTCTCATTGTTATTGATATTCTCATTAGTCTATGAAATTTTGGTGACATGTTCCAATTGACCTAAGTAAGACTAGTTAGACAGCGAATGGATTGAATCATTTGAAACTTATGCCATTGGAAATATAGTTGAAAAATTAGGTGAATAAATTAAATACCCGTACATTTTACATACAAAAAATCATGTTAATTGCAATCGCATTTATTTAGACAATAATTTAAACATTAAAATGAATCACAATAAATATGTCCAGACATAATTAAGGTAATTGTGGAATTGATAGCTCTCGAATAAGATTGACAAGACTCAAGAAATATAGTCGGCAATATTTTACAACATCAATTGTTGTTCATGTCACGGTTAGACTCTGGATTCAAATAAAGCATCCATTGATTGTGATGGAGCGCCAACTCTTGGCCATCAGCTTGGGGGCGATTGTAATGCGAGGCTATGATGCGCCATACCAGGATACAACACTTGTACGAGCCATAAATAGCGAAAAGAACCAGTCCAATTACAGCGGTAAAACTCACAATATTTGTAATGTCTTTGAGATCTTCCACAACAAAGTTGTTGCCATGATCGTGCTGCTTGATTGGAGCGCCCATTGTGAGGGTAGCCAAATTCAACATAATAAAGTAAACAAAATACAAAATCAAAAGCATGGTGATTTTGTCTTGTCTTGGAATGTAGTCAAGTGGAAGCAGTAGTGTGAAAGTCAAATAAGCTGTGAGCGTGACAAAATGAATGCGAATGGACAACAAGGGGCAGAGGTAGGTGCCAGGCAATGGGCGCATGTGAAGCATCCATTGATTGTTGTGCATATCAATTCGTCGGCCATTATTGACTCTTGGACGAATGTTCGAGCTTTGCCAAGTTAGCAATATGCATTTGAAAGTGTATAATAATCCAGCACAAACGAATCCAATTGTGACGATATTGAAAATGGCTTCAGCATTAAATCCACCTTGGAAGACTGAAGAATACTTTGGCATGGACGCCACAACAGCGGTTGAAATAGCGATGAGAAGAACGGCAAAAGATTTGGCGTAATCCATAATTCTCTTATAAATCAAATAGAAAGCGTGAAGAGTGTTAACTGTTCAATTCGCAGGACTTGGCAAAATATGTCGAAATATGCGAACCTTGACTTGCGAGTGAGATGTGGAGGTAGCGAATTGGTCTCAAATGGACATATTGGGTCATTGTAAAAACTTCTATTCAAGCATATTGTTGTCAAATCGACTGGTTATGCTGAAGCACCATCTCTTGACCATTAGCCGGAGGGCGACTGTAACTTGCAAATACTGTCCGCCATATCAGGACAATGCACTTGAACGAGCCATAAAGGGCGGCAAAAACGAATCCAATTGCGGCTATAATCCATACAACATTTATCGGCACTTGTAGATGTTCTGCAGTTAAATTACTGCCATGTTCGTGCTTCTTCAGTGGTGATGCCATGATGATGGTAATGTTCAGGGTAAGATAAATAGCAAAATACAAAAACAAAGACATGGTGCTAATGTCTTGTCAGGAATTTAGTCAAATGGAAGATGCAACGTGAAAGTCGAATTGCGTGACAATACTGCGAGTTGGAAACTATCGACAAAGGTAGGTGACAGCAAATTGGGTCAAACCCGAGTGATTGGATTATTTTTAATCATTTATTTCAAACATATTGTTGTCTCAATAATTTACTCTTGGATGATTTGAGTTTATTGTATTACATAACAACTGGATTCGTTAAAATAGAAAACATAGTTGAAATTGTTCAACGATAAACTCCATCCGAGATTTGAACTCTTTGAACCACTTTGGATTCATTGGCTACAGTTGCTGTCACCATCATCGATCGTTGCCAAGTGTTAACCTCAGCTGAAATTCTCGCCAGTTGTCATCGACTTTACATATATACCTAAGAGTTACCCTCAAGCCAAACCGACTAAGAAGATGCATTCGGTTTCACCAATCTCGCTCCTTTTTTTGGCCGCCTTCATGATCGTGTGTTATCTGTCACTCTGCGAATCGTCACCAATTGCTCCCAAGAAAGAACTAAGACGTAGAATCTTTGTGCTATTTGTAGCACCACTTTTGGCATGCGCGATTATCTTTATCTAGGTCAAGCTTGTACTCTACTCGCGTCTATATACGCATATATGCATCACATTTGACCGTACCGCAGTTGAGCATGTTAACAATCGTGTTGAGAAATTAATTTTCGAAGTGCTGGTGATTCACACGATGCCCGACCAAGACGCCAACTTTCTCACATTATAAACGACGTCTAAAAGCTTCTACCTTTGACCTTTCAAGATTGTGGACTCTTCAAGAAGGGGTTTATTTTAAACTAATTACTATTTAATCTATTGTATAAACATTTTATTGACATTTCTGTGTGCAGTGTGCACTTTATATTGATTGATTAATAAACCTTTAAGGCAAATTTAAATTTGTTTCTTTTTTTTGATTGCTTGTAATTTGAATTTTGACTTTTGAATATTTCTCCTTTTATTTCAGAAGTAAACGACTTCGAAGATTGCCGGGAAAATTTTTAGACAATTTGCAAAGTTACGAGTTTTTCGGATTCCCGCTAACAGTCTTCAAGATTTTTTTAGCAATGTGAAAAGTGAAAAATGAAAACTGAAAAAAAATGATTTAAAAAATTCGAAACATCCTCTAATCACATTTGCACCTCTGATCAAACAAATTGTTTACAATGAAAATCCAGTTAACTTAATAAGCAAAACAAAATTTAAGTAAAAGTTTTATTTTAATACAATCAATCAATCACGTTATACAAGCATGATAAAACAAATTATTGGAGGAGCGAACGAACAAACTCAAGCCCGAGCGAAGCGAGGGTTTGAGTTTGTGAGTGATCGACTCCTCTGGCGCCGCTTGATAGGAAAAGGCTTGTGTAGAGGGTTTCGGCTATACCCGTTGAATGGATCGGTCTGAAAATTTTACACAGTGTTCTGGTTGGGGTGAAGTTGTGCCTTTTGCCTAATAGGTCAAAGGTCAACGGAGCAGCGATTTTTCAAAAAAATAAATCAAATTTTGCATAGAAATGTGTAGAGACCAAGTGTCAACAATGGAAGTGCACGTAATAGATAAGCACACACGCCGAGCAGCGCGCCCGCTGTGCGCAAAAGGGATGCGCAGTGACAAACACACCCACACAATAGTGCTGTGATTCATTGTGGGTGTGTTTGTATCTTAGAACAAATTCCATACTATTGACTATATCTGTTCGAAATTATTGAACCTTTTTGATTTGACGATCCTTTGTACAGGATTGCGGCTATACGGTTCAATAGATCGCTCTGTAAATTTTATCAAAAATTCTGGTGTAGGTGTAGACGACCTGGGTAAATTTTGGGCACAAAAGGTCAAACGTCACCGGAGATTTTAAAAAAATAATGATTAATATTTTAAATAGATGTGTATTGATGAATAAGTTGATGTGTGTGTTTGTTGCAATCTGATGTCTCGACGATGATTGAACTGATAAGGAAAGTGTCCGCGATACCGCCGCTCCGACTTCACGCCAACGGCGTAACTTAAGAGTAGTACATAATTGTACGTAAATAGAAGCGGTCAAATGACAGATATTCGGAATAAATTCGCCTAAAAAGAGCACAGATCAATTATTGTTAATATCTCTTACAGGCAGAACAGGCAGAAGCTCCATATTCAAGAGATGTTGATGCTGATACATATTGATCTGGCGTCCAACACCGCTTCGACCTTGAAGATATGTTTGCCAAACAATAAGCAGCAATTTGAAAGCAAAATAAAGTAGCACACAAGTGGCCAGTGTTGCGGCTATGACAATGACCACATTGTCTTTATCGTTGATGAATTCTTTGAACGAATCATATTCCGGGCGTTGGTGTACGGGAGCAGCGTTGACAAGACCAAGCGAAAGAAGCAAATACATTGCCATATTCAAAATAACAGCAACACCAAAGTTCAATGAGAAAGCCATTGTAAGTCGGGCTATATATCGTTTGAATCGTCAAATATGTCAAAAGTGAAGAAGCGCGAGTTCGTCTTGAACGTGACAAGGAGAAGTTTGCAGCAGACTTGCAGAACTGGTGAAGGCGTGTAACGAATTAATCAAGACCAAAGTCACTAGATCATTTTAAATGTCCACTTGAACTTATTGTTGCTAATTGCAAGTCAAATTAAATAATGAGACATATTTTACATCGTACTTTTCTTACATTGATTGAATTCCTAATATTTAAATTTGATAATTTTAGTTTGAATAAAATTATGATTATGCTGTAAAATTGACTTTCTTTATTTGCATTTTGCATTGTCGAATAGACTCATTAAACATGATTTTAAAAATGTTTCCTTGATCACAGCTGTATAAAAGTCATTTTATTCTTTGCTTGAATTGTGGGAAAATTTAGTTACTAGAAGA
Source organism: Rhizoglyphus robini (assembly GCA_023373905.1). Lineage (NCBI taxonomy): Eukaryota > Metazoa > Arthropoda > Arachnida > Sarcoptiformes > Acaridae > Rhizoglyphus > Rhizoglyphus robini. The sequence continues at coordinate 1,031,552 of JAKIJQ010000067.1, read as the reverse complement.
GAAGTGGAAAACAATTAAGACAACAAACGTTCAATTATTTTTTCAGAGTGCAATCCTTCTAAAAGTTCTAATTGGCGATAGCATGTGAACCGGAACATTGAACCGATAAATAGATTAAACATGATCACAGATGCATTCACATAAAAGCAAAAATGAAATGATATTTTTACTTTTTATTGTATAAGCCTAAATAGGAATAATCGAAATTCAAGTATTCCAAAAAGGCACTATTTTGGCGAATGAAATGAAATGCATTTTTTATACTGGTTAATTGCAATTGCGTTTATTTGGACAATATTAACTTAAACAGCAAAACTAAAACTTAAAAGGAGGTTGACAACGAATTGAACCTAAATTGAAAAATTGGTTTGCATTGTTTCAATGAATTTCATTGTTGAAATTGTCCAACAATATGTTTGGTCAGAGGTTTGAGGAGGGTAATTTGGAATGCATTGGTTGTAGTGCTGTCATCATCATCGATCGTTGTCCACCGAGTTGTCACGTTCATCTGTTACGCCAGTTACTGCCTTATTCCAACTGTCTGTTCCTGATCATTGCCATCTCTCGTCAAACACCCAAACCGAGCACAATGTATTCGACTTACTCATCTGCAACTTATTTTGCTGTTTTGTTCGCATTGAACATGCTTGCCTCAATCAAATGTGCACCTAGCACCACCATGGCACCAACTGTACCCACCGAAACTATACACGAACAGATCACCAACATATTCTCAATGCTTGGATGCATTTTCCTAGGGCTGGTCCTACTTTATGTCGTGCTCAAGTTGGCGATTCTTGTATGCACTCTGGTGGTCAATAATGGTCCAATTGCTCGCCGTCAAGTTGACATCGCTTCCTGTTTCTTTTGGTGCGATGGTAAAGCTGAGGCTCGGCCTGGACGTCAACTTTCAGACGTTTAAAGACTTTCTGGAATTCTTATAATTCGCAAACACTAATCTGTCTTTTTCACCTTGATTTGACTTGTGCCTTAAACTAACTTATTTTACCTACATTTTATCGTTATGATTTATAATTTATAATAAAAAGAGTGACTATGATTAAATGATTTTTGTCTTATTTATTGTTGCGAGAGAATGAATTGGTAAATAGCAGAGTTTCTGGAATTTTTCCTGTTAGGGAATTTTCCAAAAGAATAAAAAAGATTTTGCAGAAATTATATTTAACACAAATGATTTATTATTACGCTAAATTAATCTAATCTAATCAAATTGAACGCAAATTGAAATAGTTCAACAATATGTTTCATCCAATATTTAACTCGTTTTACTTGGATTTTATTGGCTAAAATGCAGTCAGTTACTGTCATCATAATCGACTTTTCATTCCTCTTCATTTTTTGTTCCCCTCAAAGCTAATTGATTAAAATATGTTTCCGGTATCATCATTTTCGTCCTTATATTTGGCCATCATCATGGTCGTGATTTGTGCAGACCATTCTCAGAATCGGCATCAATTTCTCACAGGAAAAATCTTGAAAGTACAATTTTTGTAGTATTTGGGGTACCACTTTTGGCTTGTGGGCTAACTTTTTTGCTCATCAAAATTGTAATCTACACTTGGAGTTGTTTCATGGACGAAAACATGCCGTCGTTGATGCATGCTTTCAATAAACATTTCTTTTTATGCAATTCGCCCAAGAGCCGTCCAGTCCGCCAAATTTCTGACCTTGCATGAAGTCGTCTAGAAGAAAAATGATTTGTCTGTCATTTACAGAATCGGCTTTAATTACCACAAAAAACAACATATTTGTACTAGTTAGTGCGCCACTTTTTGGCTTGTGGGCTAACTTTTTTGCTCATCAAAATTGTGCTCTTCATCTGGCGATGCTTCACCTCTGGTCATATCGCCGTTGGCGATCTTAATCGGGTATTTTACTTCATTTTGCGACGTACTGGTTCATACGATGTCCGTCCAGTGCGACAAGTTTCTGACCTTGAACTTGAGTCTAGAAGCATTGTACCCTTTGGCAATCAAATATTCAGAATTTTACAAGAAGCAATTAATTTCCTAAGCTAATCACTATTTTTTCTATTATATCTATATTTTATTGAAAATTGTGTCTGTAGTTGCACTATAATTTATGGTAATGATTTCCTAATAAATATTTAAGCAAAAATCAATTTTTTTTAAAAATTGCAATTGCTAATTTTCAATTGTACTACTTCATGCTAAAGTCTTATCAAACTTGGTTTTTGAATTTCTTCTTTCTTTTACGACTGTATCGAAAATATATCGTTTTTGAACGTATATATTGTGGGAATATGAGAAGAGTAGAAGGTGAGAAGAGTAGCAAAGAACAATTAATTGAGACAACAAACGCTGTTCAATTTTTTTTCCTATTTCAATCGTTTTAAAAAGTTCGCACTTCCACTGGCAGGTAAAAATCATTGAAGCGTGCCGTAAAGCCTGACAAACCATAAATGCATCTACGGGTAAGACTGAAATCAAGTGAGTATGAAAAAACATATTTTAATCATTTTTACCACAACTGGAGGTTTTTTTCGGTTATTTGATTCATATAATTTATGCCGTGAGGTGATTAAGTTGATCGGAATTATATTTGCTGAAAAAAATTGCTCAAATAAGAATTTATAAAATTAATTATCCAAAAACAAATAATCAATTAAAACTCATCAAAATTAAAATTCATAAAATTAATAAAATTTATGATTTGTAATTTTTGAATTTACATACGTAATAAATCTTTAAACCAAAATTGAATCTGTTTTATTAATTGCAATTGCACGCGCCAATTGTCAAATGTACTTCTCGTACTTCACGCTACAGACACATTAAACTTGACTTTTGAATATATTTCCTCCTTGATCTCGGATGTATTTTTGTTTTTCTCATTTATAATTCTATGCACATTATGGGAAATTGGGCAAGGAGAGAGAAGTGAGAAAAAAGTCAATTGAAACAACAAACGTTCATACGTGTTATATTATTTTTCTCGAGTGCATTCGTCCTCTTAAGAGAGTTCATAGACGAACTTCCATATGTGAACTAAAGAAAAACTTAACTCAACAGGTGGGGGAATCAGTCAAGCGTGTCACTATTTGCGACATCTAAAAGTGAGGGGAGACGAAAACGAAGAAGAAGAAGTAAAGAAACAATCTCCTGTGTGTGCAAATTTACCGATTCACTGATTTTAGACATAGAAAATTAAGTTGTTCAATAAATTTCTCCATTAAAAATTTTTATACAAAATCCTAAATCCTTATTCTCAAAAATCATTCATAATATTAATCGAAATTTTATGAACAGCTCAAAATTATGTGTCCGTTATTCAAACTTGAAATTGTACAACTCGAAAATGAATAAACAATATAACCGTAATAATGAAAATAACAATAAATGAATAGTTCAATGTTTGTGTGATCAATTGTCGACCTCGCACCGATCGGAACACAATTTTGCATAAATGCATTGCACACGGGAAATAATCGATTAGGAACGGTTGATAATCAATTTCCAATACTAATTTTCGATAATAATATACACCGAGTACATTTTGGTTATTGCAAACTTTTATTTCCATTCTCGAGAAAAGGCCAATCAAATCAAACAATATAGTCAATTTTGCCTTATTTGAATATATACGGAAATTTAGGAAACAGCATTAACCGACAGGAACGAACTATTCTAGGTTGCGCTAATTTTCCCTTTCCCCTCTTTTCTTTTGTATTCCTCTAATTGGACTTTTTTCTTTGACTATCTTTTCTTTTCTTCTGTTGTTGCTTCTTTGTTTGAATTAATTTATTAGTTGAACTGTAAACAATGGAAATCTTTTTTGCCTGATTTATTTGGAATATTTAAACCAGGCTCCATTCATAAACGTAGTTACAGACGTTGTGAAACAAGACGGAAACTTTATTTTACCGATTATATATTTTCTCATTTAATGTCATTTTGCGCAAGTTCTGTTTCGGTACGATTCGATTTTTTTGTATCCAAGTTTGGTGAAAAGAGAAAGTTTATTGTCGCGCACGTTGTTCTCTTCAATGTCGCATCGCTGCGCGCGTTGGAGGTGTCATTATCGCCATTATCTCTCTATTAAATCTCTCTTTCTAACAATCTCTAACTTTTTATTTTCGATCTTGGACAACTATATAAGCTCAGTTGACAATTTAGTTGACAATTCATAAAGTTTATAAATCTCTTATCCCGTGAAATTGTTTCAACTTTTAAGAATTTTAAAAAAATTTCAAGTTCTCCATAAAGAAAATGGAATATTACCCGTGGAAAGCGTCAATGATTTCAACAACCCTTGTACTGTTTTGTGTTTTACTGCGCATGCGTCATGTTGAAGCTGGTGACAAGGGCGGTGATTTGATTATTATTGGTGGCGGTGGAGGCGGTGGTGGCGGAGGCGGGGGCGGTGGATCAAAAATCAGTAAGTATATTTTGTGAAATATTTTAGATAGTATACAAATTTTTGTAAAACTTTCTTTTGATATTTATAAAATTTTTCGGAAAATTTCTAAACGTATATTTTTCTCTAGTTCCAATCCCCATTCCTATCCCAATGGGTCACGGAGGTGGCGGCGGCGGCGGTCACAGCTACCACAGTACCAAGATTATTCCAATTTACGTGCCAATGAATCATGGTCATAAGGTGATTAACGTTCACGGAGGTGGTGGCGGTTATGGAGGTTATGGCGGTACTGGCGGTCATGGCGGTTACGGCGGCGGAGGCGGTCACGGTGGATATGGTGGAGAGGCTGGTCACGGAGGTTATGGCGGATATGGCGGTCACAGTTCGGGTGGTCATGGTGGTTATGGCGGTGAGGGCGGTTATGGACATGGTGGTGGTCATGGTGATAAGGGCGATCATGGTTACCATGCTGCTGCTAGTAGTGCCTATGGTACTATTGATGGCTATGGTAGTGGTTATGGTGGTGGTTCTGGTTATGGTGGTGGTTCTAGTTATGGTGGTTATGGTTATCCTGCTTATGGTTATGGAGGTGGTTATGGTAGTTACGGTGGCGGTTATGGTCACGGTTACCGAAGGTAAAAGTGACTATTTCAACCATAACGAAACATAGTAACCAAATAACCATAACTAGATTCAAATAGACAAACCATAAGTCCATTCATATCACTTTCACCAATTCCGCATCAAACCCACCGATTATTTTGTTCAAACAAAAATCAAGTCAAAAATCAAGTCAAACATTTAATCATTTCATCATTACACTTTCAAACTTGTACAAAATTTTCTTGGTTGATCCAGGAGGATTTTCTAAAAACTCTCATCATCATTCATCGTCTTCCAAATTTTCATTTGTTTTCACGTTTTTTGTAACTAAATTTTCAGTTTTTCATTTATTTGTTTGTTTGTTCATCTTTAAAATTTTGTTAAAATTGTTATTATATATTTTGTGAACAGCCTATCATCAACCTATCATGCATTAATCCTAAAATAAAATTTGTTAAATTAATTTTTCGCTAATCCCAGTCATTCAAAGTCTGAAAATGTATTTGTTGCAAAAATATCTTGATGGACGTAGAAAAATGTTTAAATGACATTTAATTGTTTAAATGACATGCAAATAAAATTTACTCAAGTACCTGATTTTAGATAAGTTTGCTAATTTTTATCGCCGAATGCAGTTCGCATTTTGTAATAAATCGTCTAAATCATATTTTGAAACTGCATCTAAATTCATCATTTTTACAAAAAAAAAGTTATTTTAATTTTACTGATAAACACGAAATCCAGCATTGTATGACCAAAATGAAAATAAGAGAGCCCTGTAGTTCCAACAATTTCATGCAAACCAACAATTAATGAATTAAGCCAAAATGATGCAATAAATAATTGGACAACAATAGACACGAAGGGGATATTTAAAGGGAACCGCTTTGGAGCAGCAGAATCAATTTCGCTTGCACTTCGCCTCCACTGCTTCTCTCGAGAACTTCAGAGAAATCTTCAGTTGCTTCCTCGAATTCGCTTTTCAACTTTATCACCACTATTTGTAGCGACTCAACCGCCCAACAATTCTTATCTCACTATGAATTGCATCATCATCTGCAGTATTGGGGTCCTTTTGATGGCCAACCTCGCATTCGCAAGTCCTTTGGACAAAGGTTTACTCGGCGACTATAACAGCACCAACAAGACAGAACAAGTACTTTGGATACTCCTACGAGGTCTCGTTGTCCTTGGTGCTTTTGTGGCTCTATACTGGCTTTGGGACATTCTATACTACATTGCCATTGGACTGGTTAATGCTCCAGGTTACATATTGCGAAAGATTGGTTTAATCAGAAAACCACAGTCCCGCCCAATGGTTCAATTGCAAGAATTATAAAAGTCTAGAAGCCACCGTTTGCGCCGTTTTCCGTAGCAATTATTAATAAGAACGAGCTTTTGAGCTTTTTAAATTATTTTCCTCATCACGATGCTAGCTTTTCAACTATCTAAATTTACTATTTTATGCATTTTTATTGAAATTATTTAGTGATTGATTGATAAATAAAATTTACTTAAGTGTACAAATTGACTATTTTTTTGCTTATTGTGATTGACAAATACGAGCTATAAGGTTATGTACAATACGATTTTTATTTTATTAAATTGTAAAAACTAAAATTAACGATTGCATTAATCTTGGTCATCGAGTGCAGCAGTCCTAAGCCAGTCCGCATTGCGTAAAATGTCCTCAAAACTTGGTCTCCCCAGAGGATCAGGTACGAAATGCATCGAAATTAGTTCGCGAGCCCCTTGCGACAAATCTTGATTCTGAATGTGGTACCACGAGTTGAGCATATGCTGCAGTACATCCGGGTGCGCCAGGTCAAAGGGCAATGAATTGTTGAGCAACTCATAGAGCAGTACTCCAGTGCTCCACACGTCCACGGGCAGTAGAGGGTAGAAATAGTCGGGTGACAACTTGGCCCAGAGCATTTCAGGTGGAGCGTAAAATAGGGCTTGAGTGTGCTCTTTGAAGTACAGCAGTTCACCAGTGTGGGGGTGGAAGGCGAGCTTGGACAGGCCAAAGTCGGTGACCTTGCAGTGGTGTCGCTTGGTCTGGTCCATTAGAAGAATGTTGCCCGGGTGAATGTCCAGGTGAGCGATTCCAGCAGCGTGCATGTATCTGTGTGGGTAGAAGGAAAAGTTTTTAGGGTTGTAGTGAGGAGGTTAATTTCAAAGTAGTGTAAAGGTTGAGTCAGGGTAGATTCTAAGATGATTTGGGTAGATCCGGATTGATAATCGTATGGTCAGAGTAATAATAAGGTAGATTCAAGTAGTATCAGAGTAGAGTCAAAGTAGATTTGGGTAGGTTAAGATAGATTCTGTTTAGGTCAAAGTTCAATTAAGTATTTTCAGGGTAGTGTTGGAGTGAGGTTAGAGGAGATTCAAGTTGGTAAGGAAAAGATACGGGTAGCCTAAGATAGATCGGTTAAAGTCAAAGTTGAATAGAATAGAATCAGAGTAAAAACGGAGTAGGGTCAGAGTTGGGTCAGAGAAGATTCGGATATGTTAAGATAGATTCTGTTAAGGTCCAAGTTCAATAGAGTATTGTTAGGGTAGGGGAAGAGTAAGGTTAGAGTAAATTATTGTAGCCTAAGATAGCTCGGTTAAGGTCAAAGTTGAATAGAGTAGGATCAGAGTAAGGTCAGAGTAGGGTAAATCTAGATTCAAGTTGGTCAGGATAGATTTGGGTAGGGTCAGAGTAGGATCATACTCGGGTGAGAGGTAATTTGGTTAGGGTCAAAGTTGAATAGAGTGTTGTCAGGGTATACTATAGTGTCATAGTAAAGTTAGGTAGATTCAAGTTGATGATGATAGATTTGGGTCAGAGTAGGGTCAGAATAGGATCAGTGTAGAATCAGAGTAAGGTCAAAGTAGATTCGAGAACATATAGAGTAGATTCAGTTAAGTAGGATAGATTGTTGTCAGGGTAGAGTCAGAGTGAGTTCAGGGTAAAATCTTTATCCAAATGTAGAGAATGTTAGGGTTAAGGCTCGAAGATCGGTAGAGTAATCTATAACCCAAAACCTACCTGAACGCATCGCCAAACTGTCGATAATAGCGCGCCACCTCTTTCTCCCCAAGCCAGGTCCCCTCCTTATTGAGCCGATCGGTCAAGCTGCCACCTCCAGCAAGTTCCATAAAGACGAGCAACTCTCCACGTGTGGAAAGATAGAAATCATACAGTTTGACAATGTTCCGATGCTTGAGTCGCTTGATGATCGACAGCTCAAAGAAGTTGAACTCGAGGTGGACGATTGTCTTGACAACACAGGGCTTCTCTTGGAAGGTGGCACGGAAGACTGCACCAAACTGTCCACGGGACAGTGGACGACCAACCACGAAACTACGCGAGCGTAGTTTGGCTTTGTCCGCTTCGGGCAGTTCAAGTTCGGGTAGATCGGGGTTGTTGCTTTCGGATGGGTGAGATTCAAAGATGTCGGGTGAGATGTTGAAGGGAAACGCGTCCAAATAGTCCGAGTTGGCTTGGGTGGAAGACATTTTCGAATATTTAATCTTTCGTTTACGATTTTATAAAGTTTTGCTAGTTCTATGTTCCATTCGAAATTATACGTTGTTTATGAACTGGCAAAGTGGCAAAATGGAAAAATGGCAAAATGGCAAAATTTCAGTTTGTTGTTTATGAATTGTCCAAAATCAAATCATAGCAAGAATACTTTGAATTGAGGCTATATAAGGCTAATAATTCATTTACTCTTACAATTACAAAATTGATGTCATTTTATTGAATCCCATTAACAATCAACGACTTCCAACAATACATTGGATTGTACTTATTATGAAACCGAGTTTCCCTTCCTTTAGTACCAGTCGCATCGCATCAGTTTTCGCATCGCATTCTCGAGAATCAGATCTGATCTCCAAGCTGAACTGCCTTATTGTACGACTCTGAGCTTCTCAAATCTGCCCGATATCTCCACTTGCTCAAGCTACTCACGTGAAATCTTGTTTTTCACTTTTGTTTCACTTTCAATTTGGCTTCTGAAATGCCACCAACCAATCGACAAAGCTCGAACACTGAAATGGACAGCAACTTTGTGCTGCTATTTGTCGTGTTGTTCGTCCTAATGTTTGCCTGCGTTGTCTTGCAGAATTGCTTGAAACGCACAGCCTTCCGCTTGCGAAGATTTTGGCTTGCACGCTTCCCACCTGAAGATCCTCAAGATATCGAACTTGAGCACATGCTTCCGGAAGACCAAGTCATGGACGACGAAGATATGGACGACCAAGACATGGACAACCCCGAAATGCTGCGCTAAGTTTTGTTTGCCATTTGTCCAATCACTTGAAGATTTTCACCATGTTTTAATTTTCCTCAATTTCCTATACCTATATTCTATCTTGATGTTTTAATTTTATATAAACGTAATTCTATTCAACTCTTTTAATAAATGTTTGATTGAACAAAATTTGAACTTTTATTGATTTGCAAATTCGCCATTCATTCAAAGTGATTTTAATTGTTTGAGCAAATGAATTGAGAATCTTTGACAATTGACTAAATCGTTTAAATTTTATAAATTTCATTGAAATCTAATTATTGTTGAGGATTAGCTTAACAATGCACTGGATTTGGCTTTTAATTGAGACCAAGTTTCTACTACCACTTGGCTCAAGAAGCTCGTATGGAAGATCTACCTCAGATTTATCTCAAGCAATATATTTGCTTTTAAGAAAAGTTTCATTTTATTTCCGCCGCAAAAAAAACAAAATTCAGCACATCGTCTTCCCATTGGTGGCCGTAATCACATTCAGTTTGAACCAATTCGCCGAAATAATGTTGACGAAAACAACAACGTGTCAATCTGTTGCGCTGCCCAAGTCATTTGTAAACTAACCATATCACCCAATTTTACGAATCTCGAAAAATACTTGACATTTAAACAATGTTCTTAACCAAACTGGCAACTTTCATTTGGTTTATCCAGAATTTCAGTATGGCATTTGGTAGATCTCTGCCAATGAAAACCAACATGCAACATGCACGAGAATATGAAGAAATCGCCCTAATCGTGGCATTGGGGTTTGTTGCTACATGCATTTTAATATGCATTTTCACCAAGTTATAATTTCGATGTTGTACTTCTTACAACAATTCCGCTGGTCGTGCTGAACATTGGATCTCATTGGGACCTATCCAAGATGCCAATAGCAACGGAGTGTATTTTGTGAACGCTTAAGCGGTTAATTCTCGTGCATAGAAGTAATTTTAGTAATTTGCGAGTGGCATCCATAATCAAGTATTGCCTCAAAACTTATCTCGACTTTTAATTAATTTTTCTCTTGACATGCCTGTCTGTAATCTAACAGTTTATATACTTTTTTATCGAAATTGACTTATAATGAATGATCAATAAAAGTTACGTTTAGTACGAGTTTTTATTTTATATTTTTATTGTAACACAGTTGGCCGCTTCTCGGACTTGTATATTTAGATGGTCCGATCAAAAATGTATTGAAAATATAATCATTCTGTTTAATTTAATCGAAAACAGCAGCTGTTGAAGCAACAATACATTGAATATAGCTTCTAAGTAAGCCCAGTTTGGATCCTTTTGCTCACAGTCGCCATTTTTCTCCTCGTCGACTTCACCCATTTGTTGGTTGCGCTGCCCAAATCATTTGCATATTTGACTTTCAACTTCGTAATAATACCCCCGACTTACACTTGACATTTTGAAGAATATCTTTAACCAAATTTGCCAAAGTTTTTTGGTTTATGAAAACTTTCAGCCTGGCATTTGGTATGTCTCTACCAATGCAAACCCACATGGACGGATCTCAAGATATTACCTTAATGGTGGTCATTGGTATTGCTATTGCATCATTTGTAACATACATAAGTTACATCATTTTAAAAGCCGTATTACGCTATTGTTTACTTGCCTACTTTTTAAAGTTATGCTATTAAGAGTTAAAGATGCTACTTTAATGATTGCCTGCGCATTTATCGCCACATGCGCAATCATATTCATCGCCGTCCTTCTACTCTGTTGCTGTTCAAGCTATCATGCTAGCCGTCCGGTTGCAATACGCATGGTACGGTTGAACCCGGTGCAAGCTGCAAATGACCAAAACAACAACGAAATGCTCTTTTGAAACATAATCGGTCTCTTTCGGTGGCTCTTGGTCGGTTTCCGTTTCGCAATTCCATCTCGCAATGACATTTGCAGTCCAAAGATCAAGATGTCATCACAATGATGAAATGTTTCGTTTTGATTGTTTCATGTTTCTCTCTATTCCTCATCATTAAAGTGGCTATTATTTGCAACCGGCTTTACGTCTATTTGAATCGTCCAACGGAGCATCAATTGTTCTCATTGGAACAAATACAAGCCCGTACAAACCGTCCTCCGATGGACCAGAATAACAACCGAATACTCGTCTGAAGTTGGCCACTTTCAATCCTGTACATAATAATTTGCCTTCTTTTTGGTTTGTTTAAAGATCGGATGACGACGCATTTACTTAATTGTGTATCACTTTACTTGTTCAAATCACAAAGTCGCAACGTCTCATTGTTTTACTTTACATCTCATTCTGAATCATGATTTTGACCAAGCTCTCATTTATTTTTTAAGGTTTTCAAGCTCTTGGTTTGGCATCTGACATGCCATTGGAAACCCACTCATTTAAAGTCACTGCAATAATGTTGGGTTTTGCTTTAGCTTTTACTTGTTTTGTCATTTACGTCATCATCAAAGTAAGCTTTCACTATTGCCGTTTACGAAATCATGCGAACCGTCAGGTGGAAATACAATTTCCGTTAGAACAGATGTAAGCCGCCAATGACCAAAACAATAACGGAATTATCTTCTGAAGCCTACAAGGTCTCGGTCGGACACTGTCTCGCATTTCGCTCTTGGACTGGTCTTATTCCATCTTTGTTTGTGTTTTGTCACAAGTTACGTAACCTAACTTATCTTGATATTTAATCATTAATCGATGTTGAATATGTTAAATAAATTGTATTATTAGAAGATAGTATTAATTTTTTGTTGTTTATTTGAATGTTTTATTTTTCTGCAAGATAATCATACCGTATTGCATATATGTTACTGTAAAAGTGCATTGTCTGGTAAATGTGCACATTTACCTGGGTGTCTGTGGAAACATTTTAAGTTATTACCTAAAATTTAGTTGGTGAAGTTCCCTAGTCATTTTATTGATGGATAGGATTCAAAATTCAATTATAATATTTTTCTGAACTAAAAATGTTTGGTTAAAATTCAAAATTCCTTATTTTTGGGATAATATCCAAGAATAATTGGCCCAAAAAGTACTTTTACCAAGACGTTTTGGTAAATGTGCAGATTTACTGGAAAATGTGTACTTTTACCAGTAAAAGTACATAGTTTTAATTTTCACTTAAGAACATGACACTTTTACCGGTAAATGTGCACATTTACCAGACAATGCACTTTACAGTAACATATATAAAGAAAATTTGAAACATAATCCTAATGATCACGTATGCAAAATAAGCCCTTAGGATTTTAGCATTTTGTATGCAGCTTAATTAATTTAGTCATATTTTTGAAATCCAACAGTTTCAGTTTAATTGAATTTATATCCACAACTATCAAGCAACAATAGATTGGAATAAGCATCTAAAAAAGCCTAGCTTGGATCAATTAGTTTACACTGTCGCCCATTCATTTTTTGTCGTTTTTATTCTTATGCTTGTTGCGCTGATCAAGTTACACCAATTAACTTGCAATTTATTGCTATGGCCATTTTCAACTTTCCAGGGAACATGCGCAGATTTGGTGGATGGCTCCTTACGAATCTGCCCTGGAATCGATCGCAAGCCCGACCGAAGATCGAGATGGAAGAGCTTTAAAAATTTTGGTCGTCCAAAACTACTGTGCCATTCACATTTTATTCCCTTAACATAACGTTGTATGTGCAAGCATTAATCTAAGCGATTCATATCAATTATTACTTAAGTAATTTTATAGCATTTTATCCCAATCAATTTATTGTGACTCACCAATAAAAATTACACTATTTATGATTTATGGCTATTATATCTACTTACCCCTAAAAAAATACAATGTTTACGTTTCTCTGTTATACTTTCACCGGTGAAACCGTCCTATTAATCGAATCGTTCATCACCGTCACTGTCGTAGTGCAATGGACAGACAGACTGACAGACAAACATTTGGCGGTAATGACTGTGAGTCGACTGTGATCAGATGTGACTTTGTATTGACTTTAGGGCGAACGCGATCAACTGACCCTAAAATAATCTTATCTATAAGAAATGTATACCTGGTATTCTGTGTATGTACTGTGTGATGTTCAAGTCAATTGTATTGCAATCATCACAAAATCTTCTTGGTTCAACAATTGTTCACTGCAAGTGTAAGTGTTTTCTATTTGCTTCCACAAAATCTCTTTGGTAAGTAAACCGACTGATTAGTGAGTTTATGTTAAAGTTTCAGTTTGCATTCGAGAGTGTCAATAGGTCAAAGTCGGTGCGATTGCCATATCCGTAGTTCAGATAGATACTATAAGGCATGTTGAGCTTGCCGAATATTCTTTATATTCTTTATTATAAATAATTGCATATAATTATAATGATATGTACGTTTAATGTGCTCGGCTAATTGGCCGGATTTGACAAGTGAGAATTGCACGAGCACCGATTCATGTATAGTGTTAGTTATCGAACGAAACTTTGCTTCATCGGAGATTAGGTTTTATGAAATTTAGCTAAATGTGACACATGCTTGGTAACATTTGTTAATATGTTTTGAGTTTATGAAAATAAAGTCCATTTTGCTGAGATTCAATAAGAATCTTCCAATCGTGTGACTCAAAGAGGCACACCCAAGTTGACCTTGAACATCTGAAGTAGAGTTTATGAGGTGCAAATGTGCACTATTATTGGATATCAGTGGTTGTAGAGATTTGAATCATATGTCGAATGTTCCAAATTGTGATCATTGGGTTATTCAGTAAAATATTGTATACAAAATCCTATAGAAGAATTGGCAGAAGCAAATAGTAACAAAAGGGAATTCATATATTTACTGCTCGATTCATTGGAATCATGCCGAATCGTTTATCGGTATCGTTTCAAGTGTGAGCCCGGATTGGATAGGTAAAACTCAATGTACCGAAGAGTTTAAAGTGTGTGTACAAAATAACCAGTGCAATATCCAACGAATCGCTATAATATTGAACCAAATGACAACGAACTAAATATGACCATTTAACGGTGGTCTCAATCAAACTACTTCAAATCGATTTCCATTTTCAGTTTGAATGATTATATCTGCAAACAGCGGAAAAAATTTACTGCGCCAGCTTTAGCTGGCGCAGTTTTTTTCCGCGTTTGCCTGACGACTTGTATGTACTGTGATTTTTGACTGCGATCTCTGCTCAACAGCGAAATAAAAGTTTCATTCAATAAAAATTACTTAAACACGAATTTTGTTTATATTTGTTTTCTTATACAAATTAATTCCATCCATTTTAATGTTTTGTAGCATGATGGCTAACATAACTTTTCTTGATATTTAATCATTAGTCGACATTGTATATATTAAATAAATTGTTTTATTAGACCATAATTTCAATTTCATGGCATTTTTGTTAATTTGCCATTTTGCCATTTTGCCATTTTGCCATTTTGCCATTTTGCCATTTTTGCCGTTTTGATAATTTGTCAATATAAATTATTCAAAATATCTCAAATGCATAAATCCAACAATCAATGTACATACAGTTTGACTATGTTCCGTATAATGGAAATTCAATTGAGACCGACAACTGTTAAGCAACATTACAATGAATTGAGCATCTAAGAAGTCCAGTTTGGGTCATTTGGCTCACTGTCGCCCATCTCCTCAACATCGTTCTCATCCGATTGGCTGCGCTCAAATTCACTCATATGCCAATTCCTATTACTTGATTACCATCCTATTACCCGACCTCACTTGAATAATGTCGTCCATCAGTCTCTTTGTCTTCCTTTGGACTTTTTGAAGCTTTTATTTGTATGGCATTTGGAATGCCATTGCAAAATCGCATTCACTTAAATTCATCAAGTCATCATACATTTCACCTGCCACTAAGGTTTCTACTTCCCGACTTACCTTTAATTTTTCGAACCATATATAACATCAAGCTCACAACGCTCTTTTTGGTTTTACAACTTATTAATCTAGCTTATGGTATGCCTTTACCAATACCCATGAAAATTTATTTCTCACATGCTCATTATTGGTGGTTTACTCTTTTGTAATTATATGCATCGTCATTTGCATTATATACAACACTATCCTACCTTGTTGCCATTTCTGTAATTCCACAAGCCGTCCTGCGGAAAATCTGTTGTTCCCTTCTGAAACAATTGAACGAGCTAACCCAATGGACCAGAACAGCAATTTATTCGTATGAAGTCTATATCTAACAATAATTGCCAGTGCACCAAACCGACGTTGATGCATTTAAGGCTGCGACTTTAAAGATTGCTTTTGCATTCGCAATATTTGTTGCAATATGCATTATGGTATTTATCGTGATCCAAGTCTTCTTATTTTGTCACCGTTTAAGTAATTTTGCGAGCCGTCCGGCAGAAATTCGTATGGTCCGGTTCGATTCGGCACAAGCCGCGAATGACCAAAACAACAACGCAATGCTCATTTGAAGCATAATCGGTCTCTCTCGGTGGCGCTCGGTCGTTTTCAGTCTTATTTCTTGGACCAAGTCATTTCATCATTTTTGTGGAAAATGCTTAACCTAACTTATCTCTCTATATTTAATCAATTTTATCGACATTGTATTGATGCTAAATAAATTGTTT
This sequence comes from Rhizoglyphus robini, assembly GCA_023373905.1. NCBI lineage: Eukaryota > Metazoa > Arthropoda > Arachnida > Sarcoptiformes > Acaridae > Rhizoglyphus > Rhizoglyphus robini. Next base: position 1,015,705 of record JAKIJQ010000067.1, on the reverse strand, counting down.
TATTGAACAAAAAAAATTTAATTTTTAATTTTTAATTTTTAATTTAAATGTTTGTTTTTATTTTTGCAGCAGTAGTTCGATTGAACAAGACAGATTCTATCCTGATTTTTCTATTAATACCTCTATCATCGTCTCCTTCGTAGCTTTCATCAGGTTTTTTAGCGCTGCTAAGCAATCATTATACATTTAAGGTAACATTTAGGAATAACTCAACAATTCATAATTTCCATTTCATAAAGATTGAAAGGCTTACAATTACCACAATTACATTGTTTGTATAATTGAAATTCAATCGAGATCTACCTTTTGAGCAACTATACATTTTGATCATCTAAGCTTTCCAGTTTGGATCATTTGGTTCACTGTCACCTCCATCCTTCTCCTCATCGTCGCTTTCCTCTGGCTAATCAGTTTAGTTTCAATTCATTCTGAAAATCCGCAAAATTTGGGTCGCGGTAAGACACGACAGATTTTTCCTCGCTTATACAATTTACAATCAAATTTGTTACAAAAAAATAAAATAAATCTAAATTATTGTTCAATAAAACAATTTATTTAACGCAATACAATTGCAATCGATGATTAAATATCTAAATTTAGATTAAGTCAAGCAAAATAAAGCAATATGAGATAATCTCGAGACAAAGCACAAACAAACAAAAACCAATTAGCCAAGTGAGATCCAAAGACCGAAAGACAAGCATCAGAAAATCATTCCATTGTTATTAAAGTCTGGCGGGTTTTGGTTAAAGGGCTGCATCGGTTCCATCCGGATCACCGGTTGATTTGCAGCAATACGACCCGCAAGGTTGCTTAAGCGCAAACAAATTAATATGAACTTGATGATGAAAAACAAGGCAATACATGTCACTAGAACAGCCATGATTAAGACAATATTTTCGGAAATTGCAGCGTAGGCTTGAGTTCCTAATGGCATTCCAAATGCCATCTTCATCATAACTTGAAAGGTCCAGATGAAAATTACAATTTTGATGGATAACATTCTTGAAGTGAAGTTGGGTGGTAATCACGTAGTGGAAGCGGCAAATGTGGGACTTAAACTTGAGCGCAGTCAATCGGATGTTCTCAGAACGACGATGAAAAGATGGGCAACAGTGGACCAAATGATTCAAACTAGACTTCTTAGATGCTCAACCAAAATAATTGTTGGCTCATTAGTTGAACTTTAAATCAAACCGTAATTGTTAGAATTATTAAATTGAGTAAGTTGCATTCAAATCAAAATGGCAAATTGGCAAAATGGCAAAATGGCAAATTGGCAAAATGACAAAACGACACAAAAAGGACAGAAGGGTTACGGTGATCGAAACATAGCTTCTTATAAGATGCTGAATCCAATGCATTGTTGCATCAAAAGTTGTTGGTGTCGATTGAGATTTCAATTAAACAGTAACTGTTGCTGCAACAATACTTTGGATTGAGCGTCTAAGGTCAATTTGGACCATTTGGTTCATTTCGCACCCATCATCGAATTCATCGTCTTTTTCATCCGCATCGTCGCTTGGTTGCGCCTCTCAAGTCAACATACATAACTTTCTATCAAGGTTAAACCCCCGACTTACCCTACATTATTGCAAGATGTTATCCATCAATTCTTCAAATCATCATATGTGCCTGTTTGGTACCGATTGAACCTGTCAACCAGATCCTGGCCGATCAAAATAACAACGGAATGCTTTCCTAATGGCAAACGATCTGTCTCAATGTTCCACGTGCATAATTAGTTTCGTTAATGTTTGTGGCTTACAAGACCCCTCCATTCATTGCTTAAATTAACTTAACTCGACACTCTAATTATTAATCAAAATTTTATAAATCAAATAAATGATATTTTATCGAACAACAATTTGAATTTTTATTTTTTAAAGAGTACTGCTGTATTTGCGTACAAATTATTGTTTGGTCATTTCAAACCATAAGTAAACGGCAAAGCAATTATCAACAAATTAGGCAAATTTTATTAAGTCTAATTGGCAATAACAACAATGCCCTAGGTCTGACTTTAAAAGGAATCGAGTTTCCGTCAAGTTGGCACCAGTCGTTCTCATCTCACCATTGCATCTTCTTCTTGGTTTGCTGACAGATCTCGACTCGCGTGCTTTTACTCTACTTGACATATTGTTCGAAAACGAATTATACCGTGACCATGAATTATATCGTCACCGTATTCGTAGTTTGCTTTGGATCAATGGTTTATATGGCTATTCGTACGCCAACTGCTGGTCAAACTAGCTCAATAGCTAATTTTGACATATCTCAAGCGCTCGTAACGGTTCTCATCGTTCTACTTGCTTTGGCAATCCCCTTTGGTGGCCTTTATTTGTGCATTGAAGCTGCACGTCGTATTGGACCCATTGATGGACAACCGCAAAACAACCAACTTGAACCGATTCGACAGGAAAATGTTGATGAAAACAATAACGAATTGTTTCGTTAAATCATGCTAACCGTCCGGCTGAAGTACGCTTTCCGTTGGAACCAATTCAAGAGGTCGATAATGACCACAACAACAACGGAATATTCCTCTGACGCCTGTTTGGTCGGTCTATCGCTCTCGGTCCGGTATCGGTCTCACGTTTTGTGTTTAGTGGTATGATGCATTTTTAATATTTAATCATTTGTATCGACATTGTGTATGATAAATAAATTGTTTTATTAAACAATGATTTGAGTTTTGTATTTATTTTATGTCAAGAAGTTGTACAAGCGAGCAAAGCGTGTGATGAAAATTTGTCTTGAAATAACTTTTGCGTTCCCAGTCCCACAATTAAACGATTGGAAAAGATGCCCATTACCTTTGCCATAAAAACTGCCCATGGTGTGGTCTGACATTGTGAGCAAAGACACATAACTTACATAACACCTATCCAAAACCCAATCCTACACGGCACCCCTATGATGACCTAGGAATGGCAAAATGGCAAATTGGCAAATTGGCAAAGTGGCAAATTGGCAAATTGGCAAAAATGGCAAAATGGCAAAATGGCAAAATGGCAAAATGGCAAAATGGCAAAATGGCATTCAATCGGCATTTATAACTGTTGAGCAGCAATACATTGGATTGGGCATCTAAGAAGTTCAGTTTTCATCGTTTTGCTAATTTTCGCCTATCTGTTTCTCTGAAAAGTGTGACATTTAAAACACAAGATGAACTCACGATCAGATAAGATAAATTTTTTAAAAATGTTTTCTGTCCGCCAAATAGAGAATCTTATTACCTTTAATAAAAGCCCTGGTTCAACTAAATCGGATCAGTTTTGTAGGAGAAGAAACAAAAACAAAATGCAAAGGTCTTAATTTACAGGAGAAAGGAAAAACTAAAAGGTATTTCGTACAAGTCCCGCAAAACTAACGTTTTGCTTTTTGGGACTTAGTACGAAACCGCTGACAGCAAGCTGTCAGCGGCGACCCAGCACACTAAACCGACCCCACTCAAGCCTACACGGCACCTAACCTAATCCAAAACCCATCCTAACACGGCACCTAACCTAACCCAAAACCCATCCTAACACGGCACCTAACCTAACCTAACCCAAAACCCATCCTAACACGGCACCTAACCTAACCTGTATTAATATTTTAAACTCAATAAAACCCTTTTCAACCCTAACCTAACCTAACCCAAGACATTTCCTAACACGGCACCTAACCTAACCCAAAACCCATCCTAACACGGCACCTAACCTAACCCTACTCCTAACGACGCCCAACACCCACCGAACCACCTAACCTAACCTAACCTAACTCTACTCCTAACGACGCCCAACACCCACCGAACCACCTAACCTAACCTAACCCTACTCCTAACGACGCCCAACACCCACCAAACCACCTAACCTAACCTAACCTAACTCTACTCCTAACGACGCCCAACACCCACCTAACCTAACCTAACCTAACTCTACTCCTAACGACGCCCAACACCCACCGAACCACCTAACCTAACCTAACCTAACTCTACTCCTAACGACGCCCAACACCCACCGAACCACCTAACCTAACCTAACCTAACTCTACTCCTAACGACGCCCAACACCCACCGAACCACCTAACCTAACCTAACCTAACTCTACTCCTAACGACGCCCAACACCCACCAAACCACCTAACCTAACCTAACCTAACTCTACTCCTAACGACGCCCAACACCCACCGAACCACCTAACCTGGAAAGAAAGTGGCACTGGTCTCGTTTGACATTAAAGGCGCCTTTGACTATTGCTGGTGGCCAAACATCATGAGGGTTATGCACGAACGAAACTATCCAATGGATATGATTCAACTTCTCCAAAGCTATTTCACCGACCGAAGCGTGGAGTGCACATTTGGTGGAGTCAGGATAGCCAAGAACCTCACAAGAGGCTGTCCACAAGGCTCAGTACTGTCACCGACACTGTGGAACTTGACCCTTGACCTGCTGCTGCAGGAGCTGACAACAGGAAGGAGTGCCTTTGGAAAAGTAGTGTCTGGTTATGCGGATGACACTTCTGCCGCCGTCTGGGGAGACACCGAAACGGAACTGAAGAACAACATCGAAGTGCTCGTGTCAAAAGTTCACAATTGGTGTAAAAGTGTCGGTTTACAGCTTAGTCTCAACAAATGTGTCATAATGCCCCTTGCTAGGGTAAATTTGCGCGCACGTGGCAATCTCGAAGTTGATGGTCAACGAATCAAATTGGACACCAAAGTCAGAATTCTTGGAGTGACTTTTGACCGAACTTTGCGATACACCCAGCACATCACCGATTTGATCAACAAGCTGACTCCTCTGTGTGGAGGACTAATGAAATTTTGTCGCAACACGTATGGCATCAACTGCAAGAAACGTGTTATGATTTACGAACAAGTTGTCCGAGCTGTTCTCTCTTATGGCTGTGAAATTTGGGCAGACTCTATTACCCAAACCATTTGGAAAAAGTTGGCAAGTTTTCAGCACAACTGTCTCCGATTCTCGGTTTGCGGTTACAGAACCATTTCCACTGAAGCCGCTCAAATGCTCTCTGAGGTTCTTCCAGTCCAATTGTTTGTTCAAAAGAAGAAATGGGAGTTTGAGGCCAAACAAGCCAGACCCACAGAGGACAACCCATTGAGTGTCCCTTTTCGACCTGCAGGCATACATCGACCAGACCCAGAAAAAGATTGCTATGAGTCACCAGCTGAAATGGCCAACTTGGGTGGAAGAACCCAAGTTCTGAGACCGAAACGTCAGCCCTCAACAAACACAAACACACAAACACCAAACCATACTGTACAAACTAACCCATCACCACCATCGCCATCATCACCTCAATCATCATCACAAATATCGACTAGTTCATCAGTGTCTGATCAAATCGTACAACAATTGAGAAGAATCAGAGCTGCAGTGACATTAGCCGCGAATAATCTCCCATCAACCACAATACCTCAACTATCACCCTCATCATCCACCAATCAACAACTACAAACATCATCAACTCCAGCATCATCATCATCACAATCTGCTTCAACTCGACCATCCACACGAAATGACAACACAAACAGCCCCGCTGTCAACTATTCGCCTCCTCTGCAACCAATTTCAGATGACCACTTTCACTTGTACATCTCAGCAAAGAGAAAGAAAACGAACTCTGCGGTTTTGCCTGAAGAATTCAAGACGGGCAGTGCTTTCCGAATCTTTACACCAAGAAAGGTGTACGAAGGAAAATACAAATTCTTTGGATTTGTTGATCGCTGCCAAGCGACTCAATATGCACTCATTCAAGCACTAGAATGTCTGATGGAATTTAGTGCCCCAAGAACAATCACAATCATAACCGATGAATTGGAATGTGCCCGCTTTATAGAAGAAAGGAGACTGACGGTGAACCCTCAAGAGCACAAGTTGGTCCAAATACTGAGTGAGCTCAACTGCAACCTCATCATCCGCAGAAAGCTCAAGGGTGACAAAAATTACTCGGAAGTTAAGGATCAAGCGGCTGGAATGTGTCTCAATACATCAAGACCTGTCTACTTTTTCTATAACAAACGATTTGTCAAAAATGAAGCGAACAAGTGGGCAGAGTGCAAATTTGCCGAAATATACAAAGTGAAAACCAGAGGAAAAACTATCCAAAAGTTTTTCGGAGATGCAAACCACAAGCCAAAGCATTTCAAGACTAACTATGTTTTGACTCAGTTCTTCACAGGCCATGGTTGCTTCCGCGAATATTTAGCGCGATTCAAGGTGATTCGAGATGGATCGTGCATTTGTGACCGGACAAACAACCAACCACCCAGCCAAACAGTTGAACATGTCTTATTAAAATGTCCCAAGTATTCGTTGGTCACTAAGCAAGCATTTGAACAAGCTGATTTGCCATGGCAATGCTTGATGCAGTTGGTGGAACTACCTCAAGCTTTCAAAGTGTTTTGTGAGGTGGCAGAGAAAATCCACGAAATGCTAAAGGTGGACAATGGTTCGAACGAATCGGACGAAGACCGAGTAATTGAAGACCTGCTCAATGACAACTTGGAGGACGAACTAGTGGAATTGGTCGACAGACTAAACTTTAACAACCTCAACGACTTGTACCCAGAAAGTCAAGACGAAACAGCTCCCATTGACATGGACGATCTCTTTGCGGACCAACATTTCGATGACGAACTCTTCGCATGGGAAGACATCGAGTAAGAAGCAGAACCCATTAGGTTATTATTATTATTGTAAATACTAATCATTATGATCATTTATAACACAAAAAAACACAAAAAAGTAGAAAAACAACAAAAGCCCAAAAAAAACACATTTGTAAATATTTCATGCATCATGACAGGGACATTAGCAATCACAGGGTTAGTGCAATCAAGAATTATTCATTCATCACAAATATCTATTGTAACAAACATAATCGTAATAATCCAAACAAATAAGCAGGAGAACTTTTGTGATCCTCAGAATATACATTCTCAACAGGCAATTTCTAATACTCTCAATTGTAACACACATTTCAGGAGCAGGCATTAGACACTGTCTTCTTTTTGCCTTTGAGCAAACTATTGAAATCGATTTTGTAATATCAAAACTTTAAAATGCAACTAAATAAAAACAATTTTCAATTTAAAAAAAAAAAACCACCTAACCTAACCTAACCTAACTCTACTCCTAACGACGCCCAACACCCACCTAACCTAACCTAACCTAACTCTACTCCTAACGACGCCCAACACCCACCGAACCACCTAACCTAACCTAACCTAACTCTACTCCTAACGACGCCCAACACCCACCTAACCACCTAACCTAACCTAACTCTACTCCTAACGACGCCCAACACCCACCGAACCACCTAACCTAACCTAACCTAACTCTACTCCTAACGACGCCCAACACCCACCGAACCACCTAACCTAACCTAACCCTACTCCTAACGACGCCAAACACCCACTGAACCACCTAACCTAACCTAACCCTACCCTAACGACGACCAACAACAACCGAACCACCTAACCTAACCTAACCCTACTCCTAACGACGCCCAACAACCACCGAACCACCTAACCTAACCTAACCCTACTCCTAACGACGCCCAACACCCACCTAACCACCTAACCTAACCTAACCCTACTCCTAACGACGCCCAACACCCACCTAACCACCTAACCTAACCTAACCCTACTCCTAACGACGCCCAACACCCACCGAACCACCTAACCTAACCTAACCTAACTCTACTCCTAACGACGCCCAACACCCACCTAACCACCTAACCTAACCTAAACCTACTCCTAACGACGACCAACACAAACCTAACCACCTAATAACACTTACCTAAAACCAAAATTTAACCAAAATAAAATCTCAAAACCCGCAACAATCAACGATTGCAACAATACCAATACCCATTTTCCTCTTTTCAACAATCACTTTCAATCAAGTTCACCTTTAAACTTAATTTACAGGTACTTTATTACTGCCCAGTTGTCCACACCTCACACCAATCGATCCGGTTAAAATAGATCTTTCTTTTGATGTGTAGCTCATCTCACTACGACCAATACTTCTTGAGTTATTCAAGTTTTTCATTAATTGTCATTGTTGAGAAATGATTGTTGATGACGGACATACATACTCACGCCACAATTTTAAGATAAGTGGGATGGGATGGGATACCTGCATATATGCATTGGCCGGTAGAGGGCAAATGCGAAAAGTGCATCTTGGAAATGTTGATTTTTTGTGACTTTTCGTCGGAATATTGTTCTAATTTTTTGTAAGATGATAGATAATGAGATAACCGATAACTTAAGATACCGTAAAATCTCTAACAAGCGCCGCATTCAAATAATCGCTGCAGTCCGAGCCCGTTGAAATTAATAAGCGCCGCGGCGCTTGTTTGAGATTTTACGGTATTAAAATAATTTGAAATTTTTAACGAAAAATTGAGCCGCGACTTGCCTTAAATCGCTATTGAATTTTCTTGTAAAATACTATGTCTGATTGATTAGATTGGTGTCACATTATTCTCATAAATCAATAAAACTAACAATGTTACTGTTTCATTGAAAGTACAATCGACACTGACAACTATCGAGAAACAATTGAATTGAGCATCTAAGCAGTTCCAGTTTGGATCATTTAGTTCACTGTCGCCATCATCTCCTCCTCATCGTCGCTTTCATCTGGCTGATTGTGCTGCTCAAGTCATTTAACCTCTCATTGCCTTGTACTTCCCCATTGCCATGGCCTTGGCATTTGGTATGCCACTGCCAATGCAGATCAACGAGGATTCATTTCCCAGCAACATTGCTTTAATGTTCATTAACAAGTCAACCCAAACGCTTCGCGTTTGCTGCGTTTCACTCCGCAAACTGCTACGCGTTTGCAGTTGACTTGTTAAAACCCCCCGTTGCAAGCAACGGGGGGTTGTCCGCTTCTCCCGTTGCATTCAATGTAATAGAATGTTAATGAACTTTAATATTATAAAGATAGGGACAGTGTACTGTCAATAGTGCATTGTGTGTGTATGTATTGAATATGAAAGAATGTCTCTACTGCGCATGTCCCACTCTGTACCTTTGAGCGATCCCACCACGACGACGACGACGACGACGACGACACTTTCCCACTTTACTTTAATATTATAAAGATAGGGACAGTGTACTGTCAATAGTGCATTGTGTGTGTATGTATTGAATATGAAAGAATGTCTCTACTGCGCATGTCCCACTCTGTACCTTTGAGCGATCCCACGACGACGACGACGACGACGACGACGACACTTTCCCACTTTACTTTAATATTATAAAGATAGGGACAGTGTACTGTCAATAGTGCATTGTGTGTGTATGTATTGAATATGAAGGAATGTCTCTACTGCGCATGTCCCACTCTGTACCTTTGAGCGATCCCACCACGACGACGACGACGACGACACTTTCCCACTTTACTTTAATATTATAAAGATAGGGACAGTGTACTGTCAATAGTGCATTGTGTGTGTGTGTGTGTGTGTGTGTACTGAATATGAAAGAATGTCTCTACTGCGCATGTCCCACTCTGTACCTTTGAGCGATCCCACCACGACGACGACGACGACGACGACGACACTTTCCCACTTTACTTTAATATTATAAAGATAGGGACAGTGTACTGTCAATAGTGCATTGTGTGTGTATGTATTGAATATGAAGGAATGTCTCTACTGCGCATGTCCCACTCTGTACCTTTGAGCGATCCCACGACGACGACGACGACGACGACGACGACACTTTCCCACTTTACTTTAATATTATAAAGATAGGGACAGTGTACTGTCAATAGTGCATTGTGTGTGTGTACAGTAAAGTCTCGATAATTGGTGCCTGGCTTAATTCGAAAGTCTCTTTAATTGGTAATTCGAAAGCAAATTTTGAAAAATTGGTATAATTCGCTAACTGTCACTGTACAAATATTCTCTATAATTCGAAAATCACTCGTTAATTGGTAATTGGAATGCAAAATTTATGCAAATTCGAACAAATTTTATCAATTTTTGGGGCAAAACCTGATACAAAATTCGAAATTGACCATCAAAGGACAGTAAACAACATTTTTAACAATATTCGCATGATTGTTAACTCAGACAAATAGTTTTAAATTCAGTAACGCCTGGTGCCAGGAAGACTAATGAGCCTTAAATCTATATTCTGAATAAGCAAGTTTTTTGCCTAAATCATAATTAACGCTAGATTTTCGCATTTTTTGCATTTTAGCACGTTGTAACATTCAAATTGTTTTAATTATTTAGCAATTAACGATCTTCAGATTCCATTTTGATCTAATTCAATCAAATATAGTCATTTTCAAATAGTCTCAATAATTGGTAATTCGAAAAATTTTTAGGATTTGGGGTCCCAAAATTATCGAATTAACGAGACTTTACTGTATGTATTGAATATGAAGGAATGTCTCTACTGCGCATGTCCCACTCTGTACCTTTGAGCGATCCCACGACGACGACGACGACGACGACGACGACACTTTCCGACTTTACTTTAATATTATAAAGATAGGGATAGTGTACTGTCAATAGTGCATTGTGTGTGTGTATGTATTGAATATGAAAGAATGTCTCTACTGCGCATGTGCCAGTCTGTACCTTTGAGCGATCCCACCACGACGACGACGACGACGACGACGACACTTTCCGACTTTACTTTAATATTATAAAGATAGGGATAGTGTACTGTCAATAGTGCATTGTGTGTGTGTACAGTAAAGTCTCGATAATTGGTGCCTGGCTTAATTCGAAAGTTTCTTTAATTGGTAATTCGAAAGCAAATTTTGAAAAATTGGTATAATTCGCTAACTGTCACTGTACAAATATTCTCTATAATTCGAAAATCACTCGTTAATTGGTAATTGGAATGCAAAATTTATGCAAATTCGAACAAATTTTATCAATTTTTGGGGCAAAACCTGATACAAAATTCGAAATTGACCATCAAAGGACAGTAAACAACATTTTTAACAATATTCGCATGATTGTTAACTCAGACAAATAGTTTTAAATTCAGTAACGCCTGGTGCCAGGAAGACTAATGAGCCTTAAATCTATATTCTGAATAAGCAAGTTTTTTGCCTAAATCATAATTAACGCTAGATTTTCGCATTTTTTGCATTTTAGCACGTTGTAACATTCAAATTGTTTTAATTATTTAGCAATTAACGATCTTCAGATTCCATTTTGATCTAATTCAATCAAATATAGTCATTTTCAAATAGTCTCAATAATTGGTAATTCGAAAAATTTTTAGGATTTGGGGTCCCAAAATTATCGAATTAACGAGACTTTACTGTATGTATTGAATATGAAAGAATGTCTCTACTGCGCATGTGCCAGTCTGTACCTTTGAGCGATCCCACCACGACGACTACGACGACGACGACGACACTTTCCGACTTTACTTTAATATTATAAAGATAGGGATAGTGTACTGTCAATAGTGCATTGTGTGTGTGTATGTATTGAATATGAAAGAATGTCTCTACTGCGCATGTGCCAGTCTGTACCTTTGAGCGATCCCACCACGACGACTACGACGACGACGACGACACTTTCCGACTTTACTTTAATATTATAAAGATAGGGATAGTGTACTGTCAATAGTGCATTGTGTGTGTGTATGTATTGAATATGAAAGAATGTCTCTACTGCGCATGTGCCACACTCTACCTTTGAGCGATCCCACCACGACGACGACGACGACGACGACGACACTTTCCGACTTTACTTTAATATTATAAAGATAGGGATAGTGTACTGTCAATAGTGCATTGTGTGTGTGTATGTATTGAATATGAAAGAATGTCTCTACTGCGCATGTGCCAGTCTGTACCTTTGAGCGATCCCACCACGACGACTACGACGACGACGACGACACTTTCCGACTTTACTTTAATATTATAAAGATTGCTTTTGCAGTTACTTGCATTGTCATCTATGTCATATTCTAAGTCTCCTTATTTTGTTGTTGTTCACTTAATGATGCGAACCGTCCGGCCCAAGTTCATTTCCCGCTTGAACCACTGCAAGCCCCAATTAATGACCAAAACAACAATGGAGTGTTCTTTTGACTTCTTTCGGTCTCTGTCGTTCGCAATTTTCTGTCGGTCACGGTCTTATATTTCTTTAATTGACCAGATGTCATAACTTAACTTATCACCATATTTAATCATCATTCGACCTTGCATAAATGTTAAATAAATTGTTTTATTAGACAATGTATTCAATTTTTGTTTTATTTTTTGCCACTAAATTAATTGTCGAGCGTAAGCAAAGACTATGGTACAACTTTTTCGATTCTTGTGCATGCAACTCCTACATTTCTGAAAAGATTTGCATCAAATTTGGCCAAAGTGCTTAGCAGATAAATTGCAGATGTGCAGTTTGACCTTGGTTTTGGCTAAAAAAATTCCAGGTATACCTGCCGAAAAAATCTCAGATAGAAAAGATCAAAGCTTGTGTTCTCATTGTTGGGTCTCAATGTCCAATAATGAGTGCAACAATGGCAATGGGAAATTTAATCACACTTCAATCTTGCTTGTGTACCACAATTGTATATGTTGAATAAATTGCTTTTATTGGACATTAATTTGTGAATTTTATTTTTGCAACAAATTGGTTGGTCGGGTCAAAAACCCACGTGAAGAAATTTTTGTTTGAAAATTATTTGGGCAACAAGTTAAACAAGACAACGATTTACTTTTGAACGAATACCAGTCCAACTTCCATTCTAATTAACCAATCATGAAAATTGGGATAATTTTATGGAATTTATTTAGCAACAACAACAACAATGCACTTGATCTGGCTTCAAAACGAGTCAAGTTTCCTTCAAGTTGGTCCCAGTCGTCATCGTCATTGCTTCTTCTTCTTCTTAGCTTGCATGCTAAATTCGACTCTCGTGCTCAACCACTTCTTACGAATCACAATAGTGACCATGTATTCTGTCGCCACCTTTTTCTTATTTTGCGTGGCCTCGATGTCTGTTGATATGGCTAGTTGCAAGCCAACTGTTGGTCAACTTAACTCAAGAGCTAATTTTGACCTATCTCAAGTACTGGAAATGGTCTTCGTCATTTTACTTGCCTTGGCTATCACGATCATTTGTCTCTATTTCTGCATGAAAGCTTCTGTGGCTCGTCGTGGTCCTCTCATTGGTCAACAGCCGCAATTCATTCAACTTGGCCCAATTCGACAGGAAAATGTCGACGAAAACAACAACCAGTTGTTTCGTTAACTTGATATTTCATCGACATCATTTCTTATTGGTCAAAATTGCATAAATTCGCTTTCAAGTTTGCTAAATCGTCACATTCTCATTAACATAATTAATTTCTTCTTAATGTTAACTATCATATAATTAATCATAATTGTTGCATAATTAAATAAAACTGATTGATCAAAATTTTGATTTTTTGTTTTGTTTTGTTTATCGCCGTATAAAATTTCGACCAATATAAACTATTGAAAACATTTTGTTGCAGATTGAGTCAACATACAACAATGCATCATTGGTTCTAGCATTTTGAAAGCACTTAAATAAAATTAGTCCCGCAAATTCTCCATACCGTAAATTTCCTTTTAAGCGCCGTATCCTCTATAACAGCCGCTTTCAATTAAGCAGCACAGAAACTTGCACAGTGGAATTTAGACCTGATTTTGACTTCAAATTTAGTGGACATTCTTATGGTGTGCTAAAAATACTTTGTTCCCCTGAAAAGTGCCCTGAAAAAATATATTCGCTTTTTTGGAGACCCATTTTCATTCATCTTCATCATTCTCCAACCAAGTTCCAGATCGAACCTTTCGAAAGGACTACCTACCTCACTGTAATAACCAACCCATACTTTCAACATAGAAAATTATTCAGATTCATAAATCCAACAATTACTGCGTAATTGAAATCTCAATCGACACCAACAATTGTTGAGGCAACAATGCATTGGATTGAGCTTCTAAGAAGCCCCGTTTGGATCATTTCAATCACCGTCGCTCCTCTCCTCTTCGTCGCTGTTGTCCGGCTGACCGCGCTATCCACAAGTTTACACTTCAAGCATTTACGAATTTCCATTTTTCGTGTATTACCCCACTACACTTGAGTAATGTCTTTTAACCGACTCGAAAAGCTCGTTTTGGTTTTCCAAGCTATTCTTGGTACGGCATTTGGAATGCCAATGCAAAATACGCCCGTCCCAACATTTCAAGATTTTGCTTTAAAGGTGACCTTGGCTTTGGCAGTTTTCATTGGCCTAGGAATCTTATACTGCTTCTTCAAAGTAGCATTATCATGTTTGCGTTCCAACAATTCTTCAAATGATCAAATGCTCCGGTTGGCACCGATTGAACCTGTCAACCATATTCCGGCCGATCAAAATAATAACGGAATGCTTTTGTAATGGTATGCGATCGGTCTCTATGTTCGGCGTGCCTAATTAGTTTCGTTTATGTTTGTGGCTTACAAGACCGCTCCATTCATTGCAACTTAGATTGCTTAAATGAACTTAACTTGTCTCTCTTGATTAATTATTAATCGAAATTGTGTATGACAAATAAATGATGTTTTATTGAACAACAATTTGAATTTTTATTTTTATTTTTTAAAGAGTACTGCTGTATTTGCGCCACAATTATTGTTTGGGCATTTCAAACAATAAGTAAACGGCAAGGCAATTATCAACAAATTAGGCAAATTTTATTAGGTCTAATTAGCAATAACAACAATGCACTAGGTATGACTTTAAAAGGAATCGAGTTTCGGTCAAGTAGGCCCCAGTCGTTCTCACCTCACCAGTGCATCTTCTTCTTGGTTTGCTGACAGATATCGACTCGCGTGCTTTTCTCTACTTGACATATTGCTCGAAAACGTATTGTACCGTGACCATGAATTATATCGTCACATTATTCATAACTTGCTTTGGATCAATGGTTTATATGGCTATTCGTAAGCCTACTGCTGGTCAACTTAGCTCGATAGCTAATTTTGACATATCTCAAGCGCTAGTAACGGTTTTCGTCGTTCTACTAGCTTTGGCAATCCCCTTTGGTGGCCTTTATTTGTGCATTGAAGCTGCACGTCGTATTGGACCCAATGATGGACAACCGCAAGACAACCAACTTGAGCCGATTCGACAGGAAAATGTCGACGAAAACAATAACCAATTGTTTCGTTAGCTTGGTCGCATCGACATGTTATTTTCTAAATTACGTTTTTACAAGTTTGCTCTCTGGTCTCATTCTCAGTCATTCTCAATTGTTTCTGTATGTTAATTATCTCATTTAATCGTGATTTAAATGCATTGCTGCGTAATTAAATAAAACTGATTGATCAAAATTTTGATTTTTTGTTTTTTATTGCTGAACAAATTAACAAACAGTTGGTTTCAAAGGTAAGTTCAAAGCGATTAAAAAACATTTTTACCCTTGGTTTGAATTTAAGTTTGGTGAATGCCACCGCCACCGTCCTACCGAAACAGCACAAGTTCAGAAATGCGACTCGGCCATATTATAATCTTGAAAAGATTTTTGTGTTAGCAATTGCGCTCTTTTTTTGTCTATGTGGTTTTGCGTTTTTTGCATGAATGGTGTGATGTATTACTGGCGTCGTTATTGGCAAGCCGACCGCCTTATTAACCAGCAAATTCCACTTGATATTCTGAACCCGGAAATAGTGGACCCAGAGGAGAATCAAGAAATGCAAAACGACGTCCGAAACTTTCTCACTCATTAATTTCAAATGATGAAACTTGGATTTCGCTAGTTGTCACATAATTATTGTTCTATGATTTCAAACTTGCTTTACTTTACAGCATATCTTATCAGGATTGTTGAAGAATATTTAATAAATTGTATATATGATTGAACACTGTTTTGATTACATTTTTATTTATTTCAAAATAGTATTCATCTTTAGCGAAGCGACAAAACCGTAAAACGGAAGAATTTCCCGGTAAATTTAAAAATTTTCTGTCAGGGAAATACGTTTCCTGTGTTAATAAAGTGCAAGGACACAGGATGTTCGTATGCTCGTACACAATTAAAACGAACAAAACTGGACAACATGAGATTTCATTTTAAAAAATTTACTTCAAGCAAAAATGCATAATTCAACGTTATTTATCAACAAAGAATTTTCAAATGAATATTACCAAAATTCCCAAAATTCTATTATCATCGATGATTCAGCAACGTTGACTTTCTTGTCGAAATATTGGCGTAAGTTAAGATTCATTTGAAAAGTAACCTCTAAACTATTTTTAACAAACAGATATTTTCGTAATCATCACAATACTTTTGGTACTGTTTGTGGTAGTCACAGTTTTCATAATTATCCAAATACGTAAAATGAAAACAGAATCACCCGTAACTGAACCGATTTGCAAAAATCCTGGCGAAGGAACCTCAAACCCAGTAAAATACGACACGTTTGCTCCTACATTTTTTCGATTCAATAATTCTGTTTGATTTGAATTTAATCATTCATTCTCAATATTCGCATGATTTTTTGGTCATGGTGGAAATAAGCTTGGAAATAAAACATTTTTAAAAAAGGTTTTCATAAGCTTTTCTCGCTTGTGAAATCGATTTGCCAAAAAAAATAAATAAAATATAAACTCAAATTATTGTTCAATAAAACAATTTATTTAACGCAATACAATTGCAATACATGATTAAATATCGAAGGATTTAGATTATGTTATCCAAAATAAGGTAATGGGAAATCTTGCTCAAAAGCACCACCAAAAAATTAACCAATAAGCCAAATGAGATGGAGAAACCCACCGACCGGCATCATACAAACACTCCGTTATTGTTCAGGTCCGACTGATTTTGGAAAACGGGTAGCATTGGTTCCAAACGGATCATCTGATGATTTACTGCAATACGTCCAGCAAGATTGCTCAAACGCAAACAGACTAAGAATATTATGATGATGACGAATAAAACAATACATGTCAAAAGGATAGCCAAAGCCATGATTAAAACAGTATCTAGAGATATTGCCGCTTGGGGTTGACTTGACAATGGCATACCAAATGCCATACAAATAGTAGCTTGAATTGTCCAAACGAGAATTGCGAGTCTGGTTGAGAACATTCTTTCGAAGAGAAGTTTGGTGGTAATCTCGTGCGTGTAATAGGAAGTGGCAAATGTGAGACTTCGACTTGAGCGCAGCCAATCAGATCAAATCGACGATGAGAAGATGGGGGCGACAGTGAACCGAATGGCCCAAACTGGATTTCTTAGATGCTCAACCCAATGTATTGTTGGCTCAACAGTTATCGATGTCGATTGATTTAAGCAATTAAACTGGAATTGTTAGAATTATTAAATTCAATAAATAGCATTTAAATCAAAAATGGCAAAATGGCGAATTGGCAAATTGGAAAAATGGCAAATGGCAAATGGCAAATGGCAAATGGCAAATGGCAAATGGCAAATGGCAAATGGCAAATGGCAAATGGCAAATGGCAAATGGCAAATGGCAAATGGCAAATGGCAAATTTGCAAAATGGCAAAATGGCAAATTGGAAAATTGGCACTTTTCCTCTGGGACTGTGCACTAATTTTCAGTTTTCCATCTTTTGAAGTCGCGAGTGCAATGGCCATAGGCTACATGGAACTTCTTGGCATTCCACGGTCCACAGTAAAAGAACTCGGATGTATCCACACTTTATAATATGTGCGCTAATTTTCATTTTTCCTTCTTTTGAAGTCGCGAGTGCCTTGGCCATAGGCTACATGAAACTTCTTGGCATTCCACGGTCCACTACAAAAGAACTCGGCTGTATCCCCATTCCTTGAGGAATGTGCACTAATTTTCAGTTTTCCATCTTTTGAAGTCGCGAGTGCCTTGGCCATAGGCTACATGGAACTTCTTGGCATTCCACGGTCCACAGTAAAAGAACTCGGGTGTATCCCCATTCCTTAAGGAATGTGCACTAATTTTCAGTTTTCCATCTTTTGAAGTCGCGAGTGCCTTGGCCATAGGCTACATGGAACTTCTTGGCATTCCACGGTCCACAGTAAAAGAACTCGGGTGTATCCCCATTCCTTAAGGAATGTGCACTAATTTTCAGTTTTCCATCTTTTGAAGTCGCGAGTGCCTTGGCCATAGGCTACATGGAACTTCTTGGCATTCCACGGTCCACAGTAAAAGAACTCGGGTGTATCCCCATTCCTCTGGGACTGTGCACTAATTTTCAGTTTTTCATCTTTTGAAGTCGCGAGTGCCTTGGCCATAGGCTACATGGAACTTCTTGGCGTTCCACGGTCCACAGTAAAAGAACTCGGGTGTATCTCCATTCCTTAAGGAATGTGCACTAATTTTCAGTTTACGATCTTTTGAAGTCGCGAGTGCCTTGGCCATAGGCTACATGAAACTTCTTGGCGTTCCACGGTCCACAGTAAAAGAACTCGGATGTATCCACACTTTATAATATGTGCGCTAATTTTCATTTTTCCTTCTTTTGAAGTCGCGAGTGCCTTGGCCATAGGCTACATGGAACTTCTTGGCATTCCACGGTCCACAGTAAACGAACTCGGGTGTATCCCCATTCCTTAAGGAATGTGCACTAATTTTCAGTTTTCCATCTTTTGAAGTCGCGAGTGCCTTGGCCATAGGCTACATGGAACTTCTTGGCATTCCACGGTCCACAGTAAACGAACTCGGGTGTATCCCCATTCCTTAAGGAATGTGCACTAATTTTCAGTTTTCCATCTTTTGGATTCGCGAGTGCTTTGGCCATAGGCTACATGGAACGTCTTGGCATTCCACGGTCCACAACTAAAGAACTCGGGTGTATCCCCATTCCTTAAGGAATGTGCACTAATTTTCAGTTTTCCATCTTTTGGATTCGCGAGTGCCTTGGCCATAAGCTACATGGAACGTCTTGGCATTCCACGGTCCACAACTAAAGAACTCGGGTGTATCCCCATTCCTTAAGGAATGTGCACTAATTTTCAGTTTTCCATCTTTTGAAGTCGCGAGTTCCTTGGCCATAAGCTACATGGAACTTCTTGGCGTTCCACGGTCCACTACAAAAGAACTCGGTTGGATGCACAATTTGGAAGATATGCACTAATTTTCAGTTTTCCATCTTTTGCAGTCGCGAGTGCCTTGGCCATAGGCTACATGGAACTTCTTGGCATTCCACGGTCCACAACTAAAGAACTCGGGTGTATCTCCATTCCTTAAGGAATGTGCACTAATTTTCAGTTTTCCATCTTTTGAAGTCGCGAGTGCCTTGGCCATAGGCTACATGGAACTTCTTGGCATTCCACGGTCCACAACTAAAGAACTCGGGTGTATCTCATTCCTTAAGGAATGTGCACTAATTTTCAGTTTTCATTCTTTTGAAGTCGCGAGTGCCTTGGCCATAGGCTACATGGAACTTCTTGGCATTCCACGGTCCACAGTAAACGAACTCGGATGTATCCACACTTTATAATATGTGCGCTAATTTTCATTTTTCATTCTTTTGAAGTCGCCAGTGCCTTGGCCATAGGCTACATGGAACTTCTTGGCATTCCACGGTCCACAGTAAACGAACTCGGGTGTATCCCCATTCCTTAAGGAATGTGCACTAATTTTCAGTTTTCATTCTTTTGAAGTCGCGAGTGCTTTGGCCATAGGCTACATGGAACGTCTTGGCATTCCACGGTCCACAACTAAAGAACTCGGATGTATCCCCATTCCTTAAGGAATGTGCACTAATTTTCAGTTTTCCATCTTTTGGATTCGCGAGTGCCTTGGCCATAAGCTACATGGAACGTCTTGGCATTCCACGGTCCACAACTAAAGAACTCGGGTGTATCCCCATTCCTTAAGGAATGTGCACTAATTTTCAGTTTTCCATCTTTTGAAGTCGCGAGTTCCTTGGCCATAAGCTACATGAAACTTCTTGGCATTCCACGGTCCACAGTAAACGAACTCGGGTGTATCCCCATTCCTTAAGGAATGTGCACTAATTTTCAGTTTTCCTTCTTTTGAAGTCGCGAGTGCCTTGGCCATAGGCTACATGGAACTTCTTGGCATTCCACGGTCCACAGTAAACGAACTCGGGTGTATCCCCATTCCTCTGGGACTGTGCACTAATTTTCAGTTTTTCATCTTTTGAAGTCGCGAGTGCCTTGGCCATAGGCTACATGGAACTTCTTGGCATTCCACGGTCCACAGTAAACGAACTCGGGTGTATCCCCATTCCTTAAGGAATGTGCACTAATTTTCAGTTTTCATTCTTTTGAAGTCGCGAGTGCCTTGGCCATAGGCTACATGAAACTTCTTGGCGTTCCACGGTCCACAGTAAAAGAACTCGGGTGTATCTCCATTCCTTAAGGAATGTGCACTAATTTTCAGTTTACGATCTTTTGAAGTCGCGAGTGCCTTGGCCATAGGCTACATGGAACTTCTTGGCATTCCACGGTCCACAGTAAAAGAACTCGGGTGTATCTCCATTCCTTAAGGAATGTGCACTAATTTTCAGTTTTCCATCTTTTGAAGTCGCGAGTGCCTTGGCCATAGGCTACATGGAACTTCTTGGCATTCCACGGTCCACAGTAAAAGAACTCGTGTGTATCCCCATTCCTTAAGGAATGTGCACTAATTTTCAGTTTTCCATCTTTTGAAGTCGCGAGTGCCATGGCCATAGGCTACATGGAACTTCTTGGCATTCCACGGTCCACAGTAAAAGAACTCGGATGTATCCACACTTTATAATATGTGCGCTAATTTTCATTTTTCCTTCTTTTGAAGTCGCGAGTGCAATGGCCATAGGCTACATGGAACTTCTTGGCATTCCACGGTCCACAGTAAAAGAACTCGTGTGTATCCCCATTCCTTAAGGAATGTGCACTAATTTTCAGTTTTCCATCTTTTGGATTCGCGAGTGCCTTGGCCATAGGCTACATGGAACTTCTTGGCATTCCACGGTCCACAACTAAAGAACTCGTGTGTATCCCCATTCCTTAAGGAATGTGAACTAATTTTCAGTTTTCCATCTTTTGGATTCGCGAGTTCCTTGGCCATAAGCTACATGGAACTTCTTGGCGTTCCACGGTCCACTACAAAAGAACTCGGTTGGATGCGCAATTTGGAAGATATGCACTAATTTTCAGTTTTCCATCTTTTGCAGTCGCGAGTGCCTTGGCCATAGGCTACATGGAACATCTTGGCATTCCACGGTCCACAACTAAAGAACTCGGGTGTATCTGCATTCCTTATGGAATGTGCACTAATTTTCAGTTTTCCATCTTTTGGATTCGCGAGTGCCTTGGCCATAGGCTACATGGAACTTCTTGGCATTCCACGGTCCACAACTAAAGAACTCGGGTGTATCCCCATTCCTTAAGGAATGTTCACTAATTTTCAGTTTTCCATTTTTTGGATTCGCGAGTGCCTTGGCCATAGGCTACATGGAACGTCTTGGCATTCCACGGTCCACAACTAAAGAACTCGTGTGTATCCCCATTCCTTAAGGAATGTGCACTAATTTTCAGTTTTCCATCTTTTGAAGTCGCGAGTTCCTTGGCCATAAGCTACATGGAACTTCTTGGCGTTCCACGGTCCACTACAAAAGAACTCGGTTGGATGCACAATTTGGAAGATATGCACTAATTTTCAGTTTTCCATCTTTTGCAGTCGCGAGTGCAATGGCCATAGGCTACATGGAACTTCTTGGCATTCCACGGTCCACAGTAAAAGAACTCGTGTGTATCCCCATTCCTTAAGGAATGTGCACTAATTTTCAGTTTTCCATCTTTTGGATTCGCGAGTTCCTTGGCCATAAGCTACATGGAACTTCTTGGCGTTCCACGGTCCACTACAAAAGAACTCGGTTGGATGCACAATTTGGAAGATATGCACTAATTTTCAGTTTTCCATCTTTTGCAGTCGCGAGTGCAATGGCCATAGGCTACATGGAACTTCTTGGCATTCCACGGTCCACAGTAAACGAACTCGTGTGTATCCCCATTCCTTAAGGAATGTGCACTAATTTTCAGTTTTCCTTCTTTTGAAGTCGCGAGTGCCTTGGCCATAGGCTACATGGAACTTCTTGGCATTCCACGGTCCACAGTAAAAGAACTCGTGTGTATCCCCATTCCTTAAGGAATGTGCACTAATTTTCAGTTTTCCTTCTTTTGAAGTCGCGAGTGCCTTGGCCATAGGCTACATGGAACTTCTTGGCATTCCACGGTCCACAGTAAACGAACTCGGGTGTATCCCCATTCCTTAAGGAATGTGCACTAATTTTCAGTTTTCATTCTTTTGAAGTCGCGAGTGCCTTGGCCATAGGCTACATGGAACTTCTTGGCATTCCACGGTCCACAGTAAACGAACTCGGGTGTATCCCCATTCCTTAAGGAATGTGCACTAATTTTCAGTTTTCCATCTTTTGAAGTCCCGAGTGCAATGGCCATAGGCTACATGGAACTTCTTGGCATTCCACGGTCCACAACTAAAGAACTCGGGTGTATCCCCATTCCTTAAGGAATGTGCACTAATTTTCAGTTTTCCATCTTTTGAAGTCGCGAGTTCCTTGGCCATAGGCTACATGGAACTTCTTGGCATTCCACGGTTCACTACAAAAGAACTCGGGTGAATGCACAATTTGGAAGATATGCACTAATTTTCAGTTTTCATTCTTTTGAAGTCGCCAGTGCCTTGGCCATAGGCTACATGGAACTTCTTGGCATTCCACGGTCCACAGTAAACGAACTCGGGTGTATCCCCATTCCTTAAGGAATGTGCACTAATTTTCAGTTTTCATTCTTTTGAAGTCGCCAGTGCCTTGGCCATAGGCTACATGGAACTTCTTGGCATTCCACGGTCCACAGTAAACGAACTCGGGTGTATCCCCATTCCTTAAGGAATGTGCACTAATTTTCAGTTTTCATTCTTTTGAAGTCGCCAGTGCCTTGGCCATAGGCTACATGGAACTTCTTGGCATTCCACGGTTCACTACAAAAGAACTCGAGTGGATGCACAATTTGGAAGATATGCACTAATTTTCAGTTTTCATTCTTTTGAAGTCGCGAGTGCCTTGGCCATAGGCTACATGGAACTTCTTGGCATTCCACGGTCCACAGTAAACGAACTCGGGTGTATCCCCATTCCTTAAGGAATGTGCACTAATTTTCAGTTTTCATTCTTTTGAAGTCGCGAGTGCCTTGGCCATAGGCTACATGGAACTTCTTGGCATTCCACGGTTCACTACAAAAGAACTCGTGTGTATCCCCATTCCTTAAGGAATGTGCACTAATTTTCAGTTTTCCATCTTTTGAAGTCGCGAGTGCAATGGCCATAGGCTACATGGAACTTCTTGGCATTCCACGGTCCACAGTAAAAGAACTCGTGTGTATCCCCATTCCTTAAGGAATGTGCACTAATTTTCAGTTTTCCATCTTTTGAAGTCGCGAGTGCAATGGCCATAGGCTACATGGAACTTCTTGGCATTCCACGGTCCTCAGTAAAAGAACTCGTGTGTATCCCCATTCCTTAAGGAATGTGCACTAATTTTCAGTTTTCCATCTTTTGAAGTCGCGAGTGCAATGGCCATAGGCTACATGGAACTTCTTGGCATTCCACGGTCCACAGTAAAAGAACTCGTGTGTATCCCCATTCCTTAAGGAATGTGCACTAATTTTCAGTTTTCCATCTTTTGAAGTCGCGAGTGCAATGGCCATAGGCTACATGGAACTTCTTGGCATTCCACGGTCCACAGTAAACGAACTCGGGTGTATCCCCATTCCTTAAGGAATGTGCACTAATTTTCAGTTTTCCATTATTTGAAGTCGCGAGTGCAATGGCCATAGGCTACATGGAACTTCTTGGCATTCCACGGTCCACAACTAAAGAACTCGGGTGTATCCCCATTCCTTAAGGAATGTGCACTAATTTTCAGTTTTCCATCTTTTGAAGTCGCGAGTTCCTTGGCCATAAGCTACATGGAACTTCTTGGCGTTCCACGGTCCACTACAAAAGAACTCGGTTGGATGCACAATTTGGAAGATATGCACTAATTTTCAGTTTTCCATCTTTTGCAGTCGCGAGTGCAATGGCCATAGGCTACATGAAACTTCTTGGCATTCCACGGTCCACAGTAAACGAACTCGGGTGTATCCCCATTCCTTAAGGAATGTGCACTAATTTTCAGTTTTCCATCTTTTGAAGTCGCGAGTGCAATGGCCATAGGCTACATGGAACTTCTTGGCATTCCACGGTCCACAGTAAAAGAACTCGTGTGTATCCCCATTCCTTAAGGAATGTGCACTAATTTTCAGTTTTCCATCTTTTGAAGTCGCGAGTGCAATGGCCATAGGCTACATGGAACTTCTTGGCATTCCACGGTCCACAGTAAAAGAACTCGTGTGTATCCCCATTCCTTAAGGAATGTGCACTAATTTTCAGTTTTCCATCTTTTGAAGTCGCGAGTGCAATGGCCATAGGCTACATGGAACTTCTTGGCATTCCACGGTCCTCAGTAAAAGAACTCGTGTGTATCCCCATTCCTTAAGGAATGTGCACTAATTTTCAGTTTTCCATCTTTTGAAGTCGCGAGTGCAATGGCCATAGGCTACATGGAACTTCTTGGCATTCCACGGTCCACAGTAAAAGAACTCGTGTGTATCCCCATTCCTTAAGGAATGTGCACTAATTTTCAGTTTTCCATCTTTTGAAGTCGCGAGTGCAATGGCCATAGGCTACATGGAACTTCTTGGCATTCCACGGTCCACAGTAAAAGAACTCGTGTGTATCCCCATTCCTTAAGGAATGTGCACTAATTTTCAGTTTTCCATCTTTTGAAGTCGCGAGTGCAATGGCCATAGGCTACATGGAACTTCTTGGCATTCCACGGTCCACAGTAAAAGAACTCGTGTGTATCCCCATTCCTTAAGGAATGTGCACTAATTTTCAGTTTTCCATCTTTTGAAGTCGCGAGTGCAATGGCCATAGGCTACATGGAACTTCTTGGCATTCCACGGTCCACAGTAAAAGAACTCGTGTGTATCCCCATTCCTTAAGGAATGTGCACTAATTTTCAGTTTTCATTCTTTTGAAGTCGCCAGTGCCTTGGCCATAGGCTACATGGAACTTCTTGGCATTCCACGGTCCACTACAAAAGAACTCGAGTGGATGCACTGACTGGGCTTTTGGAAGAATGGAAATTTGACCCGTTGTTACCAGTTGTTCTTCTCATCATCGCAATCCTCGATTGTCCTCCTTGTTCGACTCGCGTGCTAACCAACTCTCACCTACAAACTTGTTCACAACATGGATTTAATAACGGCAATCGTGATTTGCCTTTTACCGACCTTGAATGTGGCCAATTGTGCGCCATTGCTGTTTGAAAACGATCCAGGCACTAAAACTTTAGCTGTCGAGCGCATTGATGCCTTTGAACTGGTCTTTGTGGTGCTACTGTCGATCACAGTGCTCGCCATTGGATTCTACTGCTTATTTAAATGGGTCCAATTTAATCGGCAACGTTATTTGAACGCAAGACAATATCAAATTGGTGGTCATCAAAACGAAATTCCACTTGCCCCGATGATGGATCGTCGCGAAATCTTGGACCAAAACAACAACCATTTGTTTCGATGATGCGTCCAAGTGCTTAAATTTATTTTTATTTACAAGTTTGTGATCTCAGGATATCTCTCGTGTTCATTTTTGCCTAATTTGTTATCTTGACATTATATCAGCCCATTGTAATAATGTTGATTACTGTTTTTAAATAAATCATATTTACTTGTATTTTATTTTGCTAATTTTCCATTTTGCCAATTCTTATTTCTATTATGCGACGATCAATGCGGTAAACTTCAAACGATACAATCACCTCCAAATTTATTTTTTTTATCAGTGCCTAAAAATAATGTCATGTTCTAGTTTAAGGAGGACTACTTTTACCTTTCCAATAATTCACCATTTTATCAATTTTGACCCAAAAAATGTTGTTACCATTAAGTCTATAATTAATTATTTTTTTAGATGGGATAATAAAAAATGAATTTTTATACCCAGCTAATAAAAAGTTTGTTAATAAATTTGATTTTAAAATTAGGTCACTAATTAAGGTCATTTCCCTGTTTATTGTTGAGTATAAAAGTGTAACCTCAGCTCAGTAGTAAATATTTTATCATAAAAAATTACATTGTGCAGAAAAAAAAGCATGGATTATATCAAACTAATTGTTTTAATCTTCATTTCTTTATTTTTCGGTAAAGTAAATTATACCATTTTCCCTTAAATTACTGTTTGTTTGTTACCTGTCAGATCAAACGGAAGCTGATGAGCAGATTTGTGGAGATTGGGAGCCGTTTAGTGACGAGAAATGTTTCAAGATAATTGATGGCTGTTTTAGAAATTTTGAGGATGCACGGAAAAGTTGCACAAAACTAGATAGCGATGCAACACTTCCGATAATTCATTCGAAAAACGAACAAAATTTCCTTATCAACTATCTATTTAAAAAACAGAAATATGTCAACAGTTTCTGGTTGGGCGGTAAAACTTTTGCAAACATCAACAACACCTTCAAATGGGTGGACCAGAGTAATTTGAGTTACTCCAATTGGGACCCAAAAGGTCCAAGAGGTAAACAAAATTACTGTATCCAAATTCAAGCTGACGAAGCATTGGTTGGAAAGTGGATCGACGAACCGTGTGAGAAGGCCAACTTGGTGGTGTGCCAGAAAATGCAAACTTGGTCTTTTGCACGGCTGCAAAAATCGTTTCTTATAAATCGTAAGGAGATTGGTGATACAATTGCGGAACTCAAGAAACATTTAACTGATCAAGAGGTGATAATTGCAAGTCAGCAAACAATGTTGGACAATCATTTGGGAACAATCAACAACCAAAAGACTGCATTGAGCAATCACCTAGCAACTATCAACAGTCAGAAGGCAATCATAGCCACTCATCAGTCAGCGATAGATAGAATAAACCAAAACCCCGTACCGGTAGGTTTTATCTATGTACAGTTTCCTAACCAACCCAAACCTGCTTCAATATGGTCAACCGTGTCCTGGATTGAGGTGACCTCGAACTATTCGGGACTGTTTTTCCGTGCAGAAGGTGGAGATTCTTTGAAGTTTGAGGGTGGAAATCAAGGGGAAAATTCTCCAAGGCTAACACGGGTACATCACGTGATTGGTGGTGGTAGTTGGGATAACATCAATGTTAGCACAAACGGATGGAGTTCTGCTGTGAGCACCGGTGGATCCAATGGCGGGGAACGAGCGCTAACGTTTGAATTGTCCGGTGGAGAGGTTCGACCTAAGAATACGGCTATTCGAGTTTGGAAACGAACTTAAACCTTTTGACTTTTAGGTTTTAGAACCACATTTCCCATAATCATTAAATTTTGTCAAAATTTTATTACAAAAAAAAACATCATTATTACAAAACATTAAGATTGATTTTACTATTTAACGATCGATTGAGAAAAGAATGACTCGAATTTTCTGAATTCCCAGAATTCCCCGAAATTGAAGTCAAATTTTGATTTTGATAGTTGGGATTATCCTGGTAATTTGGATTGTCCTGTTGATACATCAAACTGGCCTGATGTTGAAGATTGTTTGCATAGCTGGTTCGATTGGAAGTCATGCCCCCAGAATAGCTCGCATGATCGTGACTGTCCTGGTAATTTGGGGGTGGGGTAGGTGGGCGTGTCGATTGTGGTGATTGAGGCGTTTGAGGGTAGGATTGTTGTTGTTCATCATATGCAGAATTACCTCCATTACGGAATGGGTTATAACCAGAAGAGAATGGATTCACGAAGATAACCCCTGGATTTTTACTCCTTTTGCACAGAAGATAACAAACGACAAGCCCCACAACCAGTGCTACGGAAGCGCACGAAATCGCAATGATCAACAGTACCTTGAGTGCATTTGAGTCATTTGTAACACAAAGTTGAGTTCCAGCATCCAAATGATGAGAATCATCACAAACGCACGTACCATTCTCACACTGGACATAGGTGAAATCGGCTAGACAATCCCAATTGTTGGTACAATGCAGTTCTACGCATGCGTTCTGTAACGCGGACCATTCGTAGCCGAGGATGCACTTGCAATGGAGTGCCTTGCAAAATTCGTGGGAACCACAGTCTATTGAGGTTTTACATGTTTGGGTTGGGGAGCCATTTGGATCCAGGGGCTTATGGGTTATGGGATTCTGGGATGAAGGTAGATTGATTAGATCGTCAATGGAGTTAGGGTTAGAGTTTGAAGGGGTGTAGTCTGATGTTACCAGGGATGGATCATAGGATGATGGGTTTGTGGGATTTTGGGAACTAATAGAATCTTCTTCAGTTGTGTGATATGAGTTTGTAGAATCTTGATTATTTGAGGGATTTTGACTTGTGGGATTTGATGTTGTGGGCGTAAAATTTGTCCAATAATTTGATGATGAATTCGACCTCGAATTTGAACTTGACCGATAGTATGACGTAGATGAGAGGATAACCGAAACGCAGATTAACAGAATGGAGAGTTTAAGCATTTTTGAGTATTTTCGAGTAAAAATTTTGGTGTTTAAAAAATAAAAATATTATTAATTTAAAATGACAAACCAAATTGCAACTCAGTTTAATGTTATCTAAATGTGTGATCTACATGTTGTAATCTTGATTTTAGTATTGCCCAGTTTCTTGTTTGGTTTGTACATTGTATTTTGTGTATGCATAGGCGTTATTCCTCTCTTGCTGCTCTGATTGATCCACGGGTTGGAAAGTCATCACATTGGTTTCGATCGATGGAGAAAATGCGAACGAGTCATAACGAGTTCAGTGTGTGTGCAATCAAATGTGCTTTGGATGTTATCTATTGAGAGATAATACAACACAACATTAGGATGCAATTGCGCAGAACAAGCCCCATCTTGTGGATCTCATTGTAGTTGGTCAGCAGACGATCTTATCAGTAAAAGCAACCTTGGCTGTGTTGTGCAAACATGACATTCAATTGTTCCACAAAACAATGGACACTTGCAAAATACCTGATAACTCCCATTGTTTTGCAAAATTTGTCTATTGCAAGTCAATTTGTAACTCAAATAATTAATAAGTCTTAATAATAATTTCAAATTACATATTTTATTTACAAAAATGTTCAAAAGAATTTTCATTTTCTCCCTCTTTCTAATAGTGAACATCTCGTGTCAAGACCCGGATCCCAACCCCGATCCAATCCCGAACCCAGCCACCGTCTTCGTGACCATATTTGGTGTTATCGCACTGGTGTTCCTTCTCTCTTTTGCAACATGTATCTGTTGTGTTGTATGGGCAAATCGGCGTCAGCCAAAGACCCCTGGCAGGGTCCTTTTCTCGCAGGATAATCCACTTTATTTCGGGTACAACAATCCAAGTTCCCAACCGTACAATCAATTTGGAGCACAACAGCAATATAGCACACAACAACAACAGAATTCTAATCAACTTTACCACCAGGAACCGCCACCAGTCTATCAGATTTCTAACCAGACACAGAATTTCCCAAATCAACGAGTTCCTCAACATCCAATGAATAATATTCAAATGGAAAATCAATTAAGTCAACCGGAAAGTAGATCTCTTGCAAGGAAACTTAATTTGGAGAATTTTTAATTTTTTGTAAAATATTTTATATAATAAAACAAATAAAATATTTGGCCTTGAAGGTCAAGGGTTAAAGGAAAAAATTAAAATCATTACTTTTATTCGAGTACATTTAAAAAGATTCCAAATTGACCTTCCTTGCCAGGGATCTGTTCTCTTGTTGAGTCAATTGATTTACCTGTTGAGAAGGATAAGAAATAGTATTTGAAATTTCAACATTCTGAAGATTCTGTGGAAGATTTTGGGCATGGATCTGATAGACCGGTGGCGGCTCCTGGTGGTAAAGTTGATTAGGATTCTGTTGAGGCACTCCAAATTGATTGTACTGTTGCTGTCCTGTTGTTGCATTTTGATTCCCAAAATAGAGTGGATGTCCCCGAGAGAACAGGACCCGACCCGGTTGACGCCGATTTGCGCATATAACACAACAGATACAGGTGATAAAGGATAGGATGAGCAGTACTGCGATCACACCGAAAATTGTCACAAAGACTGTGCCTGGGTCCGGGCCAAAATCCGGGTCTTGACACCAGGATACTTGGATCCAGAATAATGCGAAAATAAGAATGATTTTAAACATTTTTGGAACTTTCAGTTACTAGTTTACAATTTGCATTGTAAATGGCAAAATTTTTGAATCCATTGGGTGTTGTTCTTGTGTGGTATGCATTGTGATTTGCGAAACAATTGGATGAATCACATGTTTGCTCTGTCAACACTTTTATTGATAAGATTAGAAAGAAGAAGAAGTGACAATATGCGTTCTAAACGATGCGTTTTATCTAATCTCGATCTTGTAGATTATACACGTTTCCAAATACGGATTGCACTATTCCGCGGTCTCACCTCGCCTCCAGAAATTTCAAACTGCAAGGCACGCTCTGGACCAACCGAACCACCAACACTTACTCGTCAAAAGTCGCGTAGAAAAAGTTTAAGTTTAAGTCAATTTTGGGACATAATGAGCCAACAATAAAGGAGTTGACCTTGAATTTCTTTATTTGACAATTAAGACCATAGATTAACAAGGATTTAACAATGAATTAACAAGGACTTAACAAGGATTTAACAATGAATTAAAAATGATTTGACATTACAAACATTATCAATTTCAATTAGTCATTAGTGATTAGCAATTAGACATGTTAGATTCATTAGCAAATACTCAGAGACAAATCACGCAAACCATCCAAGAATATTCTCTTCATCATAATTCCCACGTCGATTGATGTAATTCACCACATAGGCGCCCTTCATCAGTTTTCGACATCCACCAGTACAGTTGCATCCATTCAAATTGCAATCGCCGAGTCCACAACGATTACCCTTGGGAGGGGTACAATCCTGACAGTAGTTGTAGAACACATCATGCTCACCGGGACAATTCATATTGTACACCGGACAGCACACTTCCAGAGGAGAAGTACGAGTCCACCAGAAGGCGATTCCAATCAAGACCAGAACCACAAGAACAATCCATTTGAGAGTGTCGTAGAAGTTATTTTCCGGTTGAACCATTTTGTTAGTGAGTGTTTTATTTCACCAACCAACAAAACGTTTCAAATGTCAGGTAAAATGAAATAAATAAATATTATTTTCAGAAGATCAGGTGAAATATTACAAAGGAAAATTGTTTTGCGAAACTCTAAAAAACAATTACCGTTAAGAAATTGACAAATAAGACAAATGACTAAATGATTAATGGATTTATTGTTAAAAATTTTTGGCTGTTGGTTTTGTCAATTTTAGTACAAAGTTTGGATAAGGATCGTTATTATGTTGGGTTAGGTGAGGTTATAGGTAGGTAAAGCTTTTACTAAGAATTTTTTAAAATGTAAATTCGATTGAATGGGCTGTTAGATTTGTTTTATTTGTTCGATGCAATACTAAGTATCTCTGATTGACACACACATTTATTATGATAATTGTCACATTGTGTATTGCACACAACTGACCAAAACAAAGATTAGCAAAATCATGAGAAATCTTTGTAGAAGAATTTGTTGGGTTCCAAGGAATGTTGTACATTTTGAATTTTTTCCAAGTCCGATATTGGGGATACTTTGATATAAAGAGAAAATATAATAACTTAGTTAACAAAAATAAATGAAGGAAGTATTTTTCTAAATTGCAGTTGTAAAAATTGTAAAAAACAATTTTGAGGAAAAATTCGTCAAATTGATTAATGATTTTTACTAATTGTTTATCGAGCAAAAGTCACGTAGAAAAAGTTCAAATTTAAGTCAATTTTGAGACATAAACAAAACGAGCAATAAAGGAGTTAACCTTGACCTTAAACTTTAATAGATAATAGAGACAATAATTAAACCATATATTAACAAAGAATTAACAACAAACTTACAATGAATTTACAATGAAACATTAGAAATTTCAATTAACAAATAGCCATTAGTGATAAGCAATTAGACACATTAGTTTCATTATCACTCACACAGACAAATCGCTCAAGAATATCAATATTATATTATATAATACTTAAAAACTCATTAAATTATGATGATCATCTTCAAAATTCTCACGTCGATTAATATAATTCACCACATAAGCGCCCTCCAACAGCTTTCGACATCCACCAGTACAGTTGCAGCCATTCACATTGCAATCACCAAGTCCACATTGATTGCCCTTCGGAGCTGTACAGTCAAGACAGTAGTTGTAGAAAACCTCCTTCTCACCGGGACATTTCATCGTGTTCATCGGACAGCACACAGCATCTACAGGATAAGTACGAGTCCACCAGAAAGCCAAGGCAATAAGGACCAGAATGACCAGAATAATCCATTTGAGAAAGCTATAGAAATTATTTTGCGGTTGAGCCATTTTGTAGAGTGTAATTTCACCGACAACCGATTATGTTTCAAATTTCAAGCAAAATGAAACAAATATATACTAGTGGGCCCTGCGGGTGCTAAATTCAAAACCATTGATATTATTTTGAAGTAAAGTCCCCAAAATTGAAATTCTGGGGAATAGTCGATTGTAAACGAAAATCTAACACCTGCCTAACCACCTAAACCTAACCTAACCCTATCCTAACCGACACCCACACCTGCCTAACCACCTAAACCTAACCTAACCCAATCCTAACCGACACCCACACCTGCCTAACCACCTAAACCCTAACCTAACCCGATCCTAACCGACACCCACACCTGCCTAACCACCTAAACCTAACCTAACCCGATCCTAACCGACACCCACACCTGCCTAACCACCTAAACCTAACCTAACCCGATCCTAACCGACACCCACACCTGCCTAACCACCTAAACCTAACCTAACCCTATCCTAACCGACACCCACACCTGCCTAACCACCTAAACCTAACCTAACCCGATCCTAACCGACACCCACACCTGCCTAACCACCTAAACCTAACCTAACCCGATCCTAACCGACACCCACACCTGCCTAACCACCTAAACCTAACCTAACCCGATCCTAACCGACACCCACACCTGCCTAACCACCTAAACCTAACCTAACCCTATCCTAACCGACACCCACACCTGCCTAACCACCTAAACCTAACCTAACCCGATCCTAACCGACACCCACACCTGCCTAACCACCTAAACCTAACCTAACCCAATCCTAACCGACACCCACACCTGCCTAACCACCTAAACCTAACCTAACCCAATCCTAACCGACACCCACACCTGCCTAACCACCTAAACCTAACCTAACCCAATCCTAACCGACACCCACGATCCTCTCTGTGATCAAATTTCCAATTTTGATTGTTGCACTCATTGTTGGACATGTGACCCAACAATGGGAATTCAGGCTTTGGCTTTTTCTATCAGAGATTTGTTCGGCAAGTGTACCTAAAAAACATCTTTCGCATAAACCAAGGTCAAACTGCACATCTGCACGTAATTCTAAGCACTTTGGCCAAATTTGATGCAAATCGGTTGAGAAATGTAGGAGGAGTTAGCTGGACAAGAATCGAAAAAGTTGTACCATAGTCTTCGCTTACGCTCGACAATTATATACCGAAGAAAAAGTGAAATATTATTAATTTCAAAGGAAAATTGTTTTGCGAAACTCGAAAACAATTACATTTAAGAAATTGACAAATAAGACAAATGACTAAATCGTGATTAATGAATTTATTGTTGTCAATTTTGGTACACAGTTCAAAGATCGTTTACAAATTATTTTTTGCTAGGTTAAGTTTAGGTTGTGTTGCAAAGTAGGTTAGTTTTTTTAGGTAAATTAGTTAGATTTGCCACATAGATTCTTTATTATATGATATATTTAACATAACCTAGGCTCACACAATTTCAAACAAACATAACCAAACCTCATAACCTGAATGATAATTGTCACATTGTGCATGACCCATAACCAAGTATCTCGTATTGACACTCATTTCTGTTATGATAATTGTCACATTATGCATGACCCATAACCAAGTATCTCGTATTGACACTCATTTCTGTTATGAAAATTGTCACATTATGCATGACCCATAACCAAGTATCTCGTATTGACACTCATTTCTGTTATGAAAATTGTCACATTATGCTACACCCATACACAAGTATCTCGTATTGACACTCATTTCTGTTATGATAATTGTCACATTATGCATGACCCATAACCAAGTATCTCGTATTGACACTCATTTCTGTTATGAAAATTGTCACATTATGCTACACCCATACACAAGTATCTCGTATTGACACTCATTTCTGTTATGAAAATTGTCACATTATGCTACACCCATACACAAGTATCTCGTATTGACACTCATTTCTGTTATGAAAATTGTCACATTATGCTACACCCATACACAAGTATCTCGTTTTGACACTCATTTCTGTTATGAAAATTGTCACATTATGCTACACCCATACACAAGTATCTCGTATTGACACTCATTTCTGTTATGAAAATTGTCACATTATGCTACACCCATAACCAAGTATCTCGTATTGACACTCATTTCTGTTATGAAAATTGTCACATTATGCTACACCCATACACAAGTATCTCGTATTGACACTCATTTCTGTTATGAAAATTGTCACATTATGCTACACCCATACACAAGTATCTCGTATTGACACTCATTTCTGTTATAAAAATTGTCACATTATGCTACACCCATACACAAGTATCTCGTTTTGACACTCATTTCTGTTATGAAAATTGTCACATTATGCTACACCCATACACAAGTATCTCGTATTGACACTCATTTCTGTTATGAAAATTGTCACATTATGCTACACCCATACACAAGTATCTCGTATTGACACTCATTTCTGTTATGAAAATTGTCACATTATGCTACACCCATACACAAGTATCTCGTTTTGACACTCATTTCTGTTATGAAAATTGTCACATTATGCTACACCCATACACAAGTATCTCGTATTGACACTCATTTCTGTTATGAAAATTGTCACATTATGCTACACCCATAACCAAGTATCTCGTATTGACACTCATTTCTGTTATGATAATTGTCACATTATGCTACACCCATACACAAGTATCTCGTATTGACACTCATTTCTGTTATAAAAATTGTCACATTATGCTACACCCATACACAAGTATCTCGTTTTGACACTCATTTCTGTTATGAAAATTGTCACATTATGCTACACCCATACACAAGTATCTCGTATTGACACTCATTTCTGTTATGAAAATTGTCACATTATGCTACACCCATACACAAGTATCTCGTATTGACACTCATTTCTGTTATAAAAATTGTCACATTATGCTACACCCATACACAAGTATCTCGTTTTGACACTCATTTCTGTTATGATAATTGTCACATTATGCTACACCCATACACAAGTATCTCGTATTGACACTCATTTCTGTTATGAAAATTGTCACATTATGCATGACCCATAACCAAGTATCTCGTATTGACACTCATTTCTGTTATGATAATTGTCACATTATGCATGACCCATAACCAAGTATCTCGTATTGACACTCACTTTTTGTGTGATTATTAGGTTAGGTTAGGTTCTTTTGGTAGAATTGTTATATTGGTCAAATTGTACATGACCTATTTTTATATCTAACCTAACCTCACCCAACTTCAAGCAAACAGAACTTAACCTAACACAACTTCAAGCAAACATAAACTAACTTACGGCTAGAGCACTTGGAAAAGTATTGCAATGATTTTCGTTCCAAATAATGACACTCCGAGTGACTTGATTAATTAATTAATTTTTATTGTCATGAAAATTGAGAAAACATAAAGTAAATGTTTTTATAAACTTATTTCATTATCTTGTTTCTATTACTACTTGGTTTCACTTTTCTGTTTGATGATTTCCAATGCCTCAATGGCACTTGACACTTGACGCTTTTGAACGAGTTTGGTGCAATAATCAAACATTCGATTAATGACAGCTTGACTCAGCGAATCTCGATTTACTTTGAGCACTTCAACAATAACCCTGCTCATATTGTCATTTCTAAACCATTTGGACTGTTCGGTTTCAAATTTCATTGATTTAATCAATTTTGGTAATGAACGTTCAAGTTTGCCAATTGGAAAGTGATTGAATGCCGTAAATAAATACGAAATCAGATTTTCATCATTGCATTTTGTGATCAATATATAAAGATAATCAAACATAAGATCTTTTAGCGCTTTCTGGAGCCAAGTATTTGTATAAGTAAATTTGAACATTTGTGGAATAAGTCGACAAACATTGTTGTGACGATTCCACTGAATTGGCGACTGTTCGACTTTCACTTTGCACACTAATGCACCCATCAACTTGCTAAATGAAGATTCACTTTGTAATTCACTTTTCAGTGATTTAATCATCATCGTAAGTGAATGATTAAGTTTGTAAAATGGGAGCCATTCACTAAAAGCAGTAAAAGAATTGGAAATAAGGTCACCATTTTCACAATTCAGCATTAGTTTAGTAAGATACTCAAACATTTGTTCGAGTATAGGTTGAGTAAGTGAGAATCGATAAATTTTCAACACTTCTCCAATTATGGCGCTCACATTTTGATGTTTTGTCCAATCGATCTTTTGTTCTGCTTTTCTAATCGTTTTTATTGACTTGATCAGTTGGGCAAGATAAAATTCGAGTTTCTTAAATGGAATATTATTTAATGCTTTTGTAAGACTGATTTTGGGACGAAGAGCGAGTAACTTTGCGTAATAATCAAAAATTCGATTAAAAACTTTTTGAGATATTTTGGCTTTATGCAAAGTCAAGACATTTTCAATAGTCAAACACATATTTTCATGCTTGAACCATTCGGTGCTCTCTTTGCTTTCCAATTCTTTTTCAAATGAAAGTATCAATTCGGGCAATGAAGACTCAATTTTACGAAAAGGAAACGATGCAATTGCTTCAACATTGAATTCTTGTCCATTTTCACATTTGCGAACAAGTTTGGCGATATATTCAAACATTTGATCAAGGACAGTTTGATCTAATGAATATTTATTCAACACCTTCTGAATGATTGCGCTCATATTTTGATGAGGAAACAATTCACAGCTTTCCAGTTTGTTTGCAAATTGATTAAGCAATTCCGGCAATGAAGAATGCAACTTACGCAGTGGAAATTGCGGAAAAGCGTCAATTGTAAAAGAAATCGATTTTACGTTTTCACATTTGAGAACCAGTTTTGTGCAATAAAGCCACATTTGGTCAATGGTCGACTGGTGCAATGAATCTCGGTGTACCCTCAACACCTCCTGAATGACCGCGCCCATATTCTCATGTCGGAACCAGACAAATTGTTGTTTTTCACAATTTTCAAGTTCGCACTCTATCGAACTAATCATCTGCGGCAGGATGGATTCCAGTTTACTCAAGGGCAATTTAGCGAATGCGCTAAAGGCATGCGTAATTTGATTTGTGTCTTCACAATTGTGGATTACTTTTGTAAGATAATCGAGCATTTGATCGATCACTTTTTCGTTTAAAGAATCTCGATTGCCATCCAACACTTTCTGAATTAATTTGCTCATATTTTGATGTTTGAACCATTGGTCCATCGAGTCCAGGTCAAGTTCCATCGAATCCAACAGTTGTGGTAATGAGGATTCGAGTTTGCTCCATGGAACTTCATCAAATATGCCAACAGTTTTGTGAAATAGTTGCTCATTTTTGCATTGGCGAATTAGCTTTGAGCCGTACTCAAATATTCGATCAATGATTGTTGACTGTGAAAGCGAGTTACGTTGTACTTTAAATAATTCATCAATCACAACGGCCACATTTTCTTGTATGTATGCGGTGTCCTCATATTGGCTGTTTAATTCTTTCTCCGCAACTTCAATCAAACAGAGCACAAAGAGTTCCACCTTGTCCAAAGGTAACTTAGCAATGGATTTTATAGACACCATCAGTGGGTCCAAATCTTGATACATGCAAACACGTGTTATCAAATCTGTTATTGCCTGCTTAATGGCTTCCTCGTCCATTGTGTCCGAAATTTGTGGTGGATTGAGCAGACTGTCCACAATTGACCACATCTCACGGCTCGCATTCAAATAGTCGAAAGTGTTTGGATTTGCCTGAATGCCACTCTCAAATGCCGCAAAACGTTGCATCATTTTGTAAATACTTGCCCCAGGTGTAAACGCATTGACAAACTCCTGTGCAATGGAAGTGAGGCTTTTATCGGGACATTGGCGAACAAACAGGGACATGTAGTCGTATATGCGAAACACGAGCTCTTCATCTGGCAATTCTGATCGCTCCAATGCACCATCAATAATTATGCTCATATTTTGATGTTTGTGCCATGATTTGACACACGCATCACCATTCAATTCACGTTCCATTGAGTCAACCATTCGCGATAAATAGGATTTAAATTTGTCAAATGTAAATTTTGAAAATGCTCCAAAAGCATACGAAATCTGCTCAGGTTTGTCACAATAGTGGACCAGTTTCGAGAGATAGTCAAAGATTCGATCGTCCAGCTTCTCGTCCAACAAATCTCGCTGTTCTTCCAACACAAGCTGAATTACTTTGCACATATTTTGATGTTTGAACCATTCGCATCGGTCCGTGTCGAGGTCAAGTTCAAGCGAATCCAACAGTGGTGGCAATGATGATTCGAGTTTGTTTAGAGAAAATTTCCCCATTGCTTCTGGTAATGGTAAGTCAGAGTTTTCATCAGAGTTGTGAATACTTTTTGCTATATAATCAAATAAACGATCAGTGGCTTGCTCGCTCAGTGTATCACGATGTGCTTCCAACACGTTCGCAATCACCCAAATAACGTTTCGGTGTCTGTACCATTCGGTGCACTCTTCGCTGTTCAGGTCATCTTCCATTGAATCTATCAATTTCGTTAGTGAACACTCAACTTTACCCAATGGAAAAAGTTCAAATGCGAAAAATGCATACTCAATCATCTCCTCATTTTCACATACAAGTATTAGTTTTGAAAGATACTCAAACATTCCATCAATTAGCTTCTCGTCCAATGAATCTCGATGTTCATCCAGCACAGACATAATCACTTGACTCATATTTTGATGTCTGTACCATTGGGTGCACCCTTCGCTGTTCAGTTCATCTTCTATTGAATCTATCAATTTCGTTAGTAAAAATTCAAGTTTTGGCAATTGAAAAAATGTAAATGCATCAAGTGCATATTGAATCATCTCCTCATTTTCACATATAAGTATTTGTTTTGAAAGATACTCAAATATTCGATCAATCATCTTCCCTTCCAATGAATCTTGATGTTTGTCCAGCACAGACATAATCACTTTGTCCATATTTTGATGTCTGTACCAGTCGCGCTGGTCACTTTCCAGGTCAAGTTCCATTGCATCCATCAGTAGTGGCAAGGAGGTTTCGAGTGTTTTTAGTGAGAATAACAAAAGCGTTTGAAATGCAATATCTAAAAACTCTTCTTTTTCAGAGTGGTAAATTATTTTTGTAAGATAATCAAACATGCGACCTGTGACTTGGCCATTCAGTGAATCAGCATGTGCTTTCAACACATTCACAATGACAAAATTGACATTTCGGTGTCTGTACCATTCGGAGCACTCTTCATCATAATTCAGACAATTTTCCATTGAATCTATCAATTTCGTAAGTAAAAACTCAATTTTTACGCAATGGAAAAAGTTTAAATGCGCCGATTGCATAAGCAGTCATTTCCTTATTATTAAATTTGAGAATTTGTTTTGAAAGGTACTCAAACATTCGATCAATCACCATCTCGTCCAACGAATCTCGATGTTCTTTCAACACCAGCTGAATCACATGACTCATATTTTGATGTCTGAACCATTTGGTGCACCCTTCGCTGTTCAGGTCATTTTCCATTGA
Source organism: Rhizoglyphus robini (assembly GCA_023373905.1). Classification (NCBI taxonomy): domain Eukaryota; kingdom Metazoa; phylum Arthropoda; class Arachnida; order Sarcoptiformes; family Acaridae; genus Rhizoglyphus; species Rhizoglyphus robini. The sequence continues at coordinate 975,725 of JAKIJQ010000067.1, read as the reverse complement.
ATCTATTAAATTGGTTAGTAAAGACTCAAGTTTCGGCAATGGAAAAAGTGTAAATGCATAAGTTGAATACAGAATCAGCTCCTTATTTTCACATTTGAGAATCTGTTTCGAGAGATAGTCAAACAATCGAATAATCACCATCTCATCCAACGAATCTCGATGTTTATGCAACACATTCTGAATCAGAATGCTCATATTTTTGATGTCTGTACCATTCGAATCGGTCACTGTCCAGGTCACGTTCCATTGCATCGATCTGTTGTGGCAAAAAGATTTCTATTGTTTTCGGTGAGAAAAATATAAATGTTTCAGCTGCTAAAATAGTCTTCTCGTCGTTCTGAGATTTGTGATTAATTTTTACTAGATAACCAAACAGGCGGCCAGTGACTTGCTCGCTCAGTAATGAATCTTGATGGATTCTCAAAAATTTTTGAATCATCAAAATCATATTCTCATGTCTTTGCCATTTAAACAGTTTACATTGCATCAGGTCATCCTCCATCGAATCAATCAATCGCGGAAATGAAGATTCAAGTTTACTTAATGGAAATTTTGGAATCGTGTAAATTGCAAGCTTTGCATCTTCACAATGATGTAACACTTTTGAAAGATAGTCAAACATTCCATCCATGATTATCCCGCCCAACGAATCTCGATGATCTTCCAACACGAAGGCGATCATTTTACTCATATTTCGATGTTTGTAGCATTCGTCTCGGTCCGTGTCCAATAAGTCGACATCCAACAGCTTTGGCAAAGAGGCTTCAAGTTTGGCCAGTGAGAATAGGAAAATTGTTTCAGATGCTATTTTTGATTTTTCATCTTCATACTTTTGTATAATTCGCACAAGATAATCAAACATCCTATCCGTGAGTTGGCCATTCAGTGAATCACGATGTTCTTTAAGCGCTTCCTGAATAATCCAAGTAACATTCTCGTGTCTGAACCATTCTGTGGGGCACTGTTCACTGTTGAGGTCATCTTCCATTGAGCCGATCAATTTCGCCAATAAAAACTCGAGTGCACTCAAAGGAAATTGAGCAATTTCATCAATTGCGACATTAATCAGTTTTCTATTTTTATTTTTCATAATCAATTCTGTGCAATAGTCGTACATTCGATCAAGCACAGTTTGGTTTAGCCACCAGCAATGATGATCAAGCACTTTCTGAATCATTGGACATAAATTCTTATGTTTGAGCAATTTTTCCTCTTGAACGCTCAATTGAATAGTTGTTGGAATCAATTTGAGCATTAAAGGTTCGAGCCAACTCAGGGGAAGTTTAATGATTGCATTCATTGCATAGTCCCGAATGAGAGCATCGTCACAAAAGCAAACAAGTTCTCTCAGATATTCGAGCACTCGATCCGCCAAATCTACGTACAAAAAATCATCAGAAATTTTATAGAATATTTTAGGAATCGTCCAACAAATAGCTCTATCTTTTTCAAATTTAGAATGCTCAGTATCAGACGAATCAATCAAACGTAGCACTGAGTCCAAAGCGGCTTTCGACTGTTGGTTAGAATCATCAGTTGAACTATCCATTTTGTTTGCAGCGGTTTTTGGTGAACGATTTTGAAATGCACTTGTAAGATTATTATTATTTGCAGCTTGATTGTGTCAAAAGTTTAGTGGTAATTTAGAGCACACACACAGCAAAGGCCAATTTAATATTGTGACAGACAACTTGATCATAGACGGCACCTCATTAAATAGCTCAGTGAGCTCATTGCTCATATTAACGCAACGCACACAAAGCAAGACACAGTCTTAATCTGGTTTAAATATTTGGCCAAGCTGATAAGGTATTTATGACATTCTTAGGTTGTGAATAAGATACTGCATACTACTCTGCCCATTTGGTAGAAATTGCATTTATAGCCATAATAAAGACACTATTGCAAAAATATCAAAATTGACACATTGACATAAACCAACTGAAATGACTCATTGGCAATAAAAAAAGACTTCCATAAAAGCATAAGCACACTCATACATACCAATAAAACGAGCGACCACAGTTAGATTCAAATGGGTCCAAAATCTAAAGAGCGGATTGCAAAAAGTTATAAAAACACATTATCCACATTTTACAACCCGTGGACTCAGTTTTCTCATCAAGGTCGGTAAGACAACTCATTAAAGTTGAAAAATTGCCGTTGTTTCTATTGTTTAATTAATTGAATTTTAATTACAAAAATAAAGATTTTGATCACAATTATTTGTCCAATATTTTGCTCGGACTCTTCCAATAGTTCCATCTGCCTTAAGAGTCTGGATTGCGAAATTGAATCTCGCTAAATAAGGTGAACTTTTCTGATGAGGAATTGCAAGTTTTCCTGTAAGTTGAATTTGTGAATCATCACGCAGGATTGTCAATTCACAATCGAGTCCCGCATAATACCCCGCTTAATTTGCTTCATAGATCAGTGCGCCACTCTTGGGCTTGGCAAAATTGTGTGCAGTCTACATAGATTACCCTTCGGTGCGGTGCAGTCGAGACAATAGTAGTAGAACACATCTTTCTCACGGGGACATTTCATTATGTTCATAGGACCGCACTCTTCAACGGGATAAGTACGAGTCCAACAGAAGGCCAAACCGATCAAGACAAGAAGGACAAGTACAATACATTTGAGAGTTTCGTAGAAAATATTTTGCGGTTAAACCATTTTGGAGTTGTGTTATTTCACCAACAACCATGAAAGCGTTACAAATGTCACTCAAAATGAAATAAATAACAAATCATATTTTCCTATTAAATAAATACTATTTTCAGATGATCAGATAAAATGTATATATTTTCAAATGAAAATTGTTTTGCGAAACATTCGAAAAACAATTACTGTTAACAAATTGCCAAATAAGACAAATGATTAAATTATAGATTTTTTATGAGTTTGACTGTGTTAAGTGAAGATTTTTTCCATTAAAACATTGGAGGGCATTAGCGCCCATAAAAAAATATAGCTAATCTGAGTGACCTCGGTCCTCTGCGGTGAGCTGGCCACTTGCCCGTTAACCGATGGCTCTTTGAGCGCCCTACACGACGCCACGTGGCAAAAACCTGGCCTGTAACTGGGCTCGGCCAGGTCCACCTTCCCTTCGGGAGGGTGGTTGTGTAGTAGCGAATGTATGTATGTATGTAATTTTAATCTTGGATTTTAAAAAATATATTATGTCTATATTGTTAGTTAGATTAAGCTTAGGTTATTTTACAAAGTAGGACAGGTTCTTTAGGTAAATTAGTTCGATTAGCCACATTTATTAAGTATTATATAAGAACATAACCTAACCTAACCCAACTTCATGCAAACATAACTTAACTTACGGCCAGAGCACTTGAAAAAGTATTGGGAAAATTTTCATACCAAAAAATATTACTCCGAGTGATTTGATTAATTAATTAATTGTTTATTGTTATGAAAATTGAGAAAACATAAAGTAAATATATTTTTTGATAAAGTTATTTCATGACCTTGTTTCTATTATAGTATACTACTTGGTTTCGCTTTTCTGTTTGATGATTTCCAATGCCTCAATGGCACTAGGCACTTGACGCCTCTGAACGAGTTTGGTGCAATACTCGAACATTTGATCAATTATAGCTTGGCCTAACGAATCTCGATTTACTTTGAGCACTTCAACAATAACTCGACTCATATTTTCATTTTTATACCATTTCGACTGTTCGGTTTCAATTTTCATTGATTTAATCAACTTTTGTAAGGAAAGTTCAAGTTTGCCCATTGGAAAGTGATTGAATGCCGTAAATGAATACGAAATCAGGTTTCCATCATTACATTTTGTGATCAATATATAAAGATAATTAAACATAAGATCTTTCAGAGCTTTCCGGAGCCAATTTTTATGAAATCTGAACATTTGTGGAATAAGTCGACACACATTGTTGTGGCTGTGCCACTGGATTGGCGACTGTTCGACTTTCACTTTGCACACTATTGTACGCACCAACTTCCTGAATGAAGATTCACTTTGCAATTCACTTTTCCGTGATTTAATCATCTTCGTAAGTGAATGATTAAGTTTGTAAAATGGGAGCCATTTACTAAAAGCAGTAAAAGAATTGGAAATAAGGTCACCATTTTCACAATTCAGCATTAGTTTAGTTAGATACTCAAACATTTGGTCAAGTATAGTTTGAGAAAGTGAGAATCGATGAATTTTCAACACTTCTACAATTATGGCGCTCACATTTTGATGTTTTGTCCAATCGATCTTTTGTTCTGCTTTTCTAATTGTTTCTATTGACTTGATCAGTTGGGCAAGATAAAATTCGAGTTTCTTAAATTGAATTTTATTTAATGCATTCGTAAGACTGATTTCGGGCCGAAGAGCGAGTAACTTTGCGTAATAATCAAAAATTCGATTAAAAACTTCTTGAGATATTTTGACTTTATGCACAGTCAAGACATTTTCAATAACCAAACACATATTTTCATGCTTGAACCATTCGGTTCTCTCTTTGCTTTCCAATTCTTCTTCAAATGGAAGTATCAATTCGGGCAATGAAGACTCAAGTTTACTTAAAGGAAAAGAAGCAATTGCTTCAAAATTGAATCCTTGTCCATTTTCACATTTGCGAACAAGTTTGGCTAGATATTCAAACATTCCATCAAGGACAGTTTGATCTAACGAATATTCTTTCAACACCTTCTGAATGATTGCGCTCATATTTTGATGAGGAAACAATTCTGTGGAATTTTCACAGCTTTCCAGTTTGTTTTCAAATTGATTCACCAATTCCGGCAATGAAGAATGCAACTTACGCAGTGGAAATTGCGGAAAAGCGTCAATTGTAAAGGAAATCGATTTTGTGGTTTCACATTTGAGAACCAGTTTTGTGCAATAAAGCCACATTTGGTCAATGGTCGACCCGTGCAGCGAATCTCGGTGTTCCCTCAACACCTCCTGAATGATCGCGCCCATATTCTCATGTCGGAACCAGACAAATTGTTGTTTTTCACAATTTTCAAGTTCGCACTCCATCGAGCTTATCATCTGCGGTAACGTGGATTCCAGTTTACTCAAGGGCAATTTAGCAAATGCGCTAAAGGCATGTGTAATTTGATTTGTGTCTTCACAATTGTGGATTACTTTTGTTAGATAATCGAGCATTTGATCGATCACTTTTTCGTTTAAAGAATCTCGATTGCCATCTAACACTTTCTGAATTAATTTGCTCATATTTTGATGTTTGAACCATTGGTCCATCGAGTCCAGGTCAAGTTCCATCGAATCCAACAGTTGTGGTAATGAGGATTCGAGTTTGCTCCATGGAATTTCATCAAATATGCCAACAGTTTTGTGAAATAGTTGCTCATCTTTGCATTGGCGAATTAGCTTTGTGCCGTACTCAAACATTCGATCAATGATTGTTGACTGTGATAACGAATCACGTTGTACTTTAAATATTTCATAAATCACAACGGCCACATTTTCTTGTATGAATGCGGTGTCCTTATTTTCGCTGTTCAATTCTTTCTCCCCAACTCCAATCAAACAGAGCACAAAGAATTCCACCTTGTCCAAAGGTAACTTAGCAATGGATTTTATAGATGCCATCAGTGGGTCCAAATCTTGATACATGCAAACACGTGTTATCAAATCTGTTATTGCCTGCTTAATGGCTTCCTCGTCCATTGTGTCCGAAATTTGTGGTGGATTGAGCAGACTGTCCACAATTGACCACATCTCACGGCTCGCATTAAAATAGTCGAAAGTGTTTGGATTTGCCTGAATGCCACTCTCAAATGCCGCAACACGATGCATCATTTTGTAAATACTTGCACACGCATTGACAAACACCTGTGCAATGGAAGTGAAGCTTTTATCGGGACATTGGCGAACAAACAGAGACATGTAGTCGTATATGCGAAACATGAGCTCTTCATCTAGCACTTCTGATCGTTTCCATGCATCATCAATAATTATGCTCATATTTTGATGTTTGTGCCATGATTTGACACACGCATCGCCATTCAATTCACGTTCCATTGAGTCAACCATTCGAGATAGGTAGGATTCAAATTTGTCAAATGTAAATTCTGAAAATGCTCCAAAAGCATACGATATCTGCTCAGGTTTGTCACAATAGTGGACCAGTTTCGAGAGATAGTCAAAGAATCGATCAATCATCTTCCCTTTCAATGAATCTCGATGTTCTTTCAATACATGCTGGATCACTTTGCTCATATTTTCATGTCTGTACCATTTGGTGCACTCATCGCTTTTCAGGTCATCTTCCATTGAATCTATCAATTTCGTTAGTAAAAATTCAAGTTTCGGCAATGGAAAAAGTCCAAATGCCCCAATTGCATACTTATTCATTTCCTCATTTTTACATATAAGTATTTGTTTTGAAAGATAGTCAAATATTCGATCAATCATCTTCCCTTCCAATGTATCTCGATGTTCTTTCAATACATGCTGGATCACTTTGCTCATATTTTCATGTCTGTACCATTTGGTGCACTCATCGCTTTTCAGGTCATCTTCCATTGAATCTATCAATTTCGTTAGTAAAAATTCAAGTTTCGGCAATGGAAAAAATCCAAATGCCCCAATTGCATACTTATTCATTTCCTCATTTTTACATATAAGTATTTGTTTTGAAAGATACTCAAATATTCGATCAATCATCTTCCCTTCCAATGAATCTCGATGTTTGTCCAGCACACAGATAATCACTTTGTCCATATTTTGATGTCTGTACCAGTCGCGCCGGTCACTTTCCAGGTCAAGTTCCATTGCATCCATCAGTGGTGGCAAGGAGGTATCGAGTGTTTTTAGTGAGAATAACGAAAGAGTTCCAAATGCAATATCCAAGAACTCTTTTTTTTCAGAGTGGTGAATTATTTGTGTAAGATAATCAAACATGCGACCTGTGACTTGGCCATTCAGTGAATCAGCATGTGCTTTCAACACATTCACAATGACAAAATTGACATTTCGGTGTCTGTACCATTCGGTGCACTCTACACTATTTAGGTCATCTTCCATTGAATCTATCAATTTCGTTAGTAAAGACTCAAGTTTCGACAATGGAAAAAGTGTAAATGCATAAAGTGCATACACAATTAGCTCCTTATTTTCACATTTGAGAATTTGCTTTGAAAGGTACTCAAACATTCGATCAATCACCATCTCATCCAACGAATCTCGATGCTCTTTCAATACAAGCTGAATCATAATGCTCATATTTTGATGTCTGTACCATTTAGTGCACTCATCGCTTTTCAGGTCATCTTCCATTGAATCTATTAGTTTCGTGAGTAAAGACTCAAGTTTCGGCAATGGAAAAAGTTTAAATGCGCCAAATGCATACGGAATCAACTCCTTATTTTCACATTTGAGAATTAGTTTTGAAAGGTACTCAAACATTCCATCAATTAGCTTCTCGTCCAATGTATCTCGATGTTCATCCAACACCAGCTGGATCACTAGGCTCATATTTTGATGTCTGTACCATTTGTAGCACTCATCGCTTTTCAGGTCATCTTCCATTGAATCTATTAAATTGGTTAGTAAAGACTCAAGTTTCGACAATGGAAAAAGTGTAAATGCGTCAAATGCATACTCAATTAGCTCCGTATTTTCACATTTGAGAATTTGCTTTGAAAGGTACTCAAACATTCGATCAATCACCATCTCATCCAACGAATCTCGATGTTCTTTCAATACAAGCTGAATGACTTGGTTCATATTGTCATATCTGTACCATTCGATACACTCATCGTTTTTCAGGTCATCTTCCATTGAATCTATAAATTTCGTTAGTAAAGACTCAAGTTTTGACAATGGAAAAAGTGTAAATGCATAAAGTGCATATACAATCAACTCCTTATTTTCACATTTGAGAATTACCTTTGAAAGGTACTCAAACAACCGATTAATCACCATCTCGTCCAGCGAATCTCGATGTTCTTTCAATACAAGCTGAATCAAAATGCTCATATTTTGATGTTTGTGCCATGATTTGACTGACGAATCGTTTTTCAATTCGCGTTCCATTGAGCCAACCATTCGCAAGAGGTAGGGTTGCAATTGGTCAAAAGTAAATTCTTGAAATGCTCCAAAAGCATACGAAATCGCCTCAGGATTTTCACAAAGTTGAATGAGTTTCGAGAGATAGTCAAACAGCCGATAAATAACCTTCTTTTCGTCCAACGAATCTCGATGCTTACCCAACACAGACTGAATCAATGAGCCCATATTTTGATGTCTGTACCATTCGATACACTCATCGTTTTTCAGGTCATCTTCCATTGAATCTATAAATTTCGTTAGTAAAGACTCAAGTTTTGACAATGGAAAAAGTGTAAATGCATAAAGTGCATATACAATCAGCTCCTTATTTTCACATTTGAGAATTACCTTTGAAAGGTACTCAAACAACCGATTAATCACCATCTCGTCCAGCGAATCTCGATGTTCTTTCAATACAAGCTGAATCAAAATGCTCATATTTTGATGTCTGATCCATTCGCATCCTTCCGTGTCCAGGTCAAGTTCCATTGAATCCATCAATGGTGGCATAAAAATTTCTATTGTTTTCGGAGAGAAAAACATAATTGTTTCAGCTGCTAAAATAGTCTTCTCGGCCTTCGGAGACTTGTGATTAATTTTTACAAGATAACCAAAAAGGCGGCCAGTGACTTGCTCGCTCAGTAATGAATCTTGATGGATTCTTAACAAATTTTGAATCATCGAAACCATATTATCGTGTCTGTACCATTTGCACAGTTCACTTTGCATCAGGTCATCTTCCATTGAATCTATCAAATTCGTTAGTAAAGACTCAAGTTTCGGCAATGGAAAAAGTGTAAATGCATAAAGTGCATACGAAATCAGCTTCTTATTTTCACATTTGAGAATTTGTTTCGAAAGATAGTCGAACAATCGATTAATCAACATCTCGTCCAACGAATCTCGATGTTCTTCCAATACAAACTGAATAATTTGGCTCATATTTTGATGTTTGTGCCATGATTTGACTGACGAATCATTTTTCAATTCGAGTTCCATTGAGTCAACCATTCGCGAGAGGTAGGGTTTCAATTTGTCAAAAGTAAATTTTTGAAATACTCCAAAAGCATACGAAATCGCCTTTGGATTTTCACAAAGTTGGATCAGTTTCGAGAGATAGTCAAACAGCCGATCAATCACCTTCTTCTCGTCCAACGAATCTCGATGCTTGTCCAACACAAACTGAATCAGCTCGCACATATTTTGATGTCTGTACCATTTGCGGTGGTCAGTTTGCAGGTCCAGTTCCATTGAATCGATCAGTTTAGGCAATGATGCTTCGAGTGTTCTCAGTGAGAACAAAGAAATAGTTTCAGCTGCAATATTGGAGTTCTCTTTGTTCTCATATTTGTGAATAATTTTCGAAAGATAGTCAAACAATCGATTAATCACCATCTCGTCCAGCGAATCTCGATGTTTATGCAACACATTCAGAATCAGCTCGCACATATTTTGATGTCTGTACCATTTGCAGTGGTCAGTTTGCAGGTCCAGTTCCATTGAATCGATCAGTTTAGGCAATGATGCTTCGAGTGTTCTCAGTGAGAATAAAGAAATCGTTTCAGCTGCAATATTGGAGTTCTCTTTATTCTCATATTTGTGTATAATTTTCGAAAGATAATCAAACATGAGACCTGTGACTTGTTCATTCAGTGAATCAGCATGCACATTCAACACATTCCAAATGGCCCAAATAACATTTTTGTGTCTGTGCCATTCGGTGCACTCTTCATCATAATTCAAGACATTTTCCATTGAATCTATAAATTTCGTTAATAAGGACTCAAGATTACGCAATGGAAAAAGTGTAAATGCGCCAAATGCATACACAATCAGCTCCTTATTTTCACATTTGAGAATTTGTTTTGAAAGGTACTCAAACAATCGATTAATCAACATCTCGTCCAACGAATCTCGATGTTCTTTCAATACAAACTGAATCAGAATGCTCATATTTTGATGTCTGTACCATTCGCATCCTTCCGTGTCCAGGTCAAGTTCCATTGAATCCATCAGTAGTGGCAAAAAAAATTCTATTGTTTTCGGAGAGAAAAACATAAATGTTTCAGCTGCTAAAATAGTTTTCTCGTCGTTCGGAGACTGGTGATTAATTTTTACTAGATAACCAAACAGGCGGCCAATGACTTGCTCGCTCAGTAATGAATCTTGATGGATTATCAACAAATTTTGAATCATCGAAACCATATTCTCGTGTCTGTACCATTTGCACAGTTCACTTTGCATCAGGTCATCTTCCATTGAATCTATTAAATTAGCTAGTAAAGACTCAAGTTTCGGCAATGGAAAAAGTGTAAATGCATAAAGTGCATATACAATCAGCTCCTTATTTTCACATTTGAGAATTTGTTTCGAAAGATAGTCAAACAATCGATTAATCACCATCTCGTCCAACGAATCTCGATGTTCTTTCAATACAATCTGAATCACTCGGCTCATATTTTGATGTTTGTGCCATGATTTGACTGACGATTCGTTTTTCAATTCGCGTTCCATTGAGTCAACCATTCGCGAGAGGTAGGGTTGCAATTGGTCAAAAGCAAATCCTTGAAATGCTCCAAAAGCATACGAAATCGCCTCAGGATTTTCACAAAGTTGGATCAGTTTTGAGAGATAGTCAAACAATCGATTAATCACCATCTCGTCCAACGAATCCCGATGTTTACGCAACACATTCTGAATTAGATTGCTCATATTTTGATGTCTGAACCATTCGCATCCGTCCGTGTCCAGGTCCAGTTCCATTGAATCGATCAATTGAGGAAATAAAGATTCAAGTTTACTTCTTGGAAATTCGACAAATGATTCAATTGCTAGCCCAACATTTGTACAATGGTGTAACACTTTTGAGAGATAGTCAAACATTCCATCCATGATTATCTCGCCCAAAGAATGTCGATGATCTTGCAACACGAAGACGAGCATTTTACTCATATTTCGATGCTTGAAGCACTCATCCCTGTCCGTGTCCAAGTCGACATCCAACAGCTGTGGCAAGGAGGCTTCGAGTTTGGCCAGTGAGAATAGCGAAATTGTTTGAGATGCTACATTTGATTTGTCATCATATTTGTGCATAATTTTCACCAGATAATCAAACAATTGATCAGTGAGTTGGCCATTAAGGGAATCACCATGTGCTTTCAGAGCATCCTCAATTATCCAAGTAACATACCCGTGCCTGAACCATTCGGTGTTCAACTGTTCACTGTTCAGGTCATCTTCCATTAAGCCAATCAATTTCGCCAATAAAGACTCGAGCATACTCAAAGAAAATTGAGCAATTGCATCAATTGCACCATCAATCAGTTTTCCATTTTCAAATTTCAGAATCACTTCTGTGCAATAGTCGTTCATTCGATCAAGCAAAGTTTGGTTTAGCGAATCTCGATGACATTCACTCAGCACTTCCTGAATTACTCGAAACAAATTATTGAGTTTGTTCAGTTTGTCCTCTTGATGGCTCAATTGATTTGCTGTTGGAATTAATTTGAGCATAAAAAATTCGATACTACTCAGGGGCAATTCAATGATTGCATTTATGGCATAGTCCAGGGTGTCAACATTTTCACACAAGCAAACAAGTGCTCCAAGGTACTCGAGCACTCGATCAACGAAATGTTTGTCCAGCGAATCGACAGAATTTTCATTGAATATCTCAATTATGTTCAAGAAAGCATTTCGGTGTTTGCTAAAATCATTGCCTTGTTCTGTATCAAGCGAATCAATCGATCGTAGCACAGAGTCCATTTTCGCTTTCAACTGTTGATTAACAGTTTCAGTTGAACTATCCATTTTGTTTACAAAAGGGGTTTTGTTATATTTGCAAACACGGTATTTCAGCTGCTGATTTGAGTGATATATATTTTAGTTGTGATTCTGGTGACACGGCAAAAACAATATAATCGACAAAAAACGTTAGCAAACTACAGACAGAGAGATCACAAATTACGCCACTTTATATGTCGACATGTGAACCTACGCCAAAATTAATCTCATTTGACCAAAGCTGATAAAGTATAAATGGATTTTGTTGTTTGATTGTTTTGACACCCTCAAAAGTATGACTATGTCTAACTTGGACTAAACATTGATAACTTTAACATTTTGACTTCTTTATTTTAAAGTTAAGAAATAGTTTAAAACACTTTGCTACTTGTTAGTTCATTTGGCAGAATTTGTCATTTAGTTCTAGTGAAAAAATTTCCTTAAAATTAAATTACATTACGATGAAATACTGTAAAACCAAACCTGTACATACCATTTGAAAGATAAACAAATTACCAATTGTATTTTTGCAATCAACTTTAACCCAAATACGCATTTATAAATTCCAATGAGATGAGCAACGGCAGTGACTAATAATGGCGTTTCTAGAGTTAGAAGACGCTCGCGGACAAAACTATGATAATTTTAATGCATACATCAATTTCACAAATTAAGATTTACAGTGAGAAAAACAAAACTTTATTTAGTCTTGTTAGCTGCTCACAAATTAGTGAGATGCCCTGTGACACAGCGAGTAAGTGTAATCGTGAGACAATGGTGTGTATGGAGTTGTTTGTGTATAAATATCTGGAGTATGTAAGAGTTTGTATAAGGTAAATGGTGTCGGTCTTTCTTTGTCTCTTGATCGATTTGTCTTTGATGCCGCGAATTATCTTGGCCCATATATGTGATTGTGGATCATATGGATCGAGTCGGTCAGCACTTCCTCGGCGATGTCGGGCAGTAGCTTTCGATTCAGTCCGAAGCGATCGAAAAAGGCCGTCATCCTGTTGCTGATGGTGCCTCGGGCTCCGACCCATAATCCGATGACTTCGACCGACTTGTTGCCAATCATCGGGTACTTGGATCGTAGGTCGTCTGCACAGCTTGCGTATATCTAGGTCTTTTCGTCTTGGACGAGTGCTCCCACGTCCTCGTTACTTTCCCAGCGGACAGTCGAATCGATTATGAAGGCGTTCCTTGATCCATCTTTGACGGCCAGGATATCCACGAATCGGTTACGACCGTCGCCATCTAAGCATTGAGCTTCTGTGATACATTGGAATACTTTTTTGCTAAGGAGGTCAGCGATCTTGTGCTTTAACTTGTCGGGTGTTTCGGAGTCGTTCCGTGAAGTGACAGGTGCCGAGTACGCGTGATGGAGTTTCTTTCTCTCTACCGCAACGGCGGCAGAGGATAGCAGCCTGTCCTCCCAAAGTCTGAACTCCTGGCAAGCCGACCAGGTTCGCGTAACCGGTGTTGAGCTTGATGGCTGCAGTCCATTCGGAATCTGATAATGTATTCTTATCGTAAGTAAATCTGTTTGCTTTTGGGTAATCTCGGAAATGTATTACTCCGACGCCTTGGTATAAGAGTTTAGACCATCGAGTGAATTCTGCTTTCCTCAGTGCGGCGCGTATTAGTCTAGTGGTTGGCTCTTGGATACCGAGCGTTTCGAGGCAAAGATTAATTTCATCTTGACAATCGACGATTTCGTGAAACAGTGTGTCGGGTATCGCTGATAACTTGATCGCCATGGAGTGGTGCTGCAGGTAGGCTTCCCATTCGCATCGTACAAGGCCTGTTCCACGGAATTTGCGGGGAGAGTAAAACATAGCTGAATTTGTAGATGTGGGAAGTCCCATGATCGCCTTTGCGCTGTTGCGTATAGTCAGGTCCATGGCTAAAAGGCTTGCCCTTGGAATCTTTCTTAGAGGGGCTGCTTGCAACGGATAGATCAAACGGGGAAAGAGGAACTCGTTCAATATGTTAAGCTTCTGCCCTGGTTTCAGCAAGACGGACTCGAGCAGGTTGTTAACGCTGGTGGTAAGCTTGTCAACTAAAGTGTCGTCGAACACTAGTTCGCTTTTGAATGAGCAGCCAAGGTACCGAATCCGTTCGTCTTCTCCGATACAGCAAATCTTGTCACTGTTGTTTGTTATCAGTTCAATGGGATCCAGTTTGCCTTTTGAAATGTTGATAGCTGTGCTCTTACGAGGGTTCACTTCCAAGCCAACCTTTTGGAACAAATGGGTGACCAGTTCGATTGTGTGAATCGCACTGCTTGGAGATTTGGCGGTAATTGTTTGATCATCCGCGAACCCGGTTAATAGGAGAGCGTCGTGATTACTCGAGATTTTACATCCGTGCTTGTTTGCAAAGTCGGTGTCGCAGGTTTCGGAAAAGACGTGGTCGATTGCGATGTTAAAAAGCATTGGAGAGAGTGGTCCCCCTTGTGGGACTGACTTTTGGATGTTGATGAGATCGGACTTGGTTCGGCCAGTGTCGATGCGGATGCTGTTATTGGATAACAGAGCCATGATGAGCTGAATTAAGTTAGAGGACACGCCTTTGCTCTTGAGACACTTTCTAATGTGCTCGTGGCCTATTCGGTCAAAGGCCTTTGTGATGTCGAGAAATACCACAGTGCAGTCCGTGCGGTCGCGTTTCGCTTGGGTGAGACATCTGTTTACCAAGGCGGAATTTACGTGACATCCTGGCATTCCCATTACGAAACCTCGCTGGTTGGAGTCGAGACGTACTTGTTGCCGCAGCTGTTTGTCGAGAACTCTTTCCGTGATTCTACGTAGTATTGAGTACATAGTCACGGGTCGCCAGTTTCCGATCCCTTTTGGGTCGCCTCCTTTGTGGATTAGGATAGTCTTGCCTTCGCGGAAACCGGGAGGAACAGAACCGGTTGCTAGCATGATGACGATTATTCGTTGGATGGTGCTGGCAACGTTTAGATCCTTCACTGTCCTCATTAGAATGCGGTCGTACCCGGGAGACGAGTCTATTTTCATTCGGGATATAGTTTGCTTGACATCTTCTATTGATATGGAGATGTCCGGCTTGGATGCTTCGTCCTGGGGGTAGTAATCGAGGGTCTCGTTGTTTGGATTACCGAAGAGGCTTGCAAAGTGGCCGTACAACGTGTCCATCGGTATTGGACAATGTTCGCTGTTGTTTCCATCAAGAACTTTGCGTGCGATTTTCCGTCTTCGGTA
Source organism: Rhizoglyphus robini (assembly GCA_023373905.1). Lineage (NCBI taxonomy): Eukaryota > Metazoa > Arthropoda > Arachnida > Sarcoptiformes > Acaridae > Rhizoglyphus > Rhizoglyphus robini. Next base: position 960,662 of record JAKIJQ010000067.1, on the reverse strand, counting down.
GTAGTACTCGAATTGTGCGAGGTCATATTCGAATTTTGCCCTCCTACGAGCCCTTGTGTTGCGATCTCTACGTTCGGGGTTGGAGCTTTTTGATATTTGGCCACCGACTACTGCTGATCTTCGCTTGCGCCTCATCTGGTAGTGGACAGTGGCCGGGTGGATTGGTCCTGGTGTGTGCTCAGTAGAGTTATAAAGGAATCGTTGAAATTCCGAGATCTGAGCGTAAAAGGACTCCTGGTCGAAGTGTTCGAGGTTGTTGGCCATTCTGTCGAACGTCGAATACCACTTGTCAACTTCGTCTCGGAGGTAGGCTTGCTGACTCACTGTGTCTTGTGGCGTGATTGGTTCGACTGATGGAGTCCGATTCGTCCCTTGGCGTTTCCTTAAGTTGTTGGCTCGAGCTAGGTTCGCTTCGATAGGATGCGAAGTGAAGTGGGTCCTCAGCGCACGGTAACTTTGGTACACTTGCTTGCATACGTGGCACTCGACTTGGTTGTCTTCGGTTGGCGCTGCGTCGTCGTCCCGGGTTCTGTGGTGGTCGGGAGGGTCTGGGGGGTGGACGGTCTTGGTAAGTGGCCGCTTGGGATAGACTTGCCTGGTTCGGGTTGGTGCTTGGCGGCGCCGTCACTGACTTGTGCATACGTCCGACGTGGATGCTAAGCCCGCGGTCAGAAGGAAAATTGGTCTTGCAAATGGAGCAGTTCGGCATTATAGAAAATTTTTTACAGTGCACAGACAGAAATTGCACCGAATATATTCTGTAATTTTTTACCAATACCGATTATATTTCGTATTATTCACAGAATATAATTAGTTTAAAAAATACTAGATATAATCTGTATTTTTATCATACAAAATATATCTTGTACTTTGAGACCCGATATATTTAGTAAATATATTTCGTGTAATAAAAATCTGATGAACCAACACTAAAATTAATCTATCTCATTTGACCAAGGCTGATAAGGTATAAATGGATTGTTTTGACACACTAAAAAAGTATGACTATGTCTATTAACTTTAATACCAAACATTGATAACTTTTATATTTCTGATTTAGTTTTTTTTAAGTTAAGAAATAGTTTAAAACACTTTGCTACTTGTTAATATATTTGGCAGAATTTGTCATTTAATTCTAGTGAAAAAAAAATTACATTATTACTATGAAATACTGTAAAACCAAACATATAGATTGTTTTTCATGTTTAATCACATTTTATTACCTTTAGTCGCATCTGTACATACCATTTGATAGATAAACAAATTGTCAATTGTGTTTTGCAATCAAATTGAACCCAAATACGCATTTATAAATTCCAATGAGATGAGCAACAACATGTTGCAGCGACGAGTGATGGCGTTCCGAGTGTGTGAATACGTTCACGGACAATACTTTATGATAATTTTAATTCATTTAACATTTTTACATATTCTCAATTACAGTTATACAATGAATATTGACTACATTGATTTGTCCAATATTTTGCTCAGAGTTTCCAAATAGTTCCATCTGCTTTAAGAGTTCGAATTGCTGAATTAAATCTCCACAAATATGGCGAACCTTTCTGTAGATGAATTGCAATCTTGTGAGTTGGATTTGTGAATCATCACGCAGGATTATTAATTCACAATTGAGCCCGGCATGGTGCTCCACTGCATTTGCTTCATAGATCAGTGCGCCACTCTTGAGTTTGGCAAAAATATCAAAAGTGATTATCTTTAATAAAATTACATAAAAATAAGCCAACTGGAATGACTCATTGGTAATAAAAAGTTACCATAAAAACACAAGCACACTAATAGATTTCTGTGTTTTTAATCAAAGACCATTCAAACAAAGGTTTAATTCAAGTTTTATTCCTTTCTGAGCGCATTCAAGTTTAAATCATATCTGAGCGCTAATTAAAAACTCAGTTACAGTAAAATCTATGATTTTAACCAACAAGTTTCCACTATTTCAACTATAAGGATGTGATGCACGACCGGGTCCACCCTTGGTCCCCAGTGTGACCCTGGCTAATGGTTCAAGGGGGTTTTGCGGTTATGTGCGGTGGTATGCGGTTGACCGAAATAAGGAAAACAAGGTTTCACTGTAGATGATTTTATTTCGTTATTTAGGTTAATTCTAAATCACAATTGACGTATGGTTGTAGGTATTCAGACCTGACCTAACCTCACCATTTGAAAAGGTTTTATTGTGATTAAAAAATAATTTACAATGAATGATTCGATTTAAAAATAACCTAACCTAATCCAACTTCAAGCAAACATAACCTAATTTAATAACATTGCACTTGGAAAAGTTTTTGAATAATTTCCATTCCAAATAACGATATTCCGAGTGACTTGATTAATTAATTAATTTTTATTGTTATGAAAATTGAGGAAGCATAATGTAAATGTTTTTTTTAATAAACTTATTTCATTATCTTGTTTCTATTTCTACTTGGTTTCGCTTTTCTGTTTGATGATTTCTAATGCCTCAATGGCACTTGGCACTTTACGTTTCTGAACAAGTTTAGTGCAATATTCAAACATTCGATCAATTACAGTTTGACTCAGCGAATCTCGATGCGTTTTCAGAACTTCAACAATAACTCGACTCATATTGTCATTTCTATACCATTTGGACTGTTCGGTTTCAATTTTGATTGATTTAATCAGCTTTTTTAATGAATGTTCAAGTTTGCCCATTGGAAAGTGATTAAATGTGGTAAATAAATACGAAATTAGGCTTCCTTCTTTGCATTTTCTGATTAGTTCAGAAACATAATCAAACATTAGATCAACGAGTACTGCTCTGAGAGAACTCCGATAAACTTTGAGCACTTGTTGAATCAATCGACACAGATTGTTGTGTCTGTGCCACTGGACTGGCGAATGTTCAACTTTCACCTCGCACATCATTGGACTGATCAACTTGCTGAATGAAGATTCACTTTGCAATTCGCTTTTCAATGATTTGATTAAATTCGTCAATGAAGAGTAAAGTTCATATGGTGGAAATTCACAAAATGCCATAAAAGCATTGGAAATCAGGTCTCCATCTTTACAATTCAATATTAATTTGGTAAAATACTCAAACATTTGATTAACTAAAGTTACAGACAGTGAGAGTGGGTCCATTTTTAACACTTCTCCCATGATGGCGCTCACATTTTGATGTTTCGCCCAATCGATCGTCTTTTGTTCCGCTTTTGTGTTATTCAATTCGGCTGATTTGATCAGTTGGGATAGAGAAATTTCAAGTTTTTGTTGGGGAATTTTTGTGAATGCACTCAACGTGTGCTTATAGTTTTCTTTGCGAAGAATAAACAACTTTGTGCAGTACTCAAAAATATGATCCACAAATTCCTGTGACAGTGTGGCTTTGTGCACTGTCAAAAAAGTCTCAAGGACTAAACACATATTTTCATGTTTGAACCATTCGGTGTCCTGAGCGCTTTCCAATTCTTCTTCAAATTGCAACAATAAAGTTTGAACTTTGCTTGATGCAAAATGTACAAATGCACAAACAGCAAATCGAATCATTTGTTGGTTTTCGCAATTCTGAACAAGTTTTACGCAGTAATCAAACATTTGGTCGATAAGTGACTGGTTGAATGAAGCTCGATGCACTTTCAACACTTCCAAAATAACTGCACTCATGTTCTGATGACGGAACCAGTTGATGTCAGATTGTTGTTGTTCGGCATTCAATTCGCACTCTAATGAGCTAATCTTTTTGGGTAGAGTACTTTGAAGTTTACTCAGTGGAACTTTACCAAATGCCACAAAAGCATTCAAAATCGATTTTGTATTTCTATAATGCTCGATTAGTTTCAATAGATAGCCAAACATTTGATCAACTACAGACTCGTTCAATGAATTTCGATGTTTATCCAACAAATGCTTAATCAATTGGCTCATATTTTGATGTCTAAACCATTTACACTCGCCTGTGTCCAAGTCAAGTTCCATTGAGTGGATCAATTGCGGTAGCGTGGATTCGAGTTTTCTAAGTGAAAAGTGCGTCAGCACCTCACAAGCGTTGTCAATCAGCTTTTTGTCTTGATATCGGCGAATAATTCGTGACATACTCAAACATACGATCCATCATCGACTGTTGTAGTGAACTGCTACGTTTTTTCAAAATTTCCCCAATCATTTCACAGACCTCTTTTTGTTGAATGAAAAATTCGGCGGTCTCTTCTGCAGCTGGAGTGTCAAATTGTTCTTCGGCCATTGTGAGCAGGCTTTGCACAAAGACTTCAAGTTTTCTCAATGGCATGTTAGCAACGTCAAAATGTACATTGTTCATATCATTGCATATGCCAAAGAGCGTTTCAAAGACTTCAATTGCGTCAATGGCTGCTTGGTCCAGAGTGGCTACATAATGTGGTTGGTCCAATTTTTTGGCCAAAAACGACCAAATCTCTTGGTTTGCGTTCGTATAGTCGAAAGTGTCTGGATTCGCCATCATATTTCTATCAAGTGCACCAAATCGTTGGATCAACTGTACGTCGCTTCTATAGTTGGCCAGAACTTTCACTAGTTTCTGTGCAACAGAAGTGACCTTCGAATCGTGACATTGTTGAACAAATTTCGAGAGATACTCGTAGAATTGATTAATGAGCGCTTGGTTTTCTGGCTGTTCGAATGCCTCTTGATGTGCAACAAAAACAAACTGAATAATCACGCTCATTGTTTGATGCTTGTACCACTTGACCGGCTGTTTGGTTTTGAATTCAAGCTCCATTGAGCTAATCATCCGTGGCATGTAGTTTGACTGTAGTTTGCTTAAAGAAAATCTCGGAAACACGCCAACTGCATACGCAATCAGTTGTCCATCTTCACACTTGTGCACAAGTTTGCTGCAATAATCAAACATTTGATCACTGATTGTTAGGCTCAGAACATCTCGATGTTCGATTAACACTTCCTGAATTACTGAACCCATATTCTGGTGTTTGGCCCATTCGGAAGGCAGTTCGCTTTCGAGTTCGTCTTCCAGTGCGTGCATCAATTCTGGCAATGAAGATTCAATTTTGTTGAGTGGAAATTTTGGAAATGCTTCAATTGCAAACTGAATCAGTGGTCCATTAGTGGTTGAACATTGCATTATAAATCGGATGCAGTAGACAAACATGCGATCAATGACAGACTGGGCGAGTGAATCGCGCAATTCCTCCAGCACTGCATAAATCACCAAACTCATATTCTGCTGTCTAAACCAAACAATTTGTCCGTTTTTCATTTCAGACTCCAACGAGCTAATCATCGCCGGCAAAGAAGATTCAAGTTTGCACAATGGAAATTTGGGAAATGCATAAAAAGAACAGGAAATCAGTTCTAGATGATCACAATGGTGGATTACTTTCGATAGACAGTCAAACATTCGATCAATTACAATCACGTTCAACGATGCTCTATGCTTATCCAACACATCCTGAATCAGTACGCTCATATTTTGATGTCTGAACCATTCGCATCGGTTCGTGTCGAGGTCAAGTTCCATTGAGTCAATCAGTTGAGGCAACAAGGTTTCGAGTGTTCTCAATGAGAATAGCAAAAGTGTTCCAGTTGCTAGTTTTGAGTCCTCTTCGTTCTTAGAGTTGTAAATAATTTTTGCGAGAAAATCAAACAAGCGACCTGTTACTGGCTCATTCAGTGAATCGACATGTGCATTCAACACATACACAATGACCAAATTGACGTTTCGGTGCTTGTGCCATTCGGTACAATCGCTATTCAGGTCATCTTCTATTGAATCTATCAATTTAGTTAGTAAAAACTCTAGTTTGTGCAATGGAAAAAGCGTGAATGCAAAAAGTGCATATAGAATCAGCTCCTTATTTTTACACTTGAGAATTTGTTTCGAAAGATACTCAAACATTCGGTTAATCACCATCTCGTCCAACGAATCTCGATGTTCTTTCAATACAAGCTGAATCACTTGGCTCATATTTTTATGTCTGTACCATTTAGTGCACTCTTCTCTATTGAGATCGTCTTCCATTGAGCCGATCAATTGAGGAAATAAAGATTCAAGTTTACTTCTTGGAAATTCGACAAATGTTTCAATAGCTAGCCCAGCATTTGTACAATGGTGCAACACTTTTGAGAGATAGTCAAACATTGCATCCATGATTATCCCGCCCAACGAATCTCGATGATCTTTCAACACGAAGAGAATCATTTTACTCATATTTCGATGCTTGAAGCACTCATCCCTGTCCGTGTCCAAGTCGACATCCAACAGCTGTGGCAAGGAGGCTTCGAGTTTGGCCAGTGAGAATAGCGAAATTGTTTGAGATGCTACATTTGATTTGTCATCTTCACATTTGTGCATAATTTTCACCAGATAATCAAACAATTGATCAGTGAGTTGGCCATTAAGGGAATCACGTTGTGCTTGCAGTACTGAATCAATTATCCAAGTAACATTCTTGTGAAGGGCCCATTCGATGCACTGATGATCACCGTTCAAGCTATCTTCCATTGAGTGGATCAATTGTGGCAATGAAGACTCTAACGTACTCAAAGGAAATTGAGCAATTGTAAATACGCAATAATGTAGCTCTTCAGTTTTATATTTCAGTAACAGTTGTGTGCAATAGTCGTACATTCGATCAAGCACAGTTTCATTTAACGAATCTCGATGCTCACTCAACACTTTCTGAATCACTATACATAAATTATCGAGTTTGTTCATTTTTGTCCTCTTGATGGCTCAATTGATTTGCTGTTGGAATTAATTTGAGCATAAAAAATTCGATACTACTCAGGGGCAATTCAATGATTGCATTTATGGCATAGTTGAGAGTATAAACATTTTCGCATAAACAAACAAGTGCTCCTAGGTACTCGAGCACTCGATCAACGAAATGTTCGTCCAGCGAATCGACAGAATTTTCATTGAATATCTCAATTATGTTCAAGAAAGCATTTCGGTGTTTGCTAAAATCAATGCGTTGTTCTGTGTCAAGCGAATCAATCGATCGTAGCACAGAGTCCATTTTCGCTTTCAATTGTTGATTAACAGTTTCAGTTGAACTATCCATTTTGTTTACAAAAGGGGTTTTGTTATATTTGCAAACACGATATTTCAGCTGCTGATTTGAGTGATATATATTTTAGTTGTGATTCTGGTGACACGGCAAAAACAATATAATCGACAAAAAACGTTAGCAAACTACAGACAGAGAGATCACAAATTACGCCACTTTATATGTCGACATGTGAACCTACGCCAAAATTAATCTCATTTGACCAAAGCTGATAAGGTATAAATGGATTTTGTTGTTTGGTTGTTTTGACACCCTCAAAAGTATGACTATGTCTAGCTTGGACTAAACATTGATAACTTTAACATTTTTGATTTGTTTATTTTATCGTTAAACAATAGTTTAAAACACTTTGCTACTTGTTAGTTCATTTGGCAGAATTTGTCATTTAGTTCTAGTGAAAAAATTTCCTTAAAATTAAATTACATTACGATGAAATACTGTAAAACCAAACCTGTACATACCATTTGAAAGATAAACAAATTACCAATTTTATTTTTGCAATCAACTTTAACCCAAATACGCATTTATAAATTCCAATGAGATTGTCAAAATAGTTGCTCCCTCACCACTCAACCACTCATGGTCAAGTATGACTCGCCGGTAGTCACCAATTGCTGTTGACATAGTCGACTGTCACCACATGGAGTGAGTCAGCAATACTGCGTTCTCTGCTATTTAAGTCTGCATGACTGAAGCAGTCGATCATCGTGTGCCTTGTATGTCTGAAGTGATGTTCTTCTTTACCTAGTGATTTACCATCTCCTTTCTAGGTTAACCTCATCATCCTGTTTGGTCCTACCATTGGCATCAACTGGACACTCGCTATCTACACTGAAGAAACCTCAGCATCATCGATCCTTTGGCCTGATCTTGATCGGTCAACTTTAAAGGAGTTTACCAACCATCTGTATTTTTATTCATCCTGAAATAAATCCTATTTTACAACAAGATGAGCAACGGCAATGACAAGTAATGGCGTTTCTAGAGTAAAAATACGCTCCCGGACAGCAATTTTACAAATTAACATTTACAGTGCACAAACAGAAATTGCACCGAATATATTCTGTAATTTTTTACCAATACCTATTATATTTCGTTTTTTTTGTTTGAAAAACGCATCCGGGTATCTTTATTGATTAGACTGCCAGCGAACAGGCTACAAAAATGTGTTATGAATTACAGTTGGAGTTAGAGGTTTACAGAGGTAGTTTGGTTTCAAGAAAGATTAATGGTTTTGGTGATGCTATTTACAGTATAATACATGAGAGATACAAATAAACAGATTAAAATGAAATTAATATTACAAATGTACATATGAGATTGAAATAGGTGATGATATTTGCAATGCTGAGGTTATGGATGGTTGTAGATTAGAGATCGAATCGACCCGTGTCCACTGAAGATCTGGACGAGGAGGAAATCTGAAACAATGTACTTCGGAATTTCTGTCAAGTTGAGGAAGAATTCCTTAAAGGTTGCATTTGCGAGTACTTGAAAATATTTCGTATTATTCACAGAATATAATTAGTTAAAAAATACCGAATATAATCTGTATTTTTATCATACAAATATATCTTGTACTTTGAGACCAGATATATTTAGTAAATTTACAAAAAATATATTTCGTGCAATAAAAATCCGATGAACCAACACTAAAAATTAATCTATATCATACAGTACGCGCCATAATGATAGCTCGTCTAGTAGTTGATGCTTTTGACTTTTAATTTCTCGGAATCTATGCATTCAAAAAATCTACAAAAATTACCCAATATACTACAGAATGTGCTTATCATTATCCGCTATCTAAACCTTAATCAGATATCTTATCTAGAAAAATAAAAAAATATTTGCAAAAAAAGTCGAAATTTTTGGTGACAAAATGATAGCTCGGCTTTAAAGTAACCAATTTTTCGCGGGTTTTTTGCATTTCTATCACGTCTTTTGTGAATAAATCGCATCATATTGTTGTTATTGTGTTGTTTTGTGCAGCAATACACTAATTGTGTTGTGTTTTCGTTCGCGCGCAAATCTCAGTGCCAACTTGTGTTTGTTTACTTTCCAAACGACCCAAAAATGGGACGAAGCCATCGTTTGACGCCTGAAGAGATCGGAGAAGTGAAAATTCTTAATCAAGAAGGATATAATTACAGTAAAGTGCCTATAATTCGAAATTTTTTGCTGCCAACTTTTGATTTTGATTTCGAATTACGAATTATAGGGGTAGGCTATTTTAACTCAAACTGTATTTTTTAGGTTAAAATAGCCTGACAAAATATCATATTTTGCTCAATCAGTTACGGTTTTTATAATGGTAATGTTGAAATTCAATAAGGACTATCAAAAAATTGAAAATATACAAATTGAAATAACGGCCGGCGAAGAGTGGTCAACCACCTTAGGTCGAAGGGTCAGTCCACAAATTTTGTAGAAGAGGGGACCCTTACACATTTTTTCAATTTCATAATTTTTATTTCGAATTAACCTTGTAAAATCATTTCGAAATACGAATTATGGAAGATTTTTCGATTTAAAAGCACCTTTTGTACAGTAATAGGTACCGAAATATAGGATTTTTGACTATTTTTGTTACGAATTACGAATTATGGGAGGATTCGAATTAAGGGAGGCACGAATTATGGGCACTTTACTGTACACTCAAATTGCCAAAAGAATTGGCCGATCTAGGTTTGTGGTCAGGAATTACCTCAAAAGTCCAGAGAATTATGGCACCAAAAAGTCAACTGGTCGGCGACCACTATTTGATCAACGCGACAAGAGGCAAATCCTGCGGACGATCAACTCGGAAAATGTCTGTTCTGTTCGACAAGTATGTCTGGATAACTCGATTGACCTCAAACACCACCGAACAGTCCAAAGAATCTTCAACCAAGCTGATGATATCGAGTTTGATACACTGAATCGTAAGCCCGCACTGACCAAGCTTCATATGAAAATGAGATTGAAGTTTGCTAATGACAATTTGACTCAGGATTGGTCGTCTGTCCTTTTCTCAGATGAAAAGAAGTTCACCTTAGATGGACCAAAGGGAAAAAATCGCCAATGGGTCAACATTCGGGCACCAAAGAAGAAGATGAAGAAACGACAATTTGGTGGTGGCTCTGTGATGTTTTGGGGAGCTATTGGTTTCAAAGGAAAGCTTCCACTTGTGGAGGTGGCGACTACTTTGAACCATAATGGATACATTAGTCTGCTCGAACATGCTCTTCTCCCTAAGATCTATGAAGTTTCAGGACCAAATCCGGTGTACCAACAAGACAACGCCCCTTGCCACACTGCCAAGCAAACAGTTAGCTGGCTAAAAAATAACAAAATCGATGTTGTAAAGTGGCCAAGTTACTCTCCCGACCTCAATATCATGGAAAATATGTAGGCCCAACTATCTAAAGGTGTCTACCGAAATAATCGACAGTTCAATCACAAAGATGAACTAATTAAAGTTGTCAATGAAGAATGGGAGAAGATTCCGCAATCGTATGTTATCAGATTGTTTGAATCAATGTTATCTCGTCTCCAAATGGTCAAATCACAACACGGAGAATCGACTAAATATTAATATGTTTTATATATTTAAAGTAACAGGTGCAATTATTTATCTAATTAAAATTACCATTTACTCGAAACGAGCTATCATTTTGTCACTTACTTTTTCAACTTTTTTTTATAAGTATTTTTTTATTTTCTCAGATAAGATATCTGATCTAAGTTTGAATAGTGTATCTTAGTAAGGACATATTGAAGTATGTTTGGTAATTTTTTCAATTTTTTCTATCGCTTTAATCTGGAGATAAAGAAAGTCAAATGCACAAACTACTAGACGAGCTATCATTATTGCGCGTACTGTATGACCAAAGCTGATAAGGTATAAATGGATTGTTTTGACACACTAAAAAAGTATGACTATGTCTATTAACTTTAATACCAAACATTGATAACTTTTATATTTTAAATTTATATTTTAAATTAAGAAATAGTTAAGAACACTTTGCTACTTGTTAATATATTTGGCAGAATTTGTCATTTAATTCTACTGAAAAAATTACATTATTACTATGAAATACTGTAAAACCAAACCTATAGATTGTTTTTCCCCTTTAATCACATGTTTATTACCTTTAGTCGCATCTGTACATACCATTTGATAGATAATCAAATTATCAATTGTGTTTTGCAATCAAATTGAACCCAAATGCGCATTTATAAATTCCAATGAGATGAGCAACGGCAGTGACAAGTAATTGCGTTTCTAGAGTGAGATTACGCCCGCGGACAAAACTATGATAATTTTATTTCATACAGCAATTTTACAAATTAACATTTACAGTAATACAATGACTACTGACTACATTGATTTGTCCAATACTTTGCTCGAAGTTTCCGAATAGTTCCATCTGCCTTAGTTCAGAGATCACGGAATGAAGCAAGGTGACATTAACCTCCTGCGGAATATGTACCGTGACGGTCAAACCATATTGAAGTTCCAGGACAAGAGGTCAAGGAAGATTAGGATCAGGAGAGGCGTGAAATAAGGCTGTCCCTTGAGCCCGATCCTATTCAATTTGGTGATCGACCAGTTGCTTCGAACCTTAGATCTATCTCACATGGGCTTACCTGTCATGCTACCGGGAAGAGCGAATTTATTACGAGGAACGTGTTGTGCCCGGTGAACGAACTGATTCAAGTGGACAAAAGTACTTTATTCCAGATCTTATACTCGTCAGACCCGATCGCAAAACTGCATATTGCCTTGATGTTGGTGTGAGCTATGAGTTCAAGGCGAGCAGTTTGGACAACTATGATAAGACAAATACTCTTGAATCGAAACCAACATCATCCACCAACAAGGCCATACTCACTAGCGGGTAGCGTATTAGGATAAATTTTGAATATCAAAATGCCTCATCTTCATTGGTCATTATCAAATCATCCCACTTAACATTTGTAGGATCGTGAAAGAAATCCTCTGGGATATGATAATCGTGTTTCAATTTTAGCGTAAGTTCATCCCACTCTTGAGTCATCACAATTTTCGCTGGATTCGTATTTTTCGCGTTCTTGAAATCCTCTTTATGTGCATACGAGTTTTTCATAACTTTCTTCATTAACGAGACAAATTGGTTGACATCACCAAAATGTTTGCGAATCTCTTCACAAACGAGATGTAAGGCATGAGTGACACAAGTCACGTGGGTCAAATTAGGTAGAATCTTCCATTTAACCAGTTTGTTTCCTACAGCTTTCATTGTGTTAGCTGAATCAGAGATAAAAACTTTGAATCGATCTCGCGGACAATCACCGTTCGGCCAGACTTGCTTCAATCCACTCTTGATCATCTCAACAATCTTGTCCGAATTTGGGCTTTTCTTTGAAGTTTCAATATAAATTGTATGTTCTACATTCTTCTCTTCAAGTGTTCCAATCAATATGGTAGTCACACTCTCGCTGTCATTTGTAGTTTTGCTTTTCGATTCGTCCACCATGATCCACATGTCCTTTCCTTCCAAGACTCGTTGCTTTACTTTAAGGTCCTCTATAAAATGATAATTTTTAATGCGATAATTATTATTATGATTATAACTCACGTTCGACTAAACTTGGAAATCCTCGTTTGGTGATTGTTGTTGCTGAAATTGGCCGTTTTGCAAACATTCTGACATTGTCCTTCATGTACGTGTCAGCACTTCGAATGCCAGCAATCGGTATTTGAGCCATGGCTTGTGCACCTCGACGGGCTTGATAATCAGTCACAAGTCTTGGAACGATCATTGTTTCGATTGGTGAAAGAAGCCTGCGTTTGCCATCAGACATATGTTCGATTTTGTACTGTTTACTTTCAGGTGTTAAAGTTGCCAGTTTTTCCTTCAACTTCTCTCGTTCTTGAATCAATTTCATACTATCTCTATGCAAGTCAGATGAAAGATGATCGTTGACAGTGGACTTGTAATTGTCCAAGTGAATAGGATCAAAGCTGCGTCTACAAGGCTTACAGTAAAGTAAATCGGCTGTTTCAATCAATCGGTCATCAACATCCTTCTGAGTAGAAATAAATATGACAGATTTATTCTTCTCTACGATTGATTCCATAGTCGAGCGTCTTAGGTCAAAGTTTTCCAAATGAATGCGAATTTTAACTTTGTGGCGATTCAATTTTTCATGTGATTTGAATTGTTTCGTGTTAGCTGAAATGTCAAATTTATCTTCGCAATGTACACATTGTAGCAGCGATGTTCCTTCGATGTGACGCAAATAGGCAAACTCATCCAACAGTTGGTTACGATGAAATGTTTTTATCGCCGATAAGCCATTTTCGGGAAGGACTGAAGCATAGTTGTCGTGACTTTTCCTACCAACATGAGCTTGGAGGTGACCTACTCTAGGATTGTCGAATTGGTGTTCACACGGAATGCAATTGACAGAAAATTTGTTGTCAGGGGTGTGGATTATTGGTCCAAAAATCTGGAGATATTCGTATTTACGCAAAAATGAATTCAAATCGTCGATAATCTTGGAAGAGGACATCATTGAAAAATCACAAGCAAAAGTTTGGTGGGTAAAAAGTGGTAAACTTAAAGCATTTGCCTCAAACAAAAACTCAAGTGAAAAATTTTCATTAATATCTTGTGCAACAAATACACAACAAATGTAAACAAAGGCACTTCACTGTACACCACAAAAACACAGACATGTACTATGTGAATAAGCCTCACAAATAACGTTTGGCGGTATAGCTGGCTTTCAGTATGACTGCAGAATGCGAACGTTCTGCGCATGTGCGGTCCGCTCGGAGGCAGATTTTGTCTGGCATAAATGCACCCTATTGATAGCTTTTGGTGAATTTGTCTTTCCGATCAAAAGGATGATTTCGTAGGCTACCTGGATACTCTTTGTCATGGTAATTAAAAAGTAAAACAAATATTTGTCATTTTCAAAACAGAACTGTTTGTTTTTAATTTTTTAAATGTTATGAATGAGCTAAGTCGGTGCACAATATAAAAACTAAACGATCTTTTTTTAATTGATTTTAATTGATTTGTTTAATGATAACAATTTACATGGATACTCTAATTATTTTATAAAAGGTTACTTATATTAATTTAGATGAATTCCTTCAGAATTGCATAACTGAATTCTGCAGAACAATTAAGGACTCTCGGTTTTAGAATATCGAATCAAAACTTATTTGAAATTTCATGTATTATTAATGAAAAATAAAGATTAATCAAATATTTTATTTTCAAATCAGGGGCATTTTAGATTTAGTACTAAGAGTGATCGTATAAAATAATTAAGATTAAGAACTCATGATGTGACCTAAACTATAATATTTACTGATCTATTGTTCAATGTAATTCTTATTTATACACAACTACTAGATTTTCATGTCAACATTTGCTAAATTTCTTCTCATTACTTTATTCTCTCTATTGCCCTCTACATTAAAATATTCATCGCCATGGAATTGTTTACAATAAAAAAAATCCAATCAATTTAACCAGAATTTATTCTCCCACAAAAAAGCAGCGCGTTCACAATGTTCGGTGCATAGGCATTTTAGATTTATGTTTCAAGTAGCATATGACGCTCTCTTTGTGTACATAGTATATTATATGTTACAGTTAATGTATGAAATCAAGTAATTGCATACATTTACTAGGAATTGTATAGAATTACTTGATTTCATACATTAACTGTAACATATATATGCTACATTGCATATGTTCAAATAAGAAAAAGGTCAAAAAGTCAACAAAATCAACTCTAAACTTACACAATTTTGCAACATGAAGTTATCACATATTTTATTTTTAAATTTATCATAAATCGCATAAAATCAAATTTAAATTTTAATATTTTTTTAAGTCCAAAGAAATTGAGAAATTGAAAATTTACCAACTGCAATTACCAAACCGAACATTTGAATTTAGGATTCATGGGCGTTCCCTGGGAACAATTGAATGCTTCGGCGAATTGAACATTATTTGCCAGCGGAATGTTGACACGAAATTTATTTGGACTATGCGAGTCGTGACGGATGAATTCGCTCTTTTCGGGAGTATCTTCTCCTTCGGAGCACCAATTCTAATTGATTTTAATGAAAAATAAAGTATTAGATCAGCAAAACAAAATAAAAATTCCACTAAAAATTCTATATTACAATGCTGTATGAAATGAAGAACAACTGCTCGGGAGTGAAATGTGATGGAAAAAATTGATCCGAATCCTCAAAAAGTTGGGCAATTTTTTCAAATGCTCGAAATGCTTGGTTCAGGCCACCGTTGTCGGCTATATTATCACCGAGCGTAGTGGTGCCATTGACCTACAAAAATGAAGTAAAAACTGGTAAAAAGAGGAAAAATCAGACAAAATCATACTTTGACACCCGTGATTGGCTCCACAAGTCCATCATACTGACGCACAAAACACTTGGACAGCTTTTCAAAATGTTGACTAACATGCTCGGTCCACCAGTTGGCCATTTCCCCGTGCTTGTCATACAGTCGACCATCGTGATCAAATGCGTGGGTCATCTCGTGTGCCAAGATGGAACCCAAATTTCCGTAGTTGATTGCGGCAGAATAGTGCACACTGAAAAATGGTTCAGACAGTAGAGCATAGGACACGCCAAGTAAATTGAAAAACACAGAATATGATCCCTCGTATTTGGAGAAAAGAAATTCTCTAAACAATAAACAAACAATAAAGTTGAGGTTTATAGATCAAACATTAAGAAACCTGTTAGCATCAAGAATTTGATCATTCTTCCTAAACTCTGCAGCCACGCGCAATCGTCGAAAAGCGAGAAAACTCGCCGCATACTGTCCTTTGACGAAGTTTTGTAAATCTTTTGTCGTATTCAAAGTTTGCTCCGAGAAGCCAAATTCTTCATCCAAAACATCATCGTCAAAGATCCAATCGGGAAAGGCAATCATCATTCTCATTGCTTCAAGTTTTTCCAGTGCCTTTTGTCTTGTCTTGTCATCAAGCCAATTATGATCTTTCTTTAATGAATCTCTGAAGGTGTCTTTCAAGTGACGCATCATTTCACTCACTCCATCTCGTGCTGTGATCAACTTTTGTCGCCCAACATAATCCACATATAGCCGTATAAATATTGGTCCAAATGCAACGAAATTATTCATCACAAAGTTCATACCAGGAAAGTGTTCTGAGATGAGACTGTTGGTCGAATCGTCGTTGAGCAGTTCGCGATTCTTTTCATCCAATAAAGCAATCATTGATGGTGTTCGAACCAATTGCAGTGCCATTGCGTTCTTCAACACTCGAATTGGTGTTCTGACGAGTAGCTCAGTAAACTTCTTGAAAATTCCAAGTTGATCAACCTGCACCCGAACAGGGTCGCGATCGGTGTAACGAAGCGAGGCACCAGTTCTACTCGCGTACTTGTTCAACAGCAAAGTCCAATCGAAATGAGGCGAACTATAGCGGCGCTTTAGCTCGCCAAGTGTAATTTCTTTCATTTTTGGTTGATGTTGAAAGGCTTCTGAAGATTCTGTTTCTGCGTTTGGAAATAAACGCGAAAGTGCTTGATAAAATTCTAAAACTTCGAATATGGCATAATCGAGTGAACTATTCCACTTCTGGTAACTGTGCCCGAAAATCACACAAGAAACATGTTTGAGAACTCTAAAATTTCCATACAATCCAGTCATGTGATCTTGCATATTCATTCGTACTAGTATCAGTTCATTTGCTTTCCATTTCAACGTCTTTTTATCTCGATTTACAATGCTAATAAACGGACCAAGACCTAGGATGGACGCTTCCACATAGTAGTCTTGCCACTGGTGAATTTCCGTTGGCTTGTTCAAATGTTGAAATATGAAAATGTTATTATTAAACTTGTCCTCCGACCATGATTCCCAAAATGATCTAAACAAAATTATTTCTATATAATGTACACTTGTTCCGTTGGAAGCACGAAAAGTCGATAACGAAGTGGACACATTTGAGAGCAGTGGCCATTGTGCTTCTGTGTCGAAAACTTGTGCCAGAAGTTGCTGTAAGGGCCGAACGCCAAGTTGCTCACGCGAATACTCGTCCCTATACTCACGATACAGATCGACCAAATACTCGACTGCTTTGGCTCTTTTTTGTTGACTTTTGAACAGTTTTCGGATAGGATCGCTCATTGCTTCAATCATTGCCAAATCAACCACATCAAAAAAGTTTATCTTAATTTCCTCCCAATGAGTGCCCGAGTAGCGATCAAAGTGGGCATTCCAATGGCCACAAACGTACTCATGAAAGTCTTGGCACGGGTCGGCGGCAGCGTTCATATGGCGTGACAGTATTTTGCTATAGTTTCGACAGGCCTCAGACTGACAATCATTTTGGAGGGTTTTGTACGCAACAACGGCTGATTTATTCCTCGGAACGGATTTTTTGTCACTTTTAAAATTGGAAAAATTATCCGAAACATTCAGTTTGCCTACTGTTTGAATTTCTTTGTTTGAAAAATAACTACGATAAAACAACACCAAACTCAAAATGAAGATTACAGGCCAGAAGAGTCGAATAAAGTTGCAGAAAGAAGATTTGCGTTTGGAAATTCTTTGTACACTTGAATTGTATCCACCAGTATTACTTGTTGATTGTCTTGAGGCGGGAGACTGCAATTGCATCTCAATTTTGTCTAAGTAAAATTCGCTTGACCTAAAAAGTTATTTAAAATTTTAATTCACATTTATATGTATGACATAAAAAATAAATAAATTTGATTACCTCATTGTTTGTTAGAAATTGAGTAAGTTTTGAGTTGTCGTTACTTGTCCTTTTGCTCAGTGCAGACTAAGATTTTGCTTATGCAAAAATTGAACATAACTTACCATTGTTTACAGTGTAAATGGAATGTTGTACAGAACAGAACGCCTTAAACAGCTAACATAGCTTGTAGCATCAATCTAAAATGATTGCATATATCAAACAATGTGAGTGTAGGCTTTCTGTTGTGAGAGAGAATAATTTCTGGTTAAATTGGTTGGAATTTTTGTTCTTGTAAACATAGTTAAAAAGCGATTAAAACATTGATTGATACAAAGGGAATTAGACATAGTGAAAAAAAAAATTTTTTTAAATGTAAACATTAAAATTATGTAGTTGTGTAAAGTAAAAAAAGAATTGCATTGAAAATTGATTTTCTGGATTTCTAAAAGGTAAAAACAGAACTTTTTAAAATATATTTTCTTAAAAATCCTATTTTTAATAATACAGTTTATACTTTATGTATTTGTAAATTTAAATTTATATATCACAATTTACAATCAATTTCATAATAAAAGTAATTCTACTATAGTATTAAATTATAATTTTAAGGTTTTAATTATTAAAGGTTAAATTTGAAACTTTTTTTCTCACATTTGTTAAATAAGAATAATATTCGACTCTGTTTAAACGCCTGCATTTAGTTTTATGTTAAAAAATCATTTGAATGAACAAACATTTTTAGAATAAATTCAAAAACTTTTGCAATGGCGAGCAAAAGACAATGGAATTTTGTAATTTATAATGCAATTTCTAAAAACACTTGATTTGTTCTTGCACTCTTCTTATTGATTTCAAATTAGTCTATTACGAGTACGATTATCATTTGTAGATTGAATAGTTTCACAAATGGTTTCACTTTATTGATGCGTTTTAAAGCGTATTTTCAGTGATTTAATATTTTGTAAATCGTATAAGTAAAATCGTATTGAGTAAAGCGGATAAATCAAACTTTATCTTATGAATCATGTAACATGAATGCATTCTTCGCTGCATTGATTATAAACTTGCATTTCTTCGTATTATGAACTTTACTAATCGTCTGGATTAAAAATAGTATTATCGTCAATTTGCAATGATTATTATTCATTGATTTACAATATTATGGCACAATGCCAGGCACATATAGCCTTTCACAACATAGCGCTACACATTTGAAACTCTCTAAACACGTCTTTATCAGAATTGGCTTAATGATTAATTTTAATGTTAAAACTCTTTGTCATGTTATTTTCGGTTTAGGCTGATTTCGTATATGCTTTGTTCTAAACTGCAAGCTTGTTTTCAGTGGACTTATGCAAATGTCAATATCTGTAGTTTAATTAAAATATGTAAAATGATTAATAATGCAATATATTGCACATTGAATCATTTAAAATTTGTAAGAGATTAAGTTATATCAATTGAACCCCTTCTGGTGGATATTATTGTAGTTATAAACACGCAGTTTTATCAGTAAAAGCAACCTTGGCTGAGTTGTGCACACATGACATTCAATTGTTCCACAAAACAATGGACACTTGCAAAATACCTGATAACTCCCAATGCTTTACATTCTTTCGTTAATTGCAATTCAATTTGTAACCAAATAATAAATTTAATAATATTATTTACCAATAATTTCGCAAACCAAAATGTTCAAAAGAATTTTCATTTTCTCCCTCTTTCTAATAGTGAACATCTCGTGTCAAGACCCGGATCCCAACCCCGATCCAATCCCGAACCCAGCCACCGTCTTCGTGACCATATTTGGTGTTATCGCACTGGTGTTCCTTCTCTCTTTTGCAACATGTATCTGTTGTGCTGTATGGGCAAATCGGCGTCAGCCAAAGACCCCTGGCAGGGTCCTTTTCTCGCAGGATAATCCACTTTACTTTGGATATAACAATCAAAATCCTCAACAGTATAATCAATTTGGAACACAACAACAGCAATATAGCCCACCACAACAACTGAATCCAACTCAAATTTACCACCAGGAACCGCCACCGGTCTATCAGATCTATAATCAAACTCAAAATACTCCAAATCAATCAATTCCTCAGCAGCAAATGAATAATCAAACAGGAAATCAATTAAATCAACAGGAAAGTAGATCTCTTGCAAGGAAACTTAATTTGGAAAATTTTTAAATTTTTGTATTTTTTGTAAAAAATTTTTATAAATTTAAGAATTAAAACCTGTTAACCTTGAGCTTTGAAAGTCATAGGTTAAAAGATCAAAATGAAAATTTTATTCGAGATCATTTAAAACGATTCCAAATTGACCTTCCTTGCCAGGGATCTGTTCTCTTGTTGAGTCAATTGATCTGCCTGTTGAGGAGGATAAACAAAGGTATTTGAAATTCCAACATTCTGAAGATTCTGTGGAAGGTTTTGGGCATGAATCTGATAGACCGGTGGCGGCTCCTGGTGGTGGGGATAAAGTTGATTCTGTTGAGGAACTCCAAATTGATTGTACTGTTGCTGTTGTCTTGTTGATGGATTTTGATTCCCAAAATAAAGTGGATGTCCCTGAGAGAACAGGACCCGACCCGGTTGACGCCGATTTATGCATATAACACAACAGATACAAGTGATAAAGGATAGAATGATCAGTACTGCGATCACACCGAAAATTGTCACAAAGACTGTTGCTGGGTCCGGGCCAAGATCCGGGTCTTGACACTTGGATACTTGGATCCAGAATAATGCAAAAATGAGAATGATTTTGAACATTTTGGGAAATTTCAGTCACTAATTTACAATTTGCATTGTAAATGGCAATTTTTGATTTGGGTGTTGTTCTTGTTCTAGTATGCATTGTATTTTGGATTGTCGAAACAATTGGATGAACTTGGATGGGTGAGTTCTAAACTATACGTTCTATCTAATCTCGATCTTGTAGATTCCAAATACGGATTGCACTATTCCGCGGTCTCACCTCACCTCCCGAAATTTCAAACTGCAAGGCACGCTCTGGACCAACCGAACCACCAACATTTCAATTAACAATTAGTCATTATTGATTAGAAATTAGACATGTTAGATTCATTAACCAATACTCGCTATCAAATCACGCAAACCACCCAAGAATATTCTCCTCACCGTAATTCCCACGTCGATTGATGTAATTCACCACATAAGCGCGCTTAATCAGCTTTCGACATCCACCAGTACAGTTGCATTCATTGACATTGCAATCGCCCAATCCACATCGATTACCCTTGGGAGGGGTACAATCCTGACAGTAGTTGTAGAACACTTCATGCTCACCGGGACAATTCATATTGTACACAGGACAACACACTTCAAGAGGAGAAGTACGAGTCCACCAAAAGGCGATTCCAACAAGGACCAGCACCACAAGAACAATCCATTTGAGAGTGTCGTAGAAGTTATTTTTCCGGTTGAGCCATTTTGTTGGAGTGTTTTATTTCACAAACCAACAAAACGTTTCTAATGTCACGCAAATAAAAGAAATAAATAAATAATATTTACAGAAAATAAAGTGAAATATTATTAATTTCAGAGGAAAACTGTTTTTGCGAAACTCGAAAACAATTACGGTTAAGAAATTGACAAATAAGACAAATGACTAAATTGTGAATAATGGATTTATTGTTGACAATTTTTGGCTGTTGGTTTTGTCAATTTTGGTACAAAGTTTGGAAAAGGATCGTTATTATGTTGGGTTAGGTGAGGTTAGGTTACTTGGTAGGTTAAGCTCTTACTGTAAGAAGCACTTATTGTAAGAGTTCTTATGTAGATTCGATTGAATGGGCTGTTAGATTTGTTTTTATTTGCTCGATGCAATACTAAGTATCTCCGATTGACACACTAACATTTATTATGATAATTGTCACATTGTGCATGACATAACAGACAAAAAACAAAGATCAGCAAAATCATGAGAAATCTTTGTAGAAGAATTTGTTGGATTCCAAGGAATGTTGTACATTTTGAATTTTTTTCCAAGTCAGATATTGCGGATATCTTGATGTATAGAGAAAATATAATAATTTAGTTAACAAAAATAAATGAAGGTATTATTTTTCTAAATTAAGTTGTAAATATTGCGAAAAAATTTGAGGAAAAATTCATTAACTTGAGTAATGATTCTTACTAATTGTTTATCGCTCAAAATTCACGTAGGAAAAGTTCAGCATTAAGTCATTTTTGGGACATAAACGAAACGAACAATAAAAGAGTTAGCCTTTAATTTTCTAATAGACCTTAGAAACAATGAATTAACAATGAATTGACACTGAATAGACAATTGAGGCCATGAACAAACTTACAATGAATTGACAATAGAAATATTAGCAATTTCAATTAACAATCAGCCATTAATCATTAGCCATTAGTGATTAGCAATTAGACGCATTAGTTTCTTTATCAATTACTCACATAGACAAATCACATGAACCACTTACTTAATATCGATATCAATACTTAAAAACTCATTAAATTATGATGATCATCTTCAAAATTCTCACGTCGATTAATATAATTCACCACATAAGCGCTTCCAACAGCTTTCGACATCCACCAGTACAGTTGCAGCCATTGACATTGCACTCGCCCAGTCCACAACGATTTCCCTTTGGAGCTGTACAGTCGAGACAGTAGTTGTAGAACACTTCCTTCTGTCCAGGACATTTCATCGTGTTCATCGGACAGCACACTTCCACGGGATAAGTACGAGTCCACCAGTAAGCCAAGGCGATCAGGACCAGCACCACCAGAACAATCCATTTGAGAGTGTCGTAGAAGTTATTTTGCGGTTGAGCCATTTTTGTGGAGTATTATTTCACCGACAACCGACTAGCTTTCAAATGTCACGAAAAATGAAATAAATAAATATTATTTATAAAAGAGAAAGTGAAATATTATTGATTTCGAAGGAAAATTGTTTTGCGAAACTCGAAAACAATTTTCGTTAACAAATTGACAAATAAAACAAATGACTAAATGATTAATGGATTTATTGTTGTTAATTTTGGTACACAGTTCAGAGATCGTTTACAAATTATTTTAGCTAGGTTAAGTTTAGGTTGTGTCGCAAAGTAGGTTAGTTTTTTTAGGTAAATTAGTTAGATTCTTTATTATATGATATATCTAACATAACCTAGCCTCACACAACTTCAAACAAACATAACCAAACCGCATAACCTGAATGATAATTGTCACATTGTGCATGACCCATACACAAGTATCTCGGATTGACACTCATTCCTGTTATGATAATTGTCACATTATGCATGACCCATACACAAGTATCTCGGATTGACACTCATTTCTGTTATGATAAGTGACACATTGTGCATGACCCATAAACAAGTATCTCGGATTGACACTCATTTCTGTTATGATAAGTGACACATTGTGCATGACCCATAAACAAGTATCTCGGATTGACACTCATTTCTGTTATGATAAGTGACACATTGTGCATGACCCATACACAAGTATCTCGGATTGACACTCATTTCTGTTATGATAAGTGACACATTGTGCATGACCCATAAACAAGTATCTCGGATTGACACTCATTTCTGTTATGATAAGTGGCACATTGTGCATGACCCATAAACAAGTATCTCGTATTGACACTCATTTCTGTTATGATAAGTGACACATTGTGCATGACCCATAAACAAGTATCTCGGATTGACACTCATTTCTGTTATGATAAGTGACACATTGTGCATGACCCATAAACAAGTATCTCGTATTGACACTCATTTCTGTTATG
The DNA here is from genome assembly GCA_023373905.1 of Rhizoglyphus robini. Classification (NCBI taxonomy): domain Eukaryota; kingdom Metazoa; phylum Arthropoda; class Arachnida; order Sarcoptiformes; family Acaridae; genus Rhizoglyphus; species Rhizoglyphus robini. Next base: position 937,074 of record JAKIJQ010000067.1, on the reverse strand, counting down.
ATAAGTGACACATTGTGCATGACCCATAAACAAGTATCTCGGATTGACACTCATTTCTGTTATGATAAGTGACACATTGTGCATGACCCATACACAAGTATCTCGGATTGACACTCATTTCTGTTATGATAAGTGACACATTGTGCATGACCCATACACAAGTATCTCGGATTGACACTCATTTCTGTTATGATAAGTGACACATTGTGCATGACCCATAAACAAGTATCTCGGATTGACACTCATTTCTGTTATGATAAGTGACACATTGTGCATGACCCATAAACAAGTATCTCGGATTGACACTCATTTCTGTTATGATAAGTGACACATTGTGCATGACCCATAAACAAGTATCTCGGATTGACACTCATTTCTGTTATGATAAGTGACACATTATGCATGACCCATAAACAAGTATCTCGTATTGACACTCATTTCTGTTATGATAATTGTCACATTATAATGACCCATACACAAGTATCTCGTATTGACACTCATTTCTGTTATGATAATTGTCACATTATGCATGACCCATACACAAGTATCTCGTATTGACACTCATTTCTGTTATGATAATTGTCACATTATTCATGACCCATAAACAAGTATCTCGGATTGACACTCACTTCTGTTATGATAAGTGGCACATTGTGCATGACCCATAAACAAGTATCTCGGATTGACACTCATTTCTGTTATGATAAGTGACACATTGTGCATGACCCATACACAAGTATCTCGTATTGACACTCACTTCTGTTATGATAAGTGGCACATTGTGCATGACCCATACACAAGTATCTCGGATTGACACTCACTTCTGTTATGATAAGTGGCACATTGTGCATGACCCATACACAAGTATCTCGGATTGACACTCATTTCTGTTATGATAAGTGACACATTGTGCATGACCCATACACAAGTATCTCGTATTGACACTCATTTCTGTTATGATAATTGTCACATTATGCATGACCCATACACAAGTATCTCGTATTGACACTCATTTCTGTTATGATAATTGTCACATTATAATGACCCATACACAAGTATCTCGTATTGACACTCATTTCTGTTATGATAATTGTCACATTATAATGACCCATACACAAGTATCTCGTATTGACACTCATTTCTGTTATGATAATTGTCACATTATAATGACCCATACACAAGTATCTCGTATTGACACTCATTTCTGTTATGATAATTGTCACATTATAATGACCCATACACAAGTATCTCGTATTGACACTCATTTCTGTTATGATAATTGTCACATTATAATGACCCATACACAAGTATCTCGTATTGACACTCATTTCTGTTATGATAATTGTCACATTGTGCATGACCCATTCAAATTCAAAGTTTCAAATGTCACGCAAAATGAAATAAATAAATATTATTTACAGAAGATAAGGTGAAATATTATTGATTTCAAAGGAAAATTGTTTTGCGAAACTTGAAAACAATTACATTTAACAAATTGACAAATAAGACAAATGACTAAATCGTGATTAATGGATTTATTGTTGTCAATTTTGGTACACAGTTCAGAGATCGTTAACAAATTATATTAGCTTGGTTAAGCTTAGGTTATGTTGCAAAGTAGGACAGGTTCTTTAGGTAAATTAGTTAGATTAGCCACATTTATTAAGTATTATATAAGAACATAACCTAACCTAACCCAACTTCAAGCAAACATAACTTAACTTACGGCCAGAGCACTTGGAAAAGTATTGGGAAAATTTTCATACCAAAAAATATTACTCCGAGTTATTTGATTAATTAATTAATTGTTTATTGTTATGAAAATTGAGAAAACATAAAGTAAATGTATTTTTGGATAAAGTTATTTCATGACCTTGTTTCTATTTCTACTTGGTTTCGCTTTTCTGTTTGATGATTTCCAATGCCTCAATGGCACTTGGCACTTGACGCTTCTGGACGAGTTTGGTGCAATACTCGAACATTCGATCCATTATAGCTTGGCCTAAGGAATCTCGATTTACTTTGAGCACTTCAACAATAACCCTGCTCATATTTTCATTTCTATACCATTTCGACTGTTCGGATTCAATTTTCATAGATTTAATCAACTTTTGTAATGAATGTTCAAGCCTGCCCATTGGAAAGTGATTGAATGCGGTAAATGAATACGAAATCAGGTTTCCATCTTTACATTTTGTTATCAATATATAAATATAATCAAACATAAGATCTTTTAGAGCTTTCCGGAGCCAAGTTTTATGAAATTTGAACATTTGTGGAATAAGTCGACACACATTGTTGTGGCTGTGCCACTGGATTGGCGACTGTTCGATTTTCATTTTGCACACTATTGTACGCATCAACTTGCTGAATGAAGATTCACTTTGTAATTCACTTTTCAGTGATTTAATCATCATCGTAAGTGAATGATTAAGTTTGTAAAATGGGAGCCATTTACTAAAAGCAGTAAAAGAATTGGAAATAAAGTCACAATTTTCACAATTCAGCATTAGTTTAGTAAGATACTCAAACATTTGTTCGAGTATAGTTTGAGAAAGTGAGAATCGATGAATTTTCAACACTTCTACAATTATGGCGCTCACATTTTGATGTTTTGCCCAATCGATCTTTTGTTCTGCTTTTTGATTCATTTTGATTGACATGATCAGTTGTGCAAGATAAAATTCGAGTTTCTTAAATGGAATATTATTTAATGCATTCGTAAGACTGATTTCGGGACGAAGAGCGAGTAACTTTGCGTAATAATCAAGAATTCGATTAAAAACTTTTTGAGATATTTTGGCTTTATGCACAGTCAAGACATTTTCAATAACCAAACACATATTTTCATGCATGGACCATTCGGTGCTCTCTTTTTTTTCCAATTCTTCTTCAAATGAAAGTATCAATTCGGGCAATGAAGACTCAATTTTACTCAAAGGAAACGATGTAATTGCTTCAACATTGAACCCTTGTCCATTTTCACATTTGCGAACAAGTTTGGCGATATATTCAAACATTTGATCAAGGACAGTTTGGTCTAACGAATATTCTTTCAACACCTTCTGAATGATTGCGCTCATATTTTGATGAGGAAACAATTCACAGATTTCCAGTTTGTTTTCAAATTGATTCACCAATTCCGGCAATGAAGAATGCAACTTACGTTGTGGAAATTGCGGAAAAGCGTCAATTGTAAATGAAATCGATTTTGTGGTTTCACATTTGAGAACCAGTTTTGTGCAATAGAGCCACATTTGGTCAATGGTCGACTGTTGCAGCGAATCTCGATGTTCCTTCAACACCTCCTGAATGACCGCGCCCATATTTTCATGTCGGAACCAGACAAATTGTTGTTTTTCACAATTTTTAAGTTCATACTCCATCGAGCTTATCATCTGCGGTAACGTGGATTCCAGTTTACTCAAGGGCAATTTGGCGAATGCGCTAAAGGCATGCGTAATTTGAATCGAGTTTTCACAATTGTGGATTACTTTTGAAAAATAATTGAGCATTTGATCGAGCACTTTATCGTTTAAAGAATCACCATGTCTATCCAACAGCTTCCGTATCAATTGGCTCATATTTTGATGTTTGAACCATTGGCCCATCGTGTCCAGGTCAAGTTCCATCGAATCCAACAGATTTGGTAATGAGGATTCGAGTTTGCTCAATGGTATTTCATTAAATATGCCAACAATTTTGAGAAATAATTGCTCATCTTTGCATTGGCGAATTAGCTTTGAGCCGTACTCAAACATTCGATCAATGATCGTTGACTGCGAAAGCGAGTCACGTTGTACTTTAAATAATTCATCAATCACAACGGCCACATTTTCTTGTATTAATGCGGTGTCCTCATTTTCGCTGTTCAATTTTTTCTCCGCAACTTTAATCAAACAGAGCACAAAGTGTTCCACCTTGTCCAAAGGTAACTTAGCAATGGATTTTATAGATGCCATCAGTGGGTCCAAATCTTGATATATGCAAACACGTGTTATCAAATCTGTTATTGTCTGCTTAATGGCTTCCTCGTCCATTGTGTCCGAAATTTGTGGTGGATTGAGCAGACTGTCCACAATTGACCACATCTCACGGCTCGCATTAAAATAGTCGAAAGTGTTTGGATTTGCCTGAATGCCACTCTCAAATGCCGCAACACGATGCATCATTTTGTAATTACTTGCACACGCATTGACAAACACCTGTGCAATGGAAGTGAAGCTTTTATCGGGACATTGGCGAACAAACAGAGACATGTAGTCGTATATGCAAAACATGAGCTCTTCATCTAGCACTTCTGATCGTTTCCATGCATCATCAATAATTATGCTCATATTTTGATGTTTGTGCCATGATTTGACACACGCATCGCCATTCAATTCACGTTCCATTGAGTCAACCATTCGAGATAGGTAGGATTCAAATTTGTCAAATGTAAATTCTGAAAATGCTCCAAAAGCATACGATATCTGCTCAGGTTTGTCACAATAGTGGACCAGTTTCGAGAGATAGTCAAAGAATCGATCAATCAGCTTCTCGTCCAACGAATCTCGATGTTCTTTCAATACAAGATGGATCACTTGGCTCATATTTTCATGTCTGAACCATTTAGTGCACCCTTCGCTGTTAAGGTCATCTTCCATTGAATCTATGAATTTCGTTAGTAAAAATTCAAGTTTCGGCAATGGAAAAAATGTAAATGCATTAAGTGCATACTTAATCATCTCCTCATTTTCACATACAAGTATTTGTTTTGAAAGATACTCAAATATTCGATCAATCACCATCTCATCCAACGAATCTCGATGTTCTTTCAATACAAGCTGGATCACTTGGCTCATATTTTCATGTCTGTACCATTTGGTGCACTTATCGCTTTTCAGGTCATCCTCCATCGAATCAATCAATCGCGGAAATGAAGATTCAAGTTTCGGCAATGGAAAAAATGTAAATGCATTAAGTGCATATTGAATCATCTCCTCATTTTCACATATAAGTATTTGTTTTGAAAGATACTCAAATATTCGATCAATCATCTTCCCTTCCAATGAATCTTGATGTTTGTCCAGCACAGACATAATCACTTTGTCCATATTTTGATGTCTGTACCAGTCGCGCTGGTCACTTTCCAGGTCAAGTTCCATTGCATCCATCAGTAGTGGCAAGGAGGTTTCGAGTGTTTTTAGTGAGAATAACAAAAGCGTTTGAAATGCAATATCTAAAAACTCTTCTTTTTCAGAGTGGTAAATTATTTTTGTAAGATAATCAAACATGCGACCTGTGACTTGGCCATTCAGTGAATCAGCATGTGCTTTCAACACATTCACAATGACAAAATTGACATTTCGGTGTCTGTACCATTCGATACACTCATCACTTTTCAGGTCATTTTCCATTGAATCTATTAAATTGGTTAGTAAAGACTCAAGTTTCGACAATGGAAAAAGTGTAAATGCGCCAAATGCATACGCAATCATTTCATTATTTTCACATTTGAGAATTTGCTTTGAAAGGTACTCAAACATTCGATCAATCACCATCTCATCCAACGAATCTCGATGTTCTTTCAATACAAGCTGGATCACTTGGCTCATATTTTCATGTCTGTACCATTTGGTGCACTCATCGCTTTTCAGGTCATCTTCCATTGAATCTATAAATTTCGTTAGTAAAGTCTCAAGTTTACGCAATGGAAAAAATGTAAATGCATTAAGTGCATACTTAATCATCTCCTTATTTTCACATTTGAGAATTAGTTTTGAAAGATACTCAAACATTCCATCAATCACCATCTCGTTCAATGTATCTCGATGTTCTTTCAATACAAGCCGAATCACATGACTCATATTTTCATGTCTGTACCATTTGGTGCACTCATCGTTTTTCAGGTCATCTTCCATTAACTCTATTAGTTTCGTTAGTAAAGACTCAATTTTACGCAATGGAAAAAGTTTAAATGCGCCCATTGCATAACCAATCATTTCCGTATTTTCACATTTGAGAATTTGTTTTGAAAGATACTCAAACATTCCATCAATTAGCTTCTCGTCCAACGAATCTCGATGTTCTTTCAATACAAGCTGGATCACTTGGCTCATATTTTCATGTCTGTACCATTTGGTGCACTTATCGCTTTTCAGGTCATCCTCCATCGAATCAATCAATCGCGGAAATGAAGATTCAAGTTTACTTAATGGAAATTTTGGAATCGTGTAAATTGCAAGCTTTGCATCTTCACAATGATGTAACACTTTTGAAAGATAGTCAAACATTCCATCCATGATTATCCCGCCCAACGAATCTCGATGATCTTCCAACACGAAGGCGATCATTTTACTCATATTTCGATGTTTGTAGCATTCGTCTCGGTCCGTGTCCAATAAGTCGACATCCAACAGCTTTGGCAAAGAGGCTTCAAGTTTGGCCAGTGAGAATAGGGAAATTGTTTCAGATGCTATTTTTGATTTTTCATCTTCATACTTTTGTATAATTCGCACAAGATAATCAAACATCCTATCCGTGAGTTGGCCATTCAGTGAATCACGATGTTCTTTAAGCGCTTCCTGAATAATCCAAGTAACATACTCGTGTCTGAACCATTCGGTGGGGCACTGTTCACTGTTGAGGTCATCTTCCATTGAGCCGATCAATTGTGCCAATAAAGACTCGAGTGCACTCAAAGGAAATTGAGCAATTTCATCAATTGCGACATTAATCAGTTTTCTATTTTTATTTTTCATAATCAATTCTGTGCAATAGTCGTACATTCGATCAAGCACAGTTTGGTTTAGCCAATTGCAATGATGATCAAGCACTTTCTGAATCATTGGACATAAATTCTTATGTTTGTGCAATTTTTCCTCTTGAAGGCTCAATTGAATAGTTGTTGGAATCAATTTGAGCATTAAAGGTTCGAGCCAACTCAGGGGAAGTTTAATGATTGCATACATTGCATCGTCCCGAATGCGAGCATCGTCACACAAGCAAACAAGTTCTCCCAGATAGTCGAGCACTCGATCCGCCAAATCTACGTACAAAAAATCATCAGAAATTTCATAGAATATTTTAGGAGTCGTCCAACAAATAGTTCTATCTTTTTCAAATTTAGAATGCTCAGTATCAGACGAATCAATCAAACGTAGCACTGAGTCCAAAGCGGCTTTCGACTGTTGGTTAGAATCATCAGTTGAACTATCCATTTTGTTTGCAGCGGTTTTTGGTGAACGATTTTGAAATGCACTTGTAAGATTATTATTATTTGCAGCTTGATTGTGTCAAAAGTTTAGTGGTAATTTAGAGCACACACACAGCAAAGGCCAATTTAATATTGTGACAGACAACTTGATCACAGACGGCACCTCATTAAATAGCTCAGTGAGCTCATTGCTCATATTAACGCAAACGCACACAAAGCAAGACACAGTCTTAATCTGGTTTAAATATTTGGCCAAGCTGATAAGGTATTTATGACATTCTTAGGTTGTGAATAATACACTGCATACTACTCTGCCCATTTGGTAGAAATTGCATTTATAGCCATAATAAAGACACTATTGCAAAAATATCAAAATTGACACATTGACATAAACCAACTGAAATGACTCATTGGCTATAAAAAAGGACTTCCATAAAAGCATAAGCACACTCATACATACCAATAAAACGAGCGACCACAGTTAGATTAAAAATGGGTTCAAAATCTAAAGAGCGGATTGCAAAAAGTTATAAAAACACATTATCCACATTTTACAACCCGTGGACTCAGTTTTCTCATCAAGGTCGGTAAGACAAGTCATTAAAGTTGAAAAATTGCCGTTGTTTCTATTGTTTAATTAATTGAATTTTTATTACAAAAATAAAGATTTTGATCACAATTATTTGTCCAATATTTTGCTCGGACTCTTCCAATAGTTCCATCTGCCTTAAGAGTCTGGATTGCGAAATTGAATCTCGCTAAATAAAGATAACTTTTCTGATGAGGAATTGCAAGTTTTCCGGTAAATTGAATTTGTGAATCAACACGCAGGATTGTCAATTCACAATCTAGTCCCGCATAATACCCCGCTTAATTTGCTTCATAGATCAGTGCGCCACTCTTGAGCTTGGCAAAATTGTGTGCAGTCTACATAGATTACCCTTCGGTGCGGTGCAGTCGAGACAATAGTAGTAGAACACTTCTTTCTCACGGGGACATTTAATTATGTTCATAGGACAGCACACTTCAACGGAATAAGTGCCAGTCCAACAGAAGGCCAAACCGATCAAGACAAGAAGGACAAGTACAATCCATTTGAGAGTTTCGTAGAAAATATTTTGCGGTTAAACCATTTTGGAGTTGTGTTATTTCACCAACAACCATGAAAGCGTTACAAATGTCACTCAAAATTAAATAAATAACAAATAATATTTTCCCCTTAAATAAATACTATTTTCAGATGATCAGATAAAATGTATATATTTTCAAATGAAAATTGTTTTGCGAAACATTCGAAAAACAATTACTGTTAACAAATTGCCAAATAAGACAAATGATTAAATTATAGATTTTTTATGAGTTTGACTGTGTTAAGTGACGATTTTTCCCATTAAAACATTGGAGGGCATTAGCGCCCATAAAAAAATATAGCTAATCCGTTTTGTGGACAAAATAGAAGGAGTTGGCGGAGTTCAATGAAAGTAAGACCGTAGAGTTCAGTGTAGAGTTATAAGTTATATGAACGGACCTTTTTCATGGGCTTTATGGTATTTATGTGCATTTTCTGAACACATTGCTAATCTCTCGCTGTACAGTTTGAAAGTCTACTGTCAGCAGTACAAACAGTGCTTTACGTGTGTTGTTGTGATTGAGATCTCGTGTTTTGGGACATTTGTGGATCAATTCGAAGCAATCTCGGTGGCCATGTGGTCCAGAAACGTTTATTCTATTGTTTCGAGTCTTGTTCACAACATCAACAAGTGTGGCTCGCTGTGTGTACGTGTTTGTGTGATGATTTTGTGTGTTGTCTGTTGTGTATTCACTTTGTTATTGTTTTTTAAACATACTTTTCACCTTATCCACAATGTTACCTATCCTATCAATTCACGAAACATTTTATCGTCATCACCTGATTGCATGGAACATCTCAGCGCACTCAACTCAACTTGTACTACAATCAAAACATCGTCCTTACATCGATCAGCTGTTTTGTTAGCTGAGCGAACGAAACGAACGGAACGAAGGAGCGAGCGCCAGCGAGCGACTGAGTGGAGTGAGTGGAGTGAGGTCAGCTTTTGGCCGAAGCTCAAATGCTCTTTCTACAGTGAAAGTAGAAGGAAATGTTAGCATAGAAATGTGTGGGGAATTGTGAACAAATTATCTCAAGAACGCGACCAGCCACTGAGGTCAATTAAGGCTATGTTGACAAGACATGTGCCAGGGAAGAAGCCAATCAAAGGAATTTAATAACCTATCAATAATAGACAGGCAAAGGTGCTTTAATGTAATTAATTAAATAAAACTAAATTGTATCGGTTTGTCGGTCTCTATGTGGTGAGGATGCCTTATGGGTGAAGGGTAAGGTGCAAGGTCAACCTAAAAATATTTGTAGTGAGTAAAAGTAAAAATTATTATTATTCGAGTAACACAAATGTGCGATCATTACGTAATACAATTTGTTGCTCAATGCGCACTCTGCTGCTGCATATGGCAGATGGTAGAGTATCGAATTACACCCTTTTCAATGGAAACATGCTTGGGGAGAGGAGAGAACGAACACAACCAACAACAAGAACATTTGTCTGCCACTCGGTGCAGTGTTCACTGGCAATTGAGATGCGACTCGAGGTTAACACATTCCATGACATTTCATGAACAGAACATTTACACCAAACAAATTTTGTTTGCCTTAGTTTTAGAGGGATAACGTTCAATTTGCCTAATAAAGGCAAACTAAGACGAAAAATTTACAATGTGCTGCCACCATCTAAACCTATACAACCAAATCATCCACACATTTATTTGTATTTGATTGATTAAGACAACTCTATGGAAAGATGAATGCATATGAATGTATTTTCAAGACAGATATTTTAAATATTTTTGTAAATGTAATGAGTTGTCAATTAGAAATTATAATTTATAATGAACACATGCAGACTTTGAGAGTTGTTGGTTCAGTTGCCCCGTCCTGTGCCTATTCGCAGAATAAAGTGTCATGTTACACCCCTCTTTCATACTAAAAGACACTCGCACGCTCAAAGAAAGAGAGGAGAAAGAACTGACTGACTTGACCTTTGACACAGAGAGGGACTGCACTTCTCACTTTATTACCATTGACTGTTTAAGGCAAGTCGCGGAGCAATTTTTTGGTTAAAAATTCCAAATTATTTTAAGATCTTAAGTTATCAGTTATCTCATTATCTATCATCTGACAAAAAATTAGAATAATATTCCCAATATAAGTCCAGAAAAATTAACATTTCCAAGATGCACTTTTCGTATTTTCCCCCTACCGGCCAATGCTTACCTTTTAGTTCTTTCCTTCTCCTGTAAACCTCGACCTAACCATTTTGTTTTTGCCATATTACATTCAAAACTTAACCGATTTTGTTGAGTCCGGGTTTTAATTAAAGGTAATAACATTTACTAAAAATTGATTAGAAAGCACCCAACAAATTTTATCTCAGTTCATTGTGAGATCTTATCAAAGTGTCAAAATACCCAACTTTTTTACATTATTCGAGCTATATCTTTAACAAAAGTTATATCTTTAAATGTTTACTAATCCAATTAAAGCCAAACGTTTTATCTTTAATTTAAGCTATAGTATGACTAAATCGGAATAGTATTAACTGACTTATGGCCCTTCAAAGATCATCAAAATAAGCACTAAAATGTGAAGAGGGGCCATTCGTAAAACAGTAACTCCGCGACTGTCCTTAATGCATTTGAAATTTTATTTCTAACTTTCTATTGAACTGCTTTATTTATTATTAGAATTATAATTGTCGGGTGAAAATTAATCCGAAAAAAACATCTTAAGCACAACAATAACTAATTACCAATTACCAATAACAATAAACAATTTACCTTGACAGAGAATTTGACATCTGTTTTTATTTTCTTCGTTTTTGTTTACTCTCCGGGAATGTGTGTGTGTGTGTGTGTGTGTGTGTGTGTGTGTGTGTGTGTGTGTGTGTGTGTGTGTGTGTGTGTGTGTGTGTGTGTGTGTGTGTGTGTGTGTGTGTGTGTGTGTGTGGCACAGACTTTAAAGTTATTCATTACTTTTTTCTAAATAGCGTTGGACTGACCTGGGGAATGTTTGTAGATTTTAATACGTAATATGTAGATTATAATAGATTATACGAGTAATACGTATACGTTAGTGAAGGGTCACAACAAGACTGTCCTGTGCATCATGAAACGTGTAACTTTGAGGAGAACTGAGAAGAGGGAAATGGAAGAAGTAAGAAAGATGTCGTATTCGCTAAGTTTGAGTTCAATTTTTATATTTTACCTCTCATTTTGGCAAGAATTACATTAATTATCGCTCAGCTGTACTGCTTGCAGTAAATCTAGTTTTGATGTGAGCGGCGTTTTTGACGAATTTATAGATTTTCAGATTCAATTTATATTGTGATTGAGATATCGTGTTTTGTGACATTTGTGGATCAATTCGAAGCAATCTCGGTGGCAATATAGCCCAACAATCTTTATCCGTGTGCTTTGAGTCTTGTTCATATCGTCAACAAATGTGTCTCTCTGTGTCTGTGCTTATGTGCTGTTTGTTGTGCTTTCACTTTGATACTATTTTGAATTCTATTCTCCTCATCCAAAATTAACCGATCATATCAATTGGCCAACCAGTTCATATCGATAACCTCACGACATTCAACATCTAGCCCTCGACACTCAATCTCTAAATCAGATCAACTCGTGCTACAATCAAAACATCGTCTTGCATCGATCAGCTGTTTTTGTTTTTATGTTTGTTTGGTAAGATTTTTTGGTGATTTCGCTGATTTGATTTGATCTACTTTATATTTTTGTTTGTTGTTTTAGATTTACTCAGGAATCATCGTGGAATTATTTGTATCACTTGATCAATCTGTATATCAATTTGATTTACACCTTAAAACGGTATGCTAAATGATGCATTTCTCTAACTGAAACTAATTTATTTTGTCTTTACACCGTTACAGGAATAAGTGGAATCCGTGATAATTATCCATCATGAGCATACAGAATTATTTCTGGTCAAGGCATTGGCATTTTTCACTTTGGTGCAATTTTATTTAGTTGTTTTAGACTGACACATTTGAATTTTACAATAGTATGTTCGCACATTGCATTCTCTGTATTCTGATGACCGAACAAGGCTTTTGAATTTCAGCTTTGACGTTGAAATTCAATTTTTTTCTATGTTTTTGACTGTACGATGAATTTATTCTAGCAAATAATAATCCAATTTAGAAAAAGTATTTCAAACTGAAAATGGTTGAAATATATTTTTTAAAATCCAAGATTAAAATGATAGATTTTTTATTTGCGCTTGTAAATGATTGAAACAAGAAAATGCGCTTGGGAATGTTGAAAACAAGAAAATTATCACTTAGGTAATATGTTTGAGATGTTCTTTAAATAAAAAATCAGGCGGCGGAGAATACCTGTCATTTAGAACTTGAAGCTTGACCAAGCAATAGTGCATATGACAATTTTAGTGAGATTTGAATCCTCAAAATAATAAAAGCCAATACTATTCTGAAAGAATTTGAATCCAGAAAAATGCCTACAGACAGTTCAGAACGGAAATACACTTTAATCACTTGATAACTTTAATGAATTGCATTTTCAGCAAAACATTCGCCATCATTATAATTAACATCTGTACAGTAGATCATAAGACTGTGTGCGATAAGTTTAGAGTTAGAACAAACCATCCAAACAGAACAGAAGTTTATAATCAAAAAATGTAATTCTGCTCTATTGGGCAAGTTTTAAAAAAGAAATGCCTTTTTTACTGAAACTTTGATTTCGTTTTTGTAATTTTGAGTAATCAATTTTACATACAGTGTTTATTTTCATATTAATGTTTCTGAGTGCAATTATTACAGGTAGAATGGATCACTCATCTTAATCATTATTGACTCCAAAGTACTTATCTATAACTAGTTTAACATTCTTAGGGTTCAGAAACACCTTGTGTTAACCTATGCTCCTACATTTTCAAACCTCTACCTTTTGTCGTTTGTTCTGAGCAAATTACCCAAAATGCCACCACGAAGTGGTTGAGCTTGAGGTAACCTGCCGCCTGATTTTTTATTCAAAGAACATCTCAAACATATTACATAAGTGATAGATTTCTTGTTTTCAACATTCCCAAGCGCATTTTCTTGTTTCAATCATTTACAAGCGCAAATAAAAAATCTATCATTTTAATCTTGGATTTTAAAAAATATATTATGTCTATATTGTTAGTTAGGTTAAGCTTAGGTTATGTTGCAAAGTAGGACAGGTTCTTTAGGTAAATTAGTTAGATTAGCCACATTTATTAAGTATTATATAAGAACATAACCTAACCTAACCCAACTTCAAGCAAACATAACTTAACTTACGGCCAGAGCACTTGGAAAAATATTGGGAAAATTTTCATACCAAAAAATATTACTCCGAGTGATTTGATTAATTAATTAATTGTTTATTGTTATGAAAATTGAGAAAACATAAAGTAAATGTATTTTTTGATAAAGTTATTTCATGACCTTGTTTCTATTATAGTATACTACTTGGTTTCGCTTTTCTGTTTGATAATTTCCAATGCCTCAATGGCACTTGGTACTTGACGCTTTTGAACGAGTTTGGTGCAATACTCGAACATTTGATCAATTATAGCTTGGTCTAATGAATCTCGATTTACTTTGAGCACTTCAACAATAACCCTGCTCATATTTTCATTTCTATACCATTTCGACTGTTCGGATTCAATTTTCATAGATTTAATCAACTTTTGTAATGAATGTTCAAGCCTGCCCATTGGAAAGTGATTGAATGCGGTAAATGAATACGAAATCAGGTTTCCATCTTTACATTTTGTTATCAATATATAAATATAATCAAACATAAGATCTTTTAGAGCTTTCCGGAGCCAAGTTTTATGAAATTTGAACATTTGTGGAATAAGTCGACAAACATTGTTGTGACTATTCCACTGAATTGGCGACTGTTCGACTTTCACTTTGCACACCATTTCACGCATCAACTTGCTGAATGAAGATTCACTTTGTAGTTCACTTTTCAGTGATTTAATCATCTTCGTAAGTGAATGATTAAGCTTGTAAAATGGAAGCCATTTACTAAAAGCAGTAAAAGAATTGGAAATAAGGTCACCATTTTCACAATTCAGCATCAATTTAGTAAGATACTCAAACATTTGGTCAAGTATAGTTTGAGAAAGTGAGAATCGATGAATTTTCAACACTTCTACAATTATGGCGCTCACATTTTGATGTTTTGTCCAATCGATCTTTTGTTCTGCTTTTGTGTTCATTTCGATTGACTTGATCAGTTGGGCAAGATAAAATTCGAGTTTCTTAAATGGAATATTATTTAATGCTTTTGTAAGACTGATTTTGGGACGAAGAGCGAGTAACTTTGCGTAATAATCAAGAATTCGATTAAAAACTTTTTGAGATATTTTGGCTTTATGCACAGTCAAGACATTTTCAATAACCAAACACATATTTTCATGCATGGACCATTCGGTGCTCTCTTTTTTTTCCAATTCTTCTTCAAATGAAAGTATCAATTCGGGCAATGAAGACTCAATTTTACTCAAAGGAAACGATGTAATTGCTTCAACATTGAACCCTTGTCCATTTTCACATTTGCGAACAAGTTTGGCGATATATTCAAACATTTGATCAAGGACAGTTTGGTCTAACGAATATTCTTTCAACACCTTCTGAATGATTGCGCTCATATTTTGATGAGGAAACAATTCTGTGGAATTTTCACAGATTTCCAGTTTGTTTTCAAATTGATTCACCAATTCCGGCAATGAAGAATGCAACTTACGTTGTGGAAATTGCGGAAAAGCGTCAATTGTAAATGAAATCGATTTTGTGGTTTCACATTTGAGAACCAGTTTTGTGCAATAGAGCCACATTTGGTCAATGGTCGACTGTTGCAGCGAATCTCGATGTTCCTTCAACACCTCCTGAATGACCGCGCCCATATTCTCATGTCGGAACCAGACAAATTGTTGTTTTTCACAATTTTCAAGTTCATACTCCATCGAGCTTATCATCTGCGGTAACGTGGATTCCAGTTTACTCAAGGGCAATTTGGCGAATGCGCTAAAGGCATGTGTAATTTGATTTGTGTTTTCACAATTGTGGATTACTTTTGTAAGATAATCGAGCATTTGATCGATCACTTTTTCGTTTAAAGAATCTCGATTGCCATCCAACAGTTTCCGTATCAATTGGCTCATATTTTGATGTTTGAACCATTGGTCCATCGTGTCCCGGTCAAGTTCCATCGAATCCAACAGTTGTGGTAATGAGGATTCGAGTTTGCTCAATGGTATTTCATCAAATATGCCAACAGTTATGTGAAATAGTTGCTCATCTTTGCATTGGTGAATTAGCTTTGAGCCATACTCAAACATTCGATCAATGATTGTTGACTGTGAAAGCGAGTCACGTTGTACTTTAAATAATTCATCAATCACAACGGCCACATTTTCTTGTATGAATGCGGTGTCCTCATATTCGCTGTTTAATTCTTTCTCCGCAACTTCAATCAAACAGAGCACAAAGAGTTCCACCTTGTCCAAAGGTAACTTAGCAACTGACTTTATAGACACCATCAGTGGGTCCAAATCTTGATACATGGAAACACGTGTTATCAAATCTGCAATTGCCTGATCAATGGCTTCCTCGTCCATTGTGTCCGAAATTTGTGGTGGATTGAGCAGACTGTCCTCAATTGACCACATCTCACGGCTCGCATTCAAATAGTCGAAAGTGTTTGGATTTGCCTGAATGCCACTCTCAAATGCCGCAACACGATACATCATTTTGCAAACACTTGCGTCAGGTGTAAACGCATTGACAAACTCCTGTGCTATGGAAGTGATGCTTTTATCGGGACATTGGCGAACAAACAGGGACATGTAGTCGTATAAGCGTAACACGAGCTCTACATCTGGCAATTCTGCACAATCAATAATTATGCTCATATTTTGATGTTTGTGCCATGATTTGACACACGCATCACCATTCAATTCACGTTCCATTGAGTCAACCATTCGCGATAAATAGGATTTAAATTTTTCAAATCTAAATTTTGAAAATGCTTCAAAAGCATACGAAATCTGCTCAGGTTTGTCACAATAGTGGACCAGTTTCGAGAGATAGTCAAAGATTCGATCGTCCAGCTTCTCGTCCAACAAATCTCGCTGTTCTTCCAACACAAGCTGAATTACTTTGCACATATTTTGATGTTTGAACCATTCGCATCGGTCCGTGTCGAGGTCAAGTTCAAGCGAATCCAACAGTGGTGGCAATGATGATTCGAGTTTGTTTAGAGAAAATTTCCCCATTGCTTCTGGTAATGGTAAGTCAGAGTTTTCATCAGAGTTGTGAATACTTTTTGCTATATAATCAAATAAACGATCAGTGGCTTGCTCGCTCAGTGTATCACGATGTGCTTCCAACACGTTCGCAATCACCCAAATAACGTTTCGGTGTCTGTACCATTTGTAGCACTCATCGCTTTTCAGGTCATCTTCCATTGAATCTATTAGTTTCGTTAGTAAAGACTCAATTTTACGCAATGGAAAAAATTTAAATGCGCAAAATGCATACGCAATCATTTCATTATTTTCACATTTGAGAATTTGTTTTGAAAGGTACTCAAACATTCGATCAATCACCATCTCATCCAATGAATCTCGATGTTTTTTCAATACAAGCTGGATCACTTTGCTCATATTTTCATGTCTGAACCATTTGGTGCACTCATCGTTTTTCAGGTCATCTTCCATTGAATCTATAAATTTCGTTAGTAAAGACTCAAGTTTACGCAATGGAAAAAATTTAAATGCGCAAAATGCATACGCAATCATTTCCTTATTTTCACATTTGAGAATTTGTTTTGAAAGGTACTCAAACATTCGATCAATCACCATCTCATCCAATGAATCTCGATGTTTTTTCAATACAAGCTGGATCACTTTGCTCATATTTTCATGTCTGAACCATTTGGTGCACTCATCGTTTTTCAGGTCATCTTCCATTGAATCTATAAATTTCGTTAGTAAAGTCTCAAGTTTACGCAATGGAAAAAATGCAAATGCACTAGGTGCAAACTGAAGCATCTCTTTAATTTCACATTTGAGAATTAGTTTTGAAAGATACTCAAACATTCCATCAATCACCATCTCGTTCAATGTATCTCGATGTTCTTTCAATACAAGCCGAATCACTTGGCTCATATTTTCATGTCTGTACCATGATTTGACTGACGATTCGTTTTTCAATTCGCGTTCCATTGAGCCAACCATTCGCAAGAGGTAGGGTCCCAATTGGTCAAGAGTAAATTTTTGAAATGCTGCAAAAGCATACGTGATCGCCTCAGGATTTTCACAAAATTGAATCAGTTTTGAAAGATACTCAAACATTCGATCAATCACCATCTCGTCCAACGAATCTCGATGCTTGCCCAACACAAACTGAATCAGGCCGCACATATTTTGATGTCTGAACCATTTTCGGTGGTCAGTTTGCAGGTCCAGTTCCATTGAATCGATCAGTTTAGGCAATGATGCATCGAGGGTTCGCAGTGAGAATAAAGAAATTGTTTCAGCTGCAATATTGGAGTTCTCTTTATTCTCATATTTGTGAATAATTTTCGAAAGATAATCAAACATGCGACCTGTGATTTGTTCATTCAGTGAATCAGCATGCACTTTCAACGCATTCAAAATGACCCAATTGACATTTCGATGTTTGTACCATTCGGTGTACTCTTCATCATAATTCAAAACATTTTCCATTGAATCTATAAATTTCGTTAATAAGGACTCAAGATTACGCAATGGAAAAAGTGTAAATGCGCCAAATGCATACACAATCAGCTCCTTATTTTCACATTTGAGAATTTGCTTTGAAAGGTACTCAAACAATCGATTAATCACCATCTCGTCCAACGAATCTCGATGTTCTTTCAATACAGTCTGAATCAAAATGCTCATATTTTGATGTCTGTACCATTCTATACACTCATCGCTTTTCAGGTCATCTTCCATTGAATCTATAAATTTCGTTAGTAAAGACTCAAGTTTCGGCAATGGAAAAAGTGTAAATGCGCCAAATGCATACACAATCAGCTCCTTATTTTCACATTTGAGAATTTGCTTTGAAAGGTACTCAAACAATCGATTAATCGATATCTCGTCCAACAAATCTCGATGCTTGCCCAACACAAACTGAATCAGAATGCTCATATTTTGATGTCTGTACCATTCGCATCCTTCCGTGTCCAGGTCAAGTTCCATTGAATCCATCAATGGTGGCAAAAAAATTTCTATTGTTTTCGGAGAGAAAAACATAATTGTTTCAGCTGCTAAAATAGTCTTCTCGTCCTTCGGAGACTGGTGATTAATTTTTACTAGATAACCAAACAGGCGGCCAATGACTTGCTCGCTCAGTAATGAATCTTGATGGATTCTCAACAAATTTTGAATCATCGAAACCATATTATCGTGTCTGTACCATTTGCACAGTTCACTTTGCATCAGGTCATCTTCCATTGAATCTATTAAATTGGTTAGTAAAGACTCAAATTTCGGCAATGGAAAAAGTGTAAATGCATAAAGTGCATACGAAATCAGCTTCTTATTTTCACATTTGAGAATTTGTTTCGAAAGATAGTCGAACAATCGATTAATCAACATCTCGTCCAACGAATCTCGATTTTCTTTCAATACAAGCTGAATCACTTGGCTCATATTTTGATGTTTGTGCCATGATTTGACTGACGAATCGTTTTTAAATTCGCGTTCCATTGAGTCAACCATTCGCAAGAGGTAGGGTCCCAATTGGTCAAGAGTAAATTTTGGAAATGCTGCAAAAGCATACGTGATCGCCTCAGGATTTTCACAAAATTGAATCAGTTTCGAGAGATAGTCAAACAGCCGACCAATCACTTTCTTCTCGTCCAACAAATCTCGATGCTTGCCCAACACAAACTGAATCAGGCCGCACATATTTTGATGTCTGAACCATTTTCGGTGGTCAGTTTGCAGGTCCAGTTCCATTGAATCGATCAGTTTAGGCAATGATGCATCGAGGGTTCGCAGTGAGAATAAAGAAATTGTTTCAGCTGCAATATTGGAGTTCTCTTTATTCTCATATTTGTGAATAATTTTCGAAAGATAATCAAACATGCGACCTGTGATTTGTTCATTCAGTGAATCAGCATGCACTTTCAACGCATTCAAAATGACCCAATTGACATTTCGATGTTTGTACCATTCGGTGTACTCTTCATCATAATTCAAAACATTTTCCATTGAATCTATAAATTTCGTTAATAAGGACTCAAGATTTCGCAATGGAAAAAGTGTAAATGCTCCAAAAGCATACACAATCAGCTCCTTATTTTCACATTTGAGAGTTTGTTTTGAAAGGTACTCAAACAATCGATTAATCACCATCTCGTCCAACGAATCTCGATGTTCTTTCAATACAAGCTGAATCACTTGGCTCATATTTTGATGTCTGTACCATTCGCATCCTTCCGTGTCCAGGTCAAGTTCCATTGAATCTAATAAATTGGTTAGTAAAGACTCAAGATTTCGCAATGGAAAAAGTGTAAATGCATAAAGTGCATATACAATCAGCTCCGTATTTTCACATTTGAGAATTTGCTTTGAAAGGTAATCAAACAATCGATTAATCACCATCTCATCCAACGAATCTCGATGTTTATGTAACACATTCTGAATCAGAATGCTCATATTTTTATGTCTGTACCATTCGCATCTTTCCGTGTCCAGGTCAAGTTCCATTGAATCCATCAGTGGTGGCAAAAAAATTTCTATTGTTTTCGGAGAAAAAAACATAAATGTTTCAGCTGCTAAAATAGTCTTCTCGTCGTTCGGAGACTTGTGATTAATTTTTACTAGATAACCAAACAGCCGACCAATCACTTGCTCGCTCAGTAATGAATCTTGATGGATTATCAACAAATTTTGAATCATCGAAACCATATTCTCGTGTCTGTGAAATTTGTACAGTTCACTTTGCATCAGGTCATCTTCCATTGTATCTAACAATTTCGTTAGTAAAGACTCAAGATTTCGCAATGGAAAAAGTGTAAATGCATAAAGTGCATATACAATCAGCTCCGTATTTTCACATTTGAGAATTTGCTTTGAAAGGTAATCAAACAATCGATTAATCACCATCTCATCCAACGAATCTCGATGTTCTTTCAATACAAACTGAATCACAATGCTCATATTTTGATGTTTGTGCCATGATTTGACTGACGAATCGTTTTTCAATTCGCTTTCCATTGAGTCAACCATTCGCGAGAGGTAGGATCGAAATTGGTCAAATGTAAATTTTTCAAATACTCCAAAAGCATACGAAATCGACTCAGGATTTTCACAAAGTTGGATCAGTTTCGAGAGATAGTCAAACAGCCGATTAATTACCTTCTTCTCGTCTAACGAATCTCGATGCTTGCCCAACACAAACTGAATCAGGAGGCACATATTTTGATGTCTGTACCATTTGCGGTGGTCAGTTTGCAGGTCAAGTTCAATTGAATCAATCAGTTTAGGCAATGATGCATCGAGGGTTCTCAGTGAGAATATAGAAATCGTTTCAGCTGCAATATTGGAGTTCCCTTTGTTCTCATATTTGTGTATAATTTTCGAAAGATAATCAAACATGCGACCTGTGACTTGTTCATTCAGTGAATCAGCATGTACTTTCAGCACATTGAAAATGGTCCAAATAACATTTTTGTGCCTGTGCCATTCGGTGCACTCTTCATCATAATTCAAAACACTTTCCATTGAATCTATAAATTTCGTTAATAAGGACTCAAGATTTCGCAATGGAAAAAGTGTAAATGCGCCAAATGCATACACAATCAGCTCCGTATTTTCACATTTGAGAATTTGCTTTGAAAGGTACTCAAACAATCGATTAATCACCATCTCGTCCAACGAATCTCGATGTTCTTTCAATACAGTCTGAATCAGAATGCTCATATTTTCATGTCTGTACCATTCTATACACTCATCGCTTTTCAGGTTATCTTCCATTGAATCTATAAATATCATTAGTAAAGACTCAAGTTTTGACAATGGAAAAAGTGTAAATGCATAAAGTGTAAGTGCATATACAATCAGCTCCTTATTTTCACATTTGAGAATTTGTTTCGAAAGATAGTCAAACAATCGATTAATCACCATCTCGTCCAACGAATCTCGATGTTCTTTCAATACAAGCTGAATCACTTGGCTCATATTTTCATGTCTGTACCATTCTATACACTCATCGCTTTTCAGGTCATCTTCCATTGAATCTATAAATTTTGTTAGTAAAGACTCAAGTTTCGACAATGGAAAAAGTGTAAATGCGCTAAATGCATATACAATCAGCTCCTTATTTTCACATTTGAGAATTTGTTTCGAAAGATAGTCAAACAATCGATTAATCACCATCTCGTCCAGCGAATCTCGATGTTTATGCAACACCTTCAGAATCAGAATGCTCATATTTTGATGTCTGTACCATTTGCATCCTTCCGTGTCCAGGTCCAGTTCCATTGAATCGATCAGTTTAGGCAATGATGCTTCGAGTGTTCTCAGTGAGAATAAAGAAATCGTTTCAGCTGCAATATTGGAGTTCTCTTTATTCTCATATTTGTGTATAATTTTCGAAAGATAATCAAATATGAGATCTGTGACTTGTTCATTCAGTGAATCAGCATGCACATTCAACACATTCCAAATGGCCCAAATAACATTTTTGTGTCTGTGCCATGATTTGACTGAAGATTCGTTTTTCAATTCGCGTTCCATTGAGTCAACCATTCGCGAGAGGTAAGGTCCCAATTTGTCAAAACTAAATTTTTGAAATACTCCAAAAGCATACGAAATCGCCTCAGGATTTTCACAAAGTTGGATCAGTTTTGAGAGATAGTCAAACAATCGATTAATCACCATCTCGTCCAACGAATCTCGATGTCCTTTCAATACAGTCTGAATCAGAATGCTCATATTTTGATGTCTGAACCATTCGCATCCGTCCGTGTCCAGGTCCAGTTCCATTGAATCGATCAGTTTAGGCAATAAAGATTCAAGTTTACTTCTTGGAAATTCAACAAATGTTTCAATTGCTAGCTCAGCATTTGTACAATGGCGTAACACTTTTGAGAGATAGTCAAACATTCCATCCATGACCATCTCGTCCAACGTATATCGATGATCTTGCCATACAAGGACAATCATTTTACTCATATTTCGATGTTTGTAGCATTCGTCTTGCGAATCCGTGTCCAACAAGTCGACATCCAACAGCTGTGGCAAGTAGTCGTCGATTTTTGCCAGTGAGAATAATGGAATTGTTTCAGATGCAAAATTTGATTTATCTACTTCACACTTTTGTATAATTTTCACCATATAATCAAACATACGATCAGTGAGTTGGCCATTCAGTGAATCGCGATGTGCTTTAAGCGCATCCTGAATAATCCAGGTAACATACCCGTGCCTGAACCATTCGGTGTTCAACTGTTCACTGTTCAGGTCATCTTCCATTAAGCCAATCAATTTCGCCAATAAAGACTCGAGCATACTCAAAGAAAATTGAGCAATTGCATCAATTGCACCATCAATCAGTTTTCCATTTTCAAATTTCAGAATCACTTCTGTGCAATAGTCGTTCATTCGATCAAGCAAAGTTTGGTTTAGCGAATCTCGATGATCACACAGCACTTTCTGAATTACTCGAAACAAATTATTGAGTTTGTTCAGTTTGTCCTCTTGATGGCTCAATTGATTTGCTGTTGGAATTAATTTGAGCATAAAAAATTCGATACTACTCAGGGGCAATTCAATGATTGCATTTATGGCATAGTCCAGAGTGTCAACATTTTCACACAAGCAAACAAGTGCTCCTAGGTACTCGAGCACTCGATCAACGAAATGTTCGTCCAGCGAATCGACAGAATTTTCATTGAATATCTCAATTATGTTCAAGAAAGCATTTCGGTGTTTGCTAAAATCAATGCGTTGTTCTGTATCAAGCGAATTAATCGATCGTAGCACAGAGTCCATTTTCGCTTTCGACTGTTGATTAACAGTTTCTGTTGAACTATCCATTTTGTTTACAAAAAGGGTTTTGTTATATTTGAAAACACGGTATTTCAGCTGCTGATTTGAGTGATATATATTTTAGTTGTGATTCTTGTGACACGGCAAAAACAATATAATCGACAAAAAACGTTAGCAAACTACAGACAGAGAGATCACAAATTACGCCACTTTATATGTCGACATGTGAACCTACGCCAAAATTAATCTCATTTGACCAAAGCTGATAAAGTATAAATGGATTTTGTTGTTTGATTGTTTTGACACCCTCAAAAGTATGACTATGTCTAACTTGGACTAAACATTGATAACTTTAACATTTGGACTTCTTTACTTTAAAGTTAACAAATAGTTCAAAACACTTTGCTACTCGTTAATTTATTTAGCAGAATTTGTCATTCAGTTCTAGTAAACAAATTTCATTAAAATTAAATTACTTTACGATGAAATACTGTAAAACCAAACCTGTACATACCATTTGAAAGATAAACAAATTACCAATTGTATTTTTGCAATCAACTTTAACCCAAATACGCATTTATAAATTCCAATGAGATGAGCAACGGCAATGACAAGTAATGGCGTTTCTAGAGTGAGAATTCGCTCGCGGACAAAACTATGATGATTTTAATTCATATAACAATTTTACAAATTAACATTTACAGTGCACAGACAGAAATTGCACAGAATATATTCTCCTATGTACCTTTAGTCGCATCTGTACATACCATTTGAAAGATAAACAAATTACCAATTGTATTTTTGCAATCAACTTTAACCCAAATACGCATTTATAAATTCCAATGAGATGAGCAACGGCAGTGACATGTAATGGCGTTTCAAGATTGAAAATACGCTCACAGACAAAACTATGATAATTTTAATTCATACATCAATTTCACAAGTTAACATTTACAGTAATACAGTGCTCAGACAGAAATTGCACAGAATATATTCTGTAATTTTTACATATACCGATTATATTATAACTTTAATACCAAACATTGATAACTTTTATATTTCTGATTTAGTTTTTTAAGTTAAGAAATAGTTTAAAACACTTTGCAACTTGTTAATATATTTGGCAGAATTTGTCATTTAATTCTAGTGAAAAAAAAATTACATTATTACTATGAAATACTGTAAAACCAAACCTATAGATTGTTTTTCATGTTTAATCACATTTTTATTACCTTTAGTCGCATCTGTACATACCATTTGATAGATAAACAAATTATCAATTGTGTTTTGCAATCAAATTGAACCCAAATACGCATTTATAAATTCCAATGAGATGAGCAACAACAGCGACGAGTAATGGCGTTCCGAGTGTGTGAATACGTTCCAGGACAATACTTTATGATAATTTTAATTCATTTAACAATTTTACATATTCTCAATTACAGTTATACAATGAATACTAACTACATTGATTTGTCCAATATTTTGCTCAGAGTTTCCGAATAGTTCCATCTGCTTTAAGAGTTCGAATTGCTGAATTAAATCTCCACAAATATGGCGAACCTTTCTGTAGATGAATTGCAAGGATTTGTGAATCATCACGCAGGATTATTAATTCACAATTGAGCCCGGCATGGTGCTCCACTGCATTTGCTTCATAGATCAGTGCGCCACTCTTGAGTTTGGCAAAAATATCAAAAGTGATTATCTTTAATAAAATTACATAAAAATAAGCCAACTGGAATGACTCATTAACAATAAAAAAAAGTTACCATAAAAACACAAGCACACTAATAGATTTCTGTGTTTTTAATCAAAGACCATTCAAACAAAGGTTTAATTCAAGTTTTATTCCTTTCTGAGCGCATTCAAGTTTAAGGCAAGACATGGGGGACTTTTTTAGTGAAAATAGTCGCCACATATTTCAGTGTATTATTGGTGGTCATGTGTTGGAACCATTTTAAATTACAATTCTGAACGGATTTTGCTTTTCGATACTAAAAATTAAAGATAAATGTATAATCTTTAAAATAAATGGACCACATCTTTTTAATTTGGCTTTATTCAAAATTTGCATTAAAAAATCGGTAAAACATAAGTAAAATATAGAACACAAGTTTGATGTTCATTTAAGATAAGCTTAGTGAATAATACCAGGTATTCCGGTCCATTCGTTTAAAAGATTATACATTTATCTTTAATTTTTGATATCGAAAAGCAAAATCCGTTAAGAATTGTAATTTAAAATGGTACCAACACATGACCACCAATAATACACTGAAATATGTGGCGACTATTTTCACTCAAAATGTCCCCCATATCTTGCCTTAAATCATATCTGAGCGCTAATTAAAAACTCAGTTACAGTAAAATCTATGATTTTAACCAACAAGTTTCCACTATTTCAACTATAAGGATGTGATGCACGACCGGGTCCACCCTTGGTCCCCAGTGTGACCCTGGCTAATGGTTCAAGGGGGTTTTGCGGTTATGTGCGGTGGTATGCGGTTGACCGAAATAAGGAAAACAAGGTTTCACTGTAGATGATTTTATTTCGTTATTTAGGTTAATTCTAAATCACAATTGACGTATGGTTGTAGGTATTCAGACCTGACCTAACCTCACCATTTGAAAAGGTTTTATTGTGATTAAAAAATAATTTACAATGAATGATTCGATTTAAAAATAACCTAACCTTCAAGCAAACATAACCTAATTTAATAACATTGCACTTGGAAAAGTTTTTGAATAATTTCCATTCCAAATAACGATATTCCGAGTGACTTGATTAATTAATTAATTTTTATTGTTATGAAAATTGAAGAAACATAATGTAAATGTTGTTTTTAATAAACTTATTTCATTATCTTGTTTCTATTACTACTTGGTTTAGCTTTTCTGTTTGATGATTTCTAATGCCTCAATGGCACTTGGCACTTGACGTTTCTGAACAAGTTTAGTGCAATATTCAAACATTCGATCAATTACAGTTTGACTCAGCGAATCTCGATGCGTTTTCAGAACTTCAACAATAACTCGACTCATATTGTCATTTCTATACCATTTGGACTGTTCGGTTTCAATTTTGATTGATTTAATCAACTTTTTTAATGAATGTTCAAGTTTGCCCATTGGAAAGTGATTGAATGTGGTAAATAAATACGAAATTAGGCTTCCTTCTTTGCATTTTCTGATTAGTTCAGAAACATAATCAAACATTAGATCAACGAGTACTGCTCTGAGAGAACTCCGATGAACTTTGAGCACTTGTTGAATCAATCGACACAAATTGTTGTGACTGTGCCATTGGGCTGGCGAATGTTCAACTTTCACCTCGCACATCATTGGACTGATCAACTTGCTGAATGAAGATTCACTTTGCAATTCGCTTTTCAGTGATTTGATCAACTTCGTCAATGAAGAGCAAAGTTCATATGATGGAAATTCACAAAATGCCATAAAAGCATTGGAAATAAGGTCTCCATCTTCACAATTCAAGATTAATTTGGTAAAATACTCAAACATTTGATTAACTAAAGTTACAGACAGTGAGAGTGGGTCCATTTTTAACACTTCTCCCATGATGGCGCTCACATTTTGATGTTTCTCCCAATCGATCGTCTTTTGTTCCACTTTTGTGTTATTCAATTCGACTGATTTGATCAGTTGGGACAGAGAAATTTCAAGTTTTTGTTGGGGAATTTTTGTGAATGCACTCAACGTGTGCTTATAGTTTTCTTTGCGAAGAATAAACAACTTTGTGCAGTACTCAAAAATATGATCCACAAATTCCTGTGACAGTGTGGCTTTGTGCACTGTCAAAAAAGTCTCAAGGACTAAACACATATTTTCATGTTTGAACCATTCGGTGTCCTGAGCGCTTTCCAATTCTTCTTCAAATTGCAACAATAAAGTTTGAACTTTGCTTGATGCAAAATGTACAAATGCACAAACTGCAAATAGAATCATTTGTTGGTTTTCGCAATTCTGAACAAGTTTTACGCAGTAATCAAACATTTGGTCGATAAGTGACTGGTTGAATGAAGCTCGATGCACTTTCAACACTTCAAAAATGACTGCACTCATGTTCTGATGACGGAGCCAGTTGATGTCAGATTGTTGTTGTTCGGCATTCAATTCGCACTCTAATGAGCTAATCTTTTGGGGTAGAGTACTTTGAAGTTTACTCAGTGGAACTTTACCAAATGCCACAAAAGCATTCAAAATCGATTTTGTATTTCTATAATGCTCGATTAGTTTCAATAGATAGCCAAACATTTGATCAACTACAGACTCGTTCAATGAATTTCGATGTTTATCCAACAAATGCTTAATCAATTGGCTCATATTTTGATGTCTAAACCATTTACACTCGCCTGCGTCCAAGTCAAGTTCCATTGAGTCGATCAATTGCGGTAGCGTGGATTCGAGTTTTCTTAGTGAAAAGTGCGGCAGCACCTCACAAGCGTTGTCAATCAGCTTTTTGTCTTGATATCGGCGAATTATCTTGGTGACATACTCAAACATACGATCCATCATCGACTGTTGTAGTGAACTGCTACGTTTTTTCAAAATTTCCCCAATCATTTCACAGACCTCTTTTTGTAGAATGTAAAATTCGGCGGTCTTTTCTGCAGCTGGAGTGTCAAATTGTTCTTCGGCCATTGTGATCATGCTTTGTACAAAGACTTCAAGTTTTCTCAATGGCATGTTAGCAACGTCAAAATGTACATTTTCCATATCATTGCATATGCTAAAGAGCGTGTTAATAACTTCAAATACTTCAATTGCTTGGTCCAGAGTGGCCACATAATGTGGTTCGTCTGATTTTTTGGCCAAAAACGACAAAATCTCTTGGTTTGCGTTCGTATAGTCGAAAGTGTCGGGATTCACCATCATATTTCTATCGAGTGCACCAAATCGTTGAATCAACTGTAAATCGCTTCTATAGTTAGACAGCGCTTTCACTAGTGTCTGTGCAACAGAAGTGACCTTCGAATCGGGACATTGTTGAACAAATTTTGAGAGATACTCGTAGAATTGATTAATGAGCGCTTGGATTTCTGGCTGTTCGAATGCCTCTTGATGTGCAACAAAAATAGACTGAATAATCACGCTCATTGTTTGATGCTTGTACCACTTGACCGGCTGTTTGGTTTTGAATTCAAGCTCCATTGAGCTAATCATCCGTGGCATGTAGTTTGACTGTAGTTTGCTTAAAGAAAATCTCGGAAACACGCCAAGTGCATACGCAATCAGTTGTCCATCTTCACACTTGTGCACAAGTTTGCTGCAATAATCAAACATTTGATCACTGATTTCTCGGCTTAGAACATCACGATGTTCGATTAACACTTCCTGAATTACTGAACCCATATTCTGGTGTTTAGCCCATTCGGTAGGCAGTTCGCTTTCGAGTTCGTCTTCCAGTGAGTGCATCAATTCTGGCAATGAAGATTCAATTTTGTTGAGTGGAAATTTTGGAAATGCTTCAATTGCAAACTGAATCAGTGGTCCATTAGTGGTTGAACATTGCATTATAAATCGGGTGCAGTAGACAAACATGCAATCAATGACAGACTGGGCGAGTGAATCGCGCAATTCCTCCAGCACTGCATAAATCACCAAACTCATATTCTGCTGTCTAAACCAAACAATTTGTCCGTTTTTCATTTCAGACTCCAACGAGCTAATCATCGCCGGTAAAGAAGATTCAAGTTTGCACAATGGAAATTTGGGAAATGCATAAAAAGAACAGGAAATCAGTTCTAGATGATCACAATGGTGGATTACTTTCGAGAGACAGTCAAACATTCGATCAATTACAATCACGTTCAACGATGCTCTATGCTTATCCAACACATCCTGAATCAGTACGCTCATATTTTGATGTCTGAACCATTCGCATCGGTTCGTGTCGAGGTCAAGTTCCATTGAGTCAATCAGTTGAGGCAACAAGGTTTCGAGTGTTCTCAATGAGAATAGCAAAAGTGTTCCAGTTGCTAGTTTTGAGTCCTCTTCGTTCTTAGAGTTGTAAATAATTTTTGCGAGAAAATCAAACAAGCGACCTGTTACTGGCTCATTCAGTGAATCGACATGTGCATTCAACACATACACAATGACTAAATTGACATTTCGGTGCTTGTGCCATTCGGTACAATCGCTATTCAGGTCATCTTCTATTGAATCTATCAATTTCGTTAGTAAAAACTCTAGTTTGGGCAATGGAAAAAGTGTGAATGCAAAAAGTGGATATAGAATCAGCTCATTATTTTCACATTTGAGAATTTGTTTTAAAAGATACTCAAACATTAAATCGAGGAACATTTCGTCCAACAAATCTCCATGTTTTTTCAACACAAGCTGAATCACTTTGCTCATATTTTGATGTCTGTACCGTTTAGTGCACTCTTCTCTATTGAGATCGTCTTCCATTGAGCCGATCAATTGAGGAAATAAAGATTCAAGTTTATTTCTTGGAAATTCGACAAATGTTTTAATTGCTAGCTCAGCATTTGTACAATGGTGCAACACTTTTGAGAGATAGTCAAACATTGCATCCATGATTATCCCGCCCAACGAATCTCGATGATCTTTCAACACGAAGAGAATCATTTTACTCATATTTCGATGCTTGAAGCACTCATCCCTGTCAGTGTCCAAGTCGACATCCAACAGCTGTGGCAAGGAGGCTTCGAGTTTGGCCAGGGAGAATAGCGAAATTGTTTGAGATGCTAGATTTGATTTGTCATCTTCACATTTGTGCATAATTTTCACCAGATAACCAAACAATTGATCAGTGAGTTGGCCATTAAGGGAATCACGTTGTGCTTGCAGTACTGAATCAATTATCCAAGTAACATTCTTGTGTCGGGCCCATTCGATGCACTGATGATCACCGTTCAAGCCATCTTCCATTGAGTGGATCAATTGTGGCAATGAAGACTCGAACGTACTCAAAGGAAATTGAGCAATTGCAAATACGCAATAAGATAGCCCTTCATTTTTATATTTCAGTAGCAGTTGTGTGCAATAGTCGTACATTCGATTAAGCACAGTTTCGTTTAACGAATCTCGAGTTGCATTTGCGAGTACTTGAAAATATTTGCCAAAAAATAGAAAAACCAAAAATTGCATTTTTGAGTTCGGATTCGGATTCTTCGTCCTTTTTCATGAAGAATAGCATATCAGAACATAAAAATCCATCAAGTCTAAGTAAAATAAACAGATTTCAAATTTTGCATAAAACTGGCGAAAATTGACTGTTGGATCAATAAACATGTTATTTTTAAATTTAGTTTTCGGTACTTATACTTAACCGGTTTTAATGTTCTTATATGCTATCTTTCATGAAAAAGGACGGAGAATCTGATTCTGAAATAAAAATTAGATTTTGGAACGATAACCGGAAGTTAGATTCTGGAACTTCTACTTCCGGTTCATATAGAGATTTTTAATTAGCCTTAATCAACTCTCTGTATTGTATTTAGTAAGAATGGAATTTTAAAGTAAAATAATCCATTCACTACAAATGGACTTTCCGGCCTTGTTTATTTGGCCAAAATTAGAAGGGTTTTGATTTTAGTTTATTTCTCTTATACTTGATGGATTTTTATGAACAGATATGCTATTCTTCATGAAAAAGGATGGAGAATCCGAATCCGAACTCAAAATGAAATTTTTTTGGTCAGGAATCGGAAGTTCCATTTTGGAACTCCAACTTCCGGTGATCCAAAAAATTTAATTTTTGCGCCAGAAGTTTTAGAATTGTCCAAAAACAAAATATCCGTCAAAAAATCTATACCGGAAATGGGCTCCCGGATATTGATCCAATTGGAACTTTTGAGTAGTGAGCACACCTCCGACGGACCACAGGAGTATGCTCCGAAAATTTCAAGTCGCTATGTTGTAACGTTCGTTCTGGGCACATGTGCCAAATCCTAGCTCGGAAGAGGTTAAAAAGTTCTGTTTTTACCTTTTAGAAATCCAGAAAATCAATTTTCAATGCAATTCTTTTTTACTTTACACAACTACATAATTTTAATGTTTACATTTTTAAAATTTTTTTTCACTATGTCTAATTCCCTTTGTATCAATCAATGTTTTAATCGCTTTTTAACTATGTTTACAAGAACAAAAATTCCAACCAATTTAACCAGAAATTATTCTCTCTCACAACAGAAAGCCTACACTCACATTGTTTAATATATGCAATCATTTTAGATTGATGCTACAAGCTATGTTAGCTGTTTAAGGCGTTCTGTTCTGTACAACATTCCATTTACACTGTAAACAATGGTAAGTTATGTTCAATTTTTGCATAAGCAAAATCTTAGTCTGCACTGAGCAAAAGGACAAGTAACGACAACTCAAAACTTACTCAATTTCTAACAAACAATGAGGTAATCAAATTTATTTATTTTTTATGTCATACATATAAATGTGAATTAAAATTTTAAATAACTTTTTAGGTCAAGCGAATTTTACTTAGAAGAAATTGAGATGCAATTGCAGCCTCGCGCCTCAAGACAATCAACAAGTATTACTGGTGGATACAATTCAAGTGTACAAGGAATTTCCAAACGCAAATCTTCTTTCTGCAACTTTATTCGACTCTTCTGGCCTGTAATCTTCATTTTGAGTTTGGTGTTGTTTTATCGTAGTTATTTTTCAAACAAAAAAATTCAAACAGTAGACAAACTGAATGTTTCGGATAATTTTTCCAATTTTAAAAGTGGCAAAAAGTCAGTTCCGAGGAATAAATCAGCCGTTGTTGCGTACAAAACCCTCCAAAATGATTGTCAGTCTGAGGCCTGTCGAAACTATAGCAAAATACTGTCACGCCATATGAACGCTGCCGCCGACCCGTGCCAAGACTTTCATGAGTACGTTTGTGGCCATTGGAATGCCCACTTTGATCGCTACTCGGGCACTCATTGGGAGGAAATTAAGATAAACTTTTTTGATGTGGTTGATTTGGCAATGATTGAAGCAATGAGCGATCCTATCCGAAAACTGTTCAAAAGTCAACAAAAAAGAGCCAAAGCAGTCGAGTATTTGGCCGATCTGTATCGTGAGTATAGGGACGAGTATTCGCGTGAGCAACTTGGCGTTCGACCCTTGCAGCAACTTCTGGCACAAGTTTTCGACACAGAAGCACAATGGCCACTGCTCGCAAATGTGTCCACTTCGTTATCGACTTTTCGTGCTTCCAACGGAACAAGTGTACATTATATAGAAATAATTTTGTTTAGATCATTTTGGGAATCATGGTCGGAGGACAAGTTTAAAAATAACATTTTCATATTTCAACATTTGAACAAGCCAACGGAAATTCACCAGTGGCAAGACTACCATGTGGAAGCGTCCATCCTAGGTCTTCGTCCGTTTATTAGCATTGTAAATCGAGATGAAAAGACGTTGAAATGGAAAGCAAATGAACTGATACTAGTACGAATGAATATGCAAGATCACATGACTGGATTGTATGGAAAATTTTGATCTCAATACTCCCAAAGCAAGAATTCTAAAAAATTGTATCTTAAGGTACACGAAGATCTAAATAACTGACTTGTGAGTCTGTCCAGGCTAGCCCCCTGAATTCCACTGTAATATTAATCTGTGATATAAATATAAATTAAATAAATTCTATAATCCAAATATGCAAGTACTTGCTACTTGATATGTTAAGTTAGTTAGTCAAACAAAAAATATTTTAAAGTTATTTTAAAATCTAAGAGTAATTATCAGGTAATTAAAAAACATATTAGCTAACGAATTTCCGTGGATATTTGTTAGATTGGTGACAATTAGATGTCGCCACTGGCTGCAAATAAACAAATTTTCTAGAGATAAATCTGTTTCTCATACTCAAAACCATTTGAAATTGTAATCAAAAATCAACGAGTAGAAATACAATTTCACAAAATCGCGTACAAGAAATTATTCTTTTGTGGTATCCATGAAAGAGTCTAAAAATTACAATTTTTCAAAGAAATGTACTAAATATAATAAATTTTATTGTTTTTATTTTAATTAATTTTTGTATTTAAGGCACGCAACTTTACTCACCTAAATGAGCAAGCGTGCGGTCGCTTTATTAAATAATTGAGTTAATACATTGAGTTAAACAATTGAGTGATCAGCAAGGCGACAATCAAAGCAATAAATTGCTGGTAAGCACACGATATGCACCCAGGAACAAAACATTTAATTAAATCATTGAGTTAAATATTAGAGGGATAATTGAGTTAAGAATTGAGTTAAACAATTGAGTTACGATTGAACCACATTAAAAGGTGAGGCTTGAATATTGATTGAACGATCAACAAGGTCGCGAATGGACCTGAAAATGTTTGATTATTGAAATAAGACCGCAATGGGCCAAAATAATCAAATGAATTATCAAAAAATGTTGCAAATAGGCCTGAAAATGTTTTTTATTTTAATTAGAATAAGTTATTTTATATGAAACAAAAAAAATTGTATTTAAAATGTTGAAATTACAGTTCATGCTAATATCTCCAACACATCTTCACGATCAATAAGACGAGCATAAAATTTGCGTATTGGTAAGTGTATAAATTGGGCAATTAGCTTGCCGTACATTTGGGGCATACACTTCTTAATCGTCACTGTTCTGACGTTATATCTTGTTGGATAGTGACAATCAGTGCATCGACCAGCCAATTGGTGTACAAACAGGGCTTGCAGATTTGGAAACATCAATTGCAGGTTAAAGTGGTTGAGCTCGTCGTGACTCTCCAAAGAGAGTGACAATTTGAGCACTCGTACTGATGTAAGAGCATATAAGAAGCCCACGTCATTTAGCAAGTAACCAGTCGAGATGTCAATTTTAAGTTAATTTTTAAGAAATTTTAAATTTCTAAACGAAACTAAAGTTCTTGAAAGTTCTTGCCAAGAAATTTCGTGTTCATATCCAATGGTCAAGCTAAGGCTGGTCAAATTTGAGAAATTTTGAAAAATTTGATTGATTTTTTCTAAGTCATTATAGCCATCAATCTCAATGTTTAAATCCTTGAATTTGTTTTTAAATTGCTGACTTGAATTAATGAGAAAATTTCTAACTGCCAAATTATTATTTCCCGTTAAGACCAGCGGTGCGCCAAGGGCTATTTTTTGTAAATTATTTTTTCCTTGTTCATTTCTAAGAATTGACTGAAGAATATTAACCGAATCTTGTTCGGTAAAATAAGAAAGCTCTTTCAAATTAGTCGAAATAGTAAAGTTTAATTCAAAATTTTCATCACTTGTATCAAAATCCCATTTATCCCATGAATTAATCAGCAATTTATCAAGCATTGGAAGACTACTGATCGAAATCATCAAATTGTTAAATGCATTTGTGCTTGGATAATTTTGGAACCAAAGGTCCAACGAGCGCAAGCTGTTTGACCAGACTTTAAGAAGAATGTCCAATTGTTGCAAATCGTCAATATATTGAGGGGCAGTTTGACTACACAAAAATATTTGCAGCGACTTTACGTGTGGAAAAATTTTACATAATGACGTTGCAGTTTGGTTAAGTGATTTTATCTTAAGAAGAGACTTTTCGTTATTATACATGAATAAATTTTGTATTTTTTCTTTGTTGTATCCTTCATTGTGGGCAATGAGCTGATTTATTAACTCTTGAGAAGAACAATTGTTTGAGCTAGAAATCATATCTAACCAATGAAGACTAGCGTGGCAATCAACTAATTGTCGAGCGTAAGCGAAGACTATGGTACAACTTTTTCGATTCTTGTCCAGCTAACTCCTCCTACATTTCTCAACCGATTTGCATCAAATTTGGCCAAAGTGCTTAAAATACATTGCAGATGTGCAGTTTGACCTTGGTTTTTGCGAAATATGTTTTTTAGGTACACTTGCCGAACAAATCTCTGATAGAAAACCCCAAAGTTTGATTTCCCATTGTTGGGTCACATGTCCAACAATGAGTGCAACAATCAAAATTGGAAATTTGGTCACAGAGAGGATCGTGGGTGTTGGTTAGCATTGGGTTAGGTTAGGTTTAGGTGGTTAGGCAAGTGTGGGTGTCGGTTAGGATAGGTTTAGGTTAGGTTTAGGTGATTAGGGAGGTGTGGGTGTTGGTTAGGATATGTTTAGGTTAGGTTTAGGTGATTAGGGAGGTGTGGGCGTCGGTTAGGATAGGGTTAGGTTAGGTTTAGGTGGTTAGGCAGGTGTGGGTGACGGTTAGGATAGGTTTAGGTTAAGTTTAGGTGATTAGGGAGGTGTGGACGTCGGTTAGGATAGGGTTAGGTTAGGTTTAGGTGGTTAGGCAGGTGTGGGCGTCGGTTAGGATCGGGTTAGGTTAGGTTTAGGTGATTAGGGAGGTGTGGGCGTCGGTTAGGATCGGGTTAGGTTAGGTTTAGGTGATTAGGGAGGTGTGGGCGTCGGTTAGGATAGGGTTAGGTTAGGTTTAGGTGATTAGGGAGGTGTGGGTGTCGGTTAGGATTGGGTTAGGTTAGGTTTAGGTGGTTAGGGAGGTGTGGGTGTTGGTTAGGATATGTTTAGGTTAGGTTTAGGTGATTAGGGAGGTGTGGGCGTCGGTTAGGATAGGGTTAGGTTAGGTTTAGGTGATTAGGGAGGTGTGGGCGTCGGTTAGGATAGGGTTAGGTTAGGTTTAGGTGGTTAGGGAGGTGTGGGCGTCGGTTAGGATAGGGTTAGGTTAGGTTTAGGTGATTAGGGAGGTGTGGGCGTCGGTTAGGATTGGGTTAGGTTAGGTTTAGGTGATTAGGGAGGTGTGGGCGTCGGTTAGGATAGGGTTAGGTTAGGTTTAGGTGATTAGGGAGGTGTGGGCGTCGGTTAGGATAGGGTTAGGTTAGGTTTAGGTGGTTAGGGAGGTGTGGGCGTCGGTTAGGATTGGGTTAGGTTAGGTTTAGGTGATTAGGGAGGTGTGGGCGTCGGTTAGGATTGGGTTAGGTTAGGTTTAGGTGATTAGGGAGGTGTGGGCGTCGGTTAGGATTGGGTTAGGTTAGGTTTAGGTGATTAGGGAGGTGTGGGTGTCGGTTAGGATTGGGTTAGGTTAGGTGGTTAGGTTGGTGTTTTTTTGCTTACACTCGACTTTTCCCCATAATGCCAATTTTGGGGGACATTACTTTCAAAATACTTTCGAAGGCTTTAAATTTAGCACCCGCAGGGCCCACTAGTATTGTCAACTTGGTCGCTGCATATGCTGCATATGCTGAGTCCATTTGGAATTGTCTGTTTACTTTACGGACAGAAATCAATTCTGAGACGGAAAGTAACTTAAAAATCATATTTCGAGGTACATCGGGTAGTTGTGCAATATAGTTGTTCATTGTTGCTTGAATTTCACAAAAAAATAGAATACAAGAATGTCGTATGCAGGTACAGTGTTAGTGTGATTTTTAGTTACACCCAGATCCTATTATATATCGTTTCTTGTTATAATCAAATAAGATTGTCTGGCAAGCCAGGCAATGTGCGAGACTCTTTCTTTTTAATCACTCTATCAGAATACATTTCTCTCCAGAATGGGCGTCATGATCCATGGCGCCCAGTTTTGGTTTGACTATTCGATTACATATATTCCCTAGTGTATGTATGCCAAATTTGGTAATTTTAGGGTCTACGGTTCTCTCAGGATATGGACAAAGGTTTACAGACGGACAGACAGACGGTCAGACAGACACGATGGCAATAGCATAAGCTTACGACTCTAAAAGAGTCTCGCTAAAAATTGTGCCTCTCTGCGGTACTGCTAAAAAATGACCATGTCTCAGCGTCTTTTGCTCGCATATATAGTCAATGTTGCCAGTTTCACTCAGGTTTTTAAAGTATTTAGAGTCTGCTGATATATCTTATCTTAAGTATAAGAGATGGGGGGTCTAAGCTAGCAAGACATAAAGCAACACTTCAAATAGTCATATGTAGGCTTAAGAAGTGGTGCGCTAAAGGGTGATCCACAAATAAGCACTTTAGTTCGGAGAAGCCAGCAGTTTGCTTATTTGTGGATCACCCTTTAGCGCACCACTTCTTATGCCTAGTCATATGATCATGATGAGTGGGAGGTCTTGCATGACGTTAACAATGAGCCTTGATAACTTAAAGTCATACTACTAATAGTTGAATCAAAAAATCCTGCTAGTGACACTGATTTTGCGCTACGCCAAGTGCTAAAACTTAAAGTACGCATACAACACATTTTAAGGATGTTTTAATGATTAATCACCCATAGGATGCACAATGTGCATTGCACATGTAATGTACTCGTAATGAAAGTAAAGGGCAAATCTCAATTTGCATACCTAAATCAAACTCTGACCAAGTAGTAATCATTCAGTTGGCTCATTCTTAGTGTTGCTACTTGAACCAGCTCGACTACTAGACATAATCAATGGACTTCCGGTCAAGATCGTTCTGATTAATAGAATACTCTCTAGCTCAATTGCTGGCACCATTGAATGTCGTCTGTCAAGCACCACTTAATGTCAAGCTTAATGCGTATCCATGGATTAAGCCACCCTAACACGACGGTGTCCAAAAAGAGTTAAAAAGAAATTCTAAGATACTGTAAAAACTCAAACAAGCGCCGCGACGCTTGTGAATTTTAAACAGGCTCTAGCTGTGGCGATTATTTGAATGCGGGGAATTTACGCAATATCACTGGTTTTAATCTAACAATATTGCAGCTGTACAGTGCAAAGCAGTGTGCAGTGCAAGACGTGTATACTTGACACCTGTTGCCTAATTGTGAGTGTAGCCGTTCTAGAATATACTAAGATGCTCAGATTAAAAAATCTATTTTTAACATTCAAAATCTTAGTCCATGAAACATTGGCACCATCTTGTG
The DNA here is from genome assembly GCA_023373905.1 of Rhizoglyphus robini. Taxonomy (NCBI): domain Eukaryota; kingdom Metazoa; phylum Arthropoda; class Arachnida; order Sarcoptiformes; family Acaridae; genus Rhizoglyphus; species Rhizoglyphus robini. The sequence goes on along the minus strand of JAKIJQ010000067.1, from coordinate 898,893 downwards.
TTTTAAAAAAGAAGTTTAACATGCAAATAAATCGATTTTTATTTTTTTTTACCATCCACGAATGATCAACATTGTTTTACTGTTTGCAAAATGGCAAAATGGCAAATTTTATTTTTTTAGACGCGCCAAAATAGTTTTTCGATCCCAAATTAAACACTAAAAATTGAAAATTTTTAAACGTGATTAACTTTATTTTGGCATTATGCATAAGAGTACAAAGTCTTTACTTGATTTCTCTTTTCTGTTTGATGATCGCCAATGCCTCAACGGCACTTTGCACTTGACGCTTCTGGACTAGTTTGGTGCAATACTCGAACATTCGATCAATAACATCTCGATCTAACGAATCTCGATGTTCTTTCAACACTTCAACAATAACCCTGCTCATATTTTCATTTCTATACCATTTGGACTGTTCGGTTTCAATTTTCATTGATTTAATCAATTTTGGTAATGAATGTTTAAGAATGCCCATAGAAAAGTGATTGAATGTGGTAAATGAATACAAAATCAGGTTTCCATCTTTGCATTTTCTGATTAGTTTATAAAGGTAATCAAACATTAGCTCAAAAAGAGCACCAAATCGGGTTGAATTTTGATTAACTTTGAGCACTTGTTGAATCAGTCGACAAGCATTGTTGTGACTGTGCCACTGAATTGATGATGACTGTTTGACTTTAACCTCGCACATCATTGGACGGATCAATTTGCTAAATGATGTTTCATTTTCCAATTCATTTTTGAGTGATTTGATCAACTTTGTCAATGTAGAGCAAATTATATACAATGGAAATTCACTTAATGCCATAAAAGAATTGGAAATCAGGTCTCCATCTTTGCATTTCAAGATTAATTTGGTCAAATACTCAAACATTTGATCAACTAAAGTTAGAGACAGTGTGCGTGGATGAACTTTGACCACTTCCCCAATAATGAAACTCACATTCTGGTATTTTGCCCAATCGATATTTTGTTCTGATCTTGTGTTAAACAACTGGGCTGATTTGATCAGTTGGGACAAAGAAATTTCAAGTTTTTGACGGGGAATTTTTTTGAATGCATTCAACGCTTGGGTTACTCGGTTGTCTTTGCTACCAAGAATGAGCAATTTTGTGCAGTAATCGAAAATTTGATCAAAAAATGTCTGTGACAGTGCGTCACTATGGGCGGTCAAGACATTTTCAAGGACTGAGCACATATTTTCATGTTTGAACCATTCGGTGGCCTGATCGTTCTTCAATTCTTCTCTTAATTGCGACAATAAGGTTTGCACTTTGATTGATGGAAAATGTTCAAATGCAGACACTGCAAATCCAATCATTTGTTGATTTTCGCAATATTGAATAAGTTTTACGCAGTAATCAAACATTTGGTCGATAAGTGACTGGTTGAATGAAGCTCGATGCACTTGCAACACTTCCAAAATTACCGCACTTATGTTCTGATGACGGAACCAGTTGATTTCAGTTTGTTGCTGATTTGATTCAATTTTGAGATTTTTGTGAATGAACTCGCACTCTAATGAACTAATCATTTTGGGCAACGTGGCTTGAAGTTTACTCAACGGAAATTTACCAAATGCTACAAAAGCATTTGAAATCGCTTTTGTGCTTCCACAATTGTAGATTAGTTTCGTAAAATAGCAAAACATTCGATCGATTGTCTTCTCGTCCAGCGAATCTCGATGTTCATCCAGCACAAACTGAATCACTTTAGCCATATTTTGATGTTTGAACCATGTTTTGCACCGGTCCGGGTCCACGTCAGCTTCCATCGTATCCATCAGTTGACATAAAAAAGGCTCGAGTTTGCTCAATGGAACATCACCAAATATGACAATAGTTTTGTGAAATAGTTTTTCATCTTTGCACTGGTGAATTAGCTTTGTTCCGTACTCGAGCACACCATCAGCGATCGTTGACTGCGAAAGCGAATCATGTTGTTGTTGTGCCTTCAACACTTCATGAATTGCTATGGAAATATTTTTGAGCACATATTCGGTTTCCTCATCAGCAGTGTTCAATTGTTTCGACCCAACTTCAATCAAACCTCGCACAAAGAGTTCCACCTTGTTCAAATGTAGCTTAGCAATTGATTTTATAGACACCATCAGTGGACTCAAATCTGGATACATGCAAACACGTGTTAGCACATCTAGAATTGTCTTCTTAATGGTCTCTTCGTCCATTGAGTCCGAAATCTGTGGTGGATTGAACAGATTGCCCACAATTGACCACACCTCTAGATTGGCATTCGTGTAGTCGAAAGTGTCTGGATTGGCCTCCATGTCCCCCTCCAGTGCATCAACACGTTGTCTCATTCTGTACAAACTTGCAACAGGTTTAAAAACATTGACAATTCCTTCGGCATAAGAAGTGAAGCTTTTATCGGCACATTGTCGAACAAATTCGGACATGTAGTCGTAGATGCGAAACACGAGCACTTCTTCATCTTGCACCTCTGGTCGTATGATAAAATCACCAATAACTAAGCTCATATTTTGATGTTTGTGCCATGATTTGACTGACGAATCGTTTTTCAATTCGCTTTCCATTGAGTCAACCATTCGCGAGAGGTAGGATCGAAATTGGTCAAATGTAAATTTTTCAAATACTCCAAAAGCATACGAAATCGACTCAGGATTTTCACAAAGTTGGATCAGTTTCGAGAGATAGTCAAACAGCCGATTAATTACCTTCTTCTCGTCTAACGAATCTCGATGCTTGCCCAACACAAACTGAATCATGACGCACATATTTTGATGTCTGTACCATTTGCGGTGGTCAGTTTGCAGGTCCAGTTCCATTGAATCAATCAGTGGTGGCAATGAGACTTCGAGTGTTCTCAGTGGGAATAAAGAAAATGTGTTAGTTGGTAGTTTTGAGTCCTCTTTGTTCTCAGAATTGTGAATAATTTTTGCTAGATAATCAAACAAACGAACTGAGAAATGCTCGTTCAGTGAATTACCATGTGTTTTAAGCACATTCACAATGACCCAATTAACGTTTCGGTGTTTGTGCCATTCAGTGCACTCATCGCTATTCAGGTCCTCTTCAATTGAATCTATTAATTTGGTTAGTAAAGACTCAACTTTACTCAATGGAAAAAGTCCAAATGCGAAAAATGCATACTCAATCAGCTCCGAATTTTCACATTTCAGAATCTGTTTCGAAAGATAGTCCAACAATCGATTAATCACCATCTCGTCCAACGTATCTCGATGTTCTTTCAATACAAGCTGAATGACTTGGTTCATATTGTCATATCTGTACCATTCGATACACTCATCACTTTTCAGGTCATCTTCCATTGAATCTATAAATTTTGTTAGTAAAAACTCAAGTTTCGGCAACGGAAAAAGTGTAAATGCGAAAAATGCATATACAACCTGCTCCTTATTTTCACATTTGAGAATTTGTTTTGAAAGGTAATCAAACAATCGATTAATCACCATCTCATCCAACGAATCTCGATGTTTATGTAACACATTCTGAATCAGAATGCTCATATTTTTATGTCTGTACCATTCGCATCTTTCCGTGTCCAGGTCAAGTTCCATTGAATCCATCAGTGGTGGCAAAAAAATTTCTATTGTTTTCGGAGAAAAAAACATAAATGTTTCAGCTGCTAAAATAGTCTTCTCGTCGTTCGGAGACTTGTGATTAATTTTTACTAGATAACCAAACAGCCGACCAATCACTTTCTTCTCGTCTAACGAATCTCGATGCTTGCCCAACACAAACTGAATCAGGCCGCACATATTTTGATGTCTGTACCATTTGCGGTGGTCAGTTTGCAGGTCCAGTTCCATTGAATCAATCAGTGGTGGCAATGAGACTTCGAGTGTTCTCAGTGGGAATAAAGAAAATGTCTCAGTTGGTTGTTTTGAGTCCTCTTTGTTCTCAGAATTGTGAATAATTTTTGCTAGATAATCAAACAAACGAACTGAGAAATGCTCGTTCAGTGAATTGCCATGTGTTTTAAGCACATTCACAATGACCCAATTAACGTTTCGGTGTTTGTGCCATTCAGTGCACTCATCGCTATTCAGGTCCTCTTCAATTGAATCTATTAATTTGGTTAGTAAAGACTCAAGTTTCGGCAACGGAAAAAGTGTAAATGCGAAAAATGCATATACAACCTGCTTCTTATTTTCACATTTGAGAATTTGTTTTGAAAGATACTCAAAAATTCTATCAAGCAGCTTTTCGTCCAACATATCTTTATGCTTAATCAGCACACACTGAATCACTTCGCTCATAATTTTGTGTCTGTTCCATTCGGATCTGCCTGCGTCCAGATCAAGTGCGATCGAATCGATCAGTGGTGGCAATAAGGCTTCGAGTTTGATATGCGAAAAATATCCCATTGTTTCTGGAACTGGAGTCAAGTCCTGTTTTTCAGAGTTTTGAATAATTTTAGCGAGATATTCAAAAAAACGATCAGTGATTTGCGCGTTCAGTGAATCCCCAACTGTTTTCAACACTTTTCGAATCACCGAAACAATATTTTCATGAGTGCACAATCTGGTGCACTCTTTACTAATCAGGTCATCTTCCTTTGAATCTATCAATTTTGTTAGTAAAGACTCAAACTTACTTTTTCTATATCTCAGAAGTATTTCAATTGCAAGCTTTACATCTTCACAATGGTGCAACACTTTTGAGAGATAGTCAAACATTCCATCCAGGACCATCTCGTCTAACAAATATCCATGATCTGTCCATACGAAGAAAATCATTTGAGTCATATTTCGATGTTTGTAGCATTTGTCTCGGTCCGTGACAAAGTCAACATCCAACAGCTGTGGCAAAGAGGCGTCGAGTTTGGCCAGTGAGAATAGAGGAATTGTTTCAGATGCTATATTAAATTTCTCATGTTCACAATTTTGTATAATTTTCACCATATAATCAAACATACGATCAGTGAGTTGGTCATTCAGTGAACCGCGATGTGCTTTAAGCGCATCCTGAATAATCCAAGTAACATACTCGTGTCTGAACCATTCAGTGGTGCCATGTTCACTGTTCAGGTCATCTTCCATTGAGCCGATCAATTGTGCCAATAAAGACTCGAGCGCACTCATAGGAAATTGAGCAATGGCATCAATTGCGCCATCAATCAGTTTTCCATTTTTATATTTAAGAATCAATTTTAAGCAAAAGGCGTACATTCGATCAAGCACAGTTTGGTTTAACGAATCTCGATGTTCACTCAGCACATTCTGCATGATTTTACACAAATTCTTGAGTTTGTCGAGTCTGTCCTCTTGAGAACTCATTTGATTAGTTGTTGGAATCAATTTCAACAGGAAAGATTCGAGTTTGTTTAGGGGAAATTCAATGATTGCTTTTATCGTCAAGTCCAGAGTGTCAGCATCTTCGCACAAGCAAACAAGAACTCCCAGGTATTCGAGCACACTATCAGCGAAATGTTGGCCCAAAGAATCCACAGATTTTTCATTGAATAACTCAAATATGATCGAACAAACCTCTTGATGTTTGTTCCAGTTGCGTTCGTCGGAATCAATCGAATCTATTGAGAGTAGCACAGAGTCCATCTTTGCTTTCAACAGTTGGTTAACGACTTCAGGTGCACTATCCATTTTGCTTGCACCGGTTTTGTTGAATATTTGCAAACGATTATAAAGTGGACTTGTGAGATTTTTATTTTTTGCAGCTTGATTGTGTCAAAAGTCTTGTTATAATTTAGTGCACACACAACAAAAGCCAATTTAATATTGTGACAGACAAGCTAATCACAGACGGCACCTCATTAAATAGCTCAGTGAGCAATGCACATATTAACGCCAACGCACACAAAAGCAAGATATTGTTAATCTGGTTCAAATATTTGATTAAGCTGATAAGGTACTTGAGATGCATTGAGCTTATGAGTAAGACAGTGAAAACCAACTCTGCCCGTGACACCACACCTATGCGATTTTGTAGGCAAAAAATCAAAAGAGATTATTAAAGAAGTGTTTCTTTGGTATAAGACCAAATGGAATGTCTTAATCAATGGTTACCATGGGAACATTGGCACATGCACTCTAATATATACAAAAAATTAAATAGACGACCACATTTAACATTTTGAAATTCTAAATTAGAATCGCGTACAAGTCCCGCAAAACTAACGTTTTGCCATTGGGAAAAATTCATATTAAAATATTATTAAGGGTTGTTCATAAAAGACATAATTATAATTAAAATTGAGATTTTATTCTCTTTTTTCAACATAATTACGGGTTTTATGAATTGCCCTTTTTTGAAATAACAAAGCATTTTTTACAAGATATATTGCTTCAATTAACGATTTTGATTTGTTTGAATTCTTGCTGGAATTTGTAATGAGAAATAATTTAAATAAAAACCTTAAAAGAAATTTCATTTTGATGCGTTATAGTTTTTTAATCTGGGAAATTTTTATTCAAAATTTAAATCAAATATAAGTTTTTCTCTCTGTGTTGCAATTGCTCGTTTGATGTTTGTTAACTTGTTTTATCTATTTTTATTATCATTTTTGTTTGCTTTTAGCGAGAGTGCTTCGTGAGTCAGAGCTTAATCTTATCATGAAGCATCCTCATGGGTTAATCATGTTGAAATATATTTTTATTTTATAAATAAAAGATTTTTCAAAAATACTAGAATTATTTGGTAATTTAATAATTTTTATTTAGAAATTACAGGATTTGGGTTCTGTGCACCAGCTTGTGCAATCTTCTTACTTTTCGCTACCCACCCAATAACACTCAAAACAAAAATCACACCCACAAACACCAAACTAATAATCAAATCCCGATGCACTGTCCTCTGGAACTGGTCGGGATCAAAGTTGAATTTGCACGTCTGAGTACTCGAATCCAAATGATAATTAGTATCACAGACGCAGATTTTAGTATCCGACGTACATTTGGTGAACCACCATTCGACGATACAGTCTGTGTTTGTGGCACATTTCAGTGGGACACAGGTGGAGGTGTTGGTGGACTGGTAGCCAAGCTCACACGAACAGTACGAGTACGAATCACAGTATGCGAACATGCCACATTCGGAGGATCTTTGACAGGATTTCGGCTCGTGGAATTTTCCATTTGTTTGGGAAATTTTTGAGATGGATTCCACCAGAATCAGAAAATACAAAATACAAATAAAGAAAATTAAAGTTTTCATACTTGATTGATTTGTTTATTGATTGACGCAAATAAACATATATTTTTTAATTTTAAAACATTACTTATAAACTAATTTATTAAATTGTGTCATAAAAAGAGGGAGTTTTATTTTTGATTATTACAAATTTTGATGAAAAAAGTGCGCAATTTGTGTCATTTTGCTGTTGTTATGCAATTTTTATTGACTAAATGAACGTAATTTGTATTTGGTCAATTGGAACAGGTAGAATGACAAATTTGTTTTAGGCGATACTAACTGCGTACAAACTAAAAACAAACCAATTCAACCATTTTGCGTTAGCGATTCTTCTGACTGAAACTCGGTATCAAATAAAGCTGCAGTATCACGAAGTTTTGCACGATAAATCAAGTACTGGCTCAAAGTCAACAATGTGGGCTAAAATTTGAAAATGAAAATATAAAATTAATTAATTTTGTTTATAACTGTAATCAAATATAATTAAATTACCTCAATAAAAATAAGCATCATGATAAAGAGGCGTATACGGATGTTTTCCGCACTGTAAAATGCAATTGCGGATGCGGAAATCAGCATGGATACAAAATGTATAGCTTGTGTGAGAACTTTGAGTTGCGTTTCTGGCTGTTCGGCATCGAATTTAATTTTGCTTGTGTCGCCAAGATCGGCTGCAATCATCAACAGTATGGCCCCAACATAAATACCCATAAAAATCAAATATCCAGCTATATATAAATAGAAACATAGATAAATAAATAAATCAATTAAAGAAAATTTCTTACTTTCGTTTTTTGGTAGAAGCAATGAAATTTCATAAGCAAAACCTCCAAACATAGCTAAGCCTAAATAAAGTCGATAATTTTCAAGAACATAGTTCACCTTCCAGTTGGAATAATTCTCGTTTCGAACCAGGACATAGTGCAAGTTTAACAAAAATATAAAATGAAACTTGACATACACTGGTAAGAGTAGAAGAACCTCAGGCCAATTTGAAAATGGATTGGGAATTCCGGGAATATCTGGCATCTGTAGTAAAAAATTGTTACTCACTTACTTAAACTTATCTAGACTCTACTTACGTCAGAAGTAAATGGAAAATCAGAAGCATCACTAAAAATCAAAACATAGACGCCCAAAAAGATTGACCAAATGTAGACATGAATTACTATGAGAATTCGTCTCTTCTTCAAATCCACGTTTGCAAATTCGACAACATCCTTCATTCGAAAATATTTGATCGAAATATAAATTCCAAATCCAATTGCGGTGAGAAACCATAGGATACCAATTCCAACTAAAATCCATCCCAACGGTCCAATTTGTTGAAAGAAAATTAAATCTTCTTCGTCAGTTTTGGTTCGGATTGAGTTGTTTACAAAAACAAGAGCACTGTTTGATAGATTCATTTTGGATTCATTGTGTTGTTGACAAACGCAGAAAAATAGCTTCAATTATTGGTCTGACAATTCTTAAATAGAAATTACGCCTTTTAAATTAGCAACTCAACTTTTTAAGAGACAGCCAAAAAAACAATCTAAATGTTTAATGAATTACACATGTACACCATAATGGTTATCATAAATGATTCATTTTGAACACGTGATTAACACTTTTCTGCATTTATGACTTTGTTGTGGCATGCTGCATCTGACCTTGATAAGTGCAAAGTTTTGGTCGTAAACGACACATTTTTCATTTTACATTGTCGCATAATACCATTAAGCTAATTTGTTAACGATGACTCATGTTTCACGATAACATAGATAGACTTTTAAACTTTTGGACATCCAGTACTATCCAAGATTATTAATTTCCACCAGTTTGTTATTTAAATTTGTGCCAGGCAAAACCTAATTGCATCAAACAAACAAATACACACAAATGTACCACTTGTCCAACTTTTGACCAACATTCCTTGTCAATGAGTCACATTATGACTCATTTTAATGCATTTATTACCTAATAGAAGACGTGCACACCTATCACAAAATAAAGAGTAATAAAGAGTAAATCTCGATTCAAAGTCAATGCTAAAGCTCATAAATTTAATTTTTTTATCATATGGACACTTTACTGCATTTACTGTTTTGTTTTGGTAGGCACCATCTGACCTGGGTGAATCACAATGTTTAGTTTAGCAAGACAATAAAATCTGCAAAATTTCCATGACGTCAAAAATGTTAATAGATTTTGTAATGAAAATTCACTGTGTTTCATTTTGATAATATTGCATATATCAGTGACAAGAAAAATCAAGCATTCCAATACAATGTTTTCAAATAGTAAATCTACAATTAAATTTGCTCACGAATGGACCATTGATCAATTTGTCCTGTACACAAAATCGAATCATCCCTGGACACTGTGGACAGGACCATTGTTATCGAAGCACTTTTTCCCGCCAGGAAATGATCAACTTGATTTCAGTTTTCAACTGTATCCAAGAGGCTTTGACGACTCATGCAGACGATATTTTGTTTTGTATTTCGTTTTGCAATTCGTAATTCAGTTTTATTTTTGTTGTTTCAAATTTTGATGAATCTTGTGTGCAATTTGTGTGATATATTATTGTTGTCAAGTGATTTGTAGTGATAAAATGAACGTAATTTGTGTTTGGTAAATTGGAACAAATAGATTTGGGAAACTTTGTCCTGTAGGAGATTAGTTGGGGATTATTCTGCCTGAAATCCGGTATCAAATGAAGCTTTCGTATCACGAAGTTTTGCACGATAAATCATGTACTGGCTCAAGGTCAACAAAGAGGGCTAAAATTAAGAATTGAAATGTAAATCGAATTACTCAATCAATTAACGACAAATATAACAATTACCTCAATAAAAATTAGCATCATAATAAAGAGGCGTAGTTTAATGCTTTCGACACTGTAAAATTTAATGGCTGATGCGGCAATAATCATCGATGCCAAATGTAACAATTGTGTGGCAGCCTTGAGTTTGGTTTCTGCCTGTTCTGCATCGTATTGGATTTCGTTTGTGTCGCCGAGATTGACAGCCAACATACAGAGTATAACCACGCCATAAAAACCCATAAAAATCAAAAATATTACTTCACAAATAAAGAGAAAAATTAATAAATAAACAAACAAACAAATAATTACTTACATTCCTTGAACGGAAGAAACAGTGTTATAGGTACAATAACAGACAAAAATGTAATTAAACCCAAATAAAGTCGATAATTTTCAAGAACATAGTTGACCTTCCAGTTGGAATATTTGTGATGTCGAACCAAAACATAGTGGAAATTTAATAAAAATATAAAATAAAACTTGATATACACTAGACAGAGAGGGACGATGTAGAATGGATTATATTCGGGTGACTGTAGTAATAAATTTTATTTACTGGAGTGGATCAAGCAAACTCTACTTACTACGTCAGAAGTAAACGGAAAATCGGACATATCACTAAAAATTCTGGCCAGCCAGGAAAGTAGCTCGACGAAGTTTGACTGTACTAACAAAAATTCACAGACTGAAAAATAATTTTGTTATGGCACAACTATTATTTTAAAAATTATAAAATACACTAGGAAATTATAAAATAGTAAACATAATTATAATAAAAAGTTGCGTTCTCGTATAGATTTACTTGTCAAAACACCATCTTGAGGGAATATCTACTGGATCCTGACTATGGATTACTGCTTGATGAATCTACTTTGAGGTTCAGTCAAACAAACAAAAATACAAAAGAAATCAAATACTAACTCTTTGTCAAATACAAAACATGTGATCCACGATTATGCCTTTCTGGGTGACTATCAATTGCTGGAAACAAGCAATTTCGTGATGCAATTTTACTTGTGAAAACTGGGGAAAGTTGTAAAATATTTCCAGTGCACAAAGTTATCCTGGTTGCACGATCATTTTTTTGCATTATTGCTATCAATGTTTAAACACAGTAAAAATCAGAAAAGTCGAGATAATATGGTTAAGATCGATATGCATATTGAAGTGTTTGCACAAGTATTTAGGTTTATCTATACTGGTTCAGTACAAGACTTAGACTTTTGTACTCCCTCGAACTGATAAAAGTGCCTGATAAAGTAAGTTGATTTCATGTCAGCGAAATACAGTAATACACAAATTTCACGATTTTCATATATTATTCAGTATCAGCTGGACAATCAAAATGCATCTGTAAACATTATCTATCTAGTCTTTGCATGTGTAAATTTCTCAATCGATTCGGTGGCCAACATTCTAGAGGTAGCGGTGATGCATCAAGCCTGGAACATTAAAAAAATGCGTTGATAAAAAAAAAGACACAAACAGACAGCCTGAGTGAGTGTTACTAACGCACTGAGTGACTGTATCGACTATTTCCACACCAAAACAGAGTAGAAACAGGGGCCCACACACCACACTCACGGGAGTAGAAATAGTCGCATCTGTTTACATACAGCAAAATCTGGACCTTTTTGTCTCATATCTCAGCAACCAGATAACCTAAAAGGCTGATTTTTGGAATCCTACGGTTTTAGATGGGGTGGAAATTGTGTGCCAAATTTGGTTGCTGTGGGTGCAGTGGTTTCTTCTCCCAAGCCTGCAACAGACAGACAGACAGACAGACAGACAGACAGACAGACAGACAGACAGACAGACAGGGTGAAACTATAAGTCTTCGACTTCGTCTCGCTAAAAATCAAAACAAAAATTCCCAGAATGATCGACCAAATGTACGCATGGATCACAATGAGAATTCGTCTCTTCTTTAAATCGACATTGGCAAATTCAACAACATCCTTCATTCGAAAATATTTGATTGAAATAAAAATGCCAAATCCAATTGATGCGAAAAACATTATGATACAAACTCCTATTAAGATTGCGCCCAATGTTCCAATTTGTTGAAAAAAATCGTCCTTGTCTGATTCATTGCGAAAAACAAAGACATTGCTTGATAGATTCATTTCGGATTTTGTTTTTTATAGTAAACAGCCACAAAATAGTTTTCAATATGAATTGGTCTGACAATTCTTAAATAGAAATTAAGCCTATTTATTAATAAGACAATTAAGTTACAAATGTTTCTTATCCGTTTTTATTGCTTTCTTGGAAGAAAAAAATATGGCTCCCAATTTTTCTACCAAATTACACAATCTCAACTCTTTAAGAGACAGTCACATTCCAAAAGGCAATCCATCTCAAATGAATTACACATGTACACGATAATGGTTAACAATGTTAGCTTAACATGACTCATTTAGCACACGTGCTTAACAATTTATTGGCATTTATGACTTTGTTGTGGCATGCTGCATCTTACCCTGATAAGTGGAAAGTTTTGATTGTAAACAACACATTTTTCACTTGAAATCTCTATGTTCAATTACTTAATTGAGGCAAAGAAAAACAAAACTTAATTATTAAGCTTAGTAGAGTGATAAAATAATTAAATAATACAAGTGTTTATTACATTCTCGCATCATTCTTACCATTAAGCTAATATGTAAACGATGAGTCAGGTTTCACATAGATGTAACATGGATAGACTTAATTTTAAACTCGAACATTCAGTACTGCCCAAGATTATTAATTTCCAACTGTAGAAAATTTTTCATTCAATTTTGTGCCAAGCAAAACTTTATTGTATCAAGCAAGCAAATACTTCTTGCCCATACTTTAGCCAACATTCCTTGTCAATTAGTCACATTATCTCACATTATAATGCATTTATGACCTAATAGGAGATGTGCTCACCAAAGCCTAAATAATGTACAATTAACACTTTCCTTATCTTTGAGCAATAAAGAGAAAATCTAGATTCAAAGTCTTGGCTAAAGCTCATAAATATATTTTTTTATCACATGTGCACGACTCTGCAGCATTTACTGTTTTGTTTTGGTTGACACGATCTGACCTGGGTAAATCATAATGTTAGTGATCAACACATTTATTTCAATTGAAATTACTTTTATGGATATACTATTATATTGTGGTATTCAAGAATTTTACTGTGAGCAAGAAAATAAAATCGGCTAAATTTCCATGACGTCAACACCCACACACACTTGTATGTAAATAGATTTTTGTAATAAAAATTCACTGTGTTTCATTTTGATAATAGAGCATATTTCAGAGAAAGAAAAAATTAAACATTTCAATGCAATGTTTTCAAATAGTAAACCTACAATTAAATTTGCTTACGAATGGACCATTGATCAATTTGTCCTGTTCTCAAAAGCGAATCATCGCTGGACTGGACCATTGTTATCGAAGCACTTTTCTCCGCCAGGAAATGATCAACTGGATTTCAGTTTTCAACTGTATCCAAGAGGCTATGACGACTCATGCAGACGATATTTTTCGATTGTGGTTCTTTGTGGCAAGACTCAATACGCATTTGACAAATCAGTAAGAAAATTGATTTGTGAAATCAAAATTTGTATTTTGGATCAAAATGAGCATGCTTGTTATACCAAAAGTAAGTAAATATTTAGTTAACTAATTTTTTGATTCAATTATTTCAAACAGCTAGCAATTTAAATTTGCTAAAAAATGGCAAATTTACGCTGAAACAATTTATTAGTCACGATTCACTATTTAACTCATCATTTCTGTATTTGCCAAACGATCAATTGAGGTTAAAATTTTGGGTAATATAACTTTGATGATATTTACATAACTAATTAATATTTTAATTCAGTTGAAACTATCAACAGACTGTTCAACATTTTTCTGTGCCAAAATCAAGCCCAATTGCCCAGAGTATCCAATTGTCTCGCAATCTTACCTAAATGGAGCGGCAAAATTGATCCATTCAGAGTACAAATGGAATATCAAAAATTTTGACAAATTATTTGATTCGGGTAAAACTTTATTTATTGAATCAAAGACTTTTCCTAACTTTGCAAATGATCAAATACTTAAATTGAGACTTTACCCAATTCGGAGTGATTCAGATAATTCAAGAGTTGTTTTCATTGAATTGTTCAATGAAAGTTGCGAAACAAACTTTCTCGTTAATTCCAAAATTTATATTCTTTTAGAGAATGGCAAACTCTTCAACATAAATGGTTTGTTTATTTTAAAATTTAAATATTTAATAATTAAAAAAATGTTCATAGAAAGCTATGATTTAATGCAACCTGGTGATGGAAAAGTGTATCCGGAATTCAAAATAGGTAATAGATTCTCGAAAGTGTAATAATACATCTGAAAATTATTTTTTATATATAGAAAATTCAATGTTGCTACAAAATTGCTTAGCAATTCATTGTGAATTATTTTACATGGTAACTTTTTAATATAAGAATTTAATTAATTAATTAAATTAATTTAACAATAATTTGTATTTTTTAAGATTGCATCAAAGCAAGCAGATGAAATTGAAGAAGCACTTAAAAACAATGAAAAGTTGATTCAACTTGAAAGCAAACTTGATGCCACTCAAGTGAGAGCTTATTTTACCAAATACCAGTGGACAATTGAAAATTATTTTGGTGTTCAAAAATCAAAATCAAGCGAATTTCAACTCGAATTTGAAAACGAAAAATGTCAAATCACAGTTGAATTGAAAGAAAATTACGATGACACAATGTATTTGTCGCTGATTTTTAATGTTTCAAATTGTTCATTCGATATAGCTAAAACTCAATATCGAGCTTCGATTCTAAGTAAAGATGGACTTAAATGTCATTCAAAAGGTAAGAAAATCAAAAAATTCTGTTTAGTTACTCCTAAATTATTTTCTCAATTTAGTCAAACAGGACTTTTTCATAAACCGTAAAAGAAAATTTGGCTTCGACAAATTTATACACAAATCTCAATTGGTTCATTTAAATAAAAATTTGCTTACAAATGGTAATCTGATATTGCTATTAGAGGTTTGTTATTTTAATTGTTTTTAATAAATTGATTATTTTTGTTTATATTTTTATAGTTTTGGGTTTTGCAAAATTTAGATGATAATCAAGATGAACGACAAATTACCGAAAGTGATTCAAATTCTGCAGTCGCGTACACAATCACAAATTCAATCTTCAATTACAATTCAAATCAACATGTCAACGGTAATATGTCGCTAAGTATGTCATAGGCAACCTCAACATCATGGTAATTTATCATTTCGAGGTTTTTACGGTCCATATTAAATTCATTCAAATTGTATTTTGTTGTGAATAATTTGGAATTTGGTTGAAAATATCAAATCTTTGGTTATAACCACTACATTTGCACTGTTGATATAATTTTTCCCTGTTCCTGAGTCCCAAATATTCTCACAATAACTGAAAGTGTCTTTATTCAAAGTAGGGGAAATTTACAAGCCATTCAGCCGTACAAATTCTGTCAATATGACCAGGTTCATTACAACGGTAGCATATAAGCTTATTGGCCCCCGGACCTGAATGCCCTTTCTTTACGAGGAAGATATTTTTCTTGGGTTCATTCTTGGTTCGTCTAGCTTCATTTATCATATAGCGTAGATGCGCCTTGACCTCGCCCATTGTCTTGTAACTGATCAAGGTGTGCTTGATCGAAGCCAGCTCACCGGTTAGTGAATCCACCAGACAATGGATGTGAGACTTCTCACTCATCTCACCACCAAGTCGTCTAAAGAGTTGAACTTTCATTTCAAGTTCCTTCAGGTGATCCTCCAACTTGTCAGAGTTACTCAGTCGCATCGATCGGATTTGTTCTTTGACCTGACGACGCTTCTCCTCGTATTCTCGGTCGTAAACAGCTTCACGGTTCAACGGTATCACATAGGCATTGGTTTCCTGGATCAAGTTTCCAGCAGAAAGTTGACTCATCTGAGACACATTGCTCGAAGAATGCTTTTGATTCCACTTATAGTCGAGATACATCCAGATGTTAATGATTAAGATCAGTACCACATATAACCAGGATTCGGTTTTCATTGGTTCCATCTTGATTGGCAACGTGCTGATTACGTATTGAAGCACAAAGAAAAATTTCACAAACAAAGAGATCCACAAAGATGATCACTTTGAGTCGAAAAGGAGCACTGATCGCAAAAATCACGGATACACAAATTGTATCACTTAAACTCGAACTTTACTTCAACAAAGCGAGTTAAACAAACGGATTTTATGAGCACAAAGCAGATGCTCGGAAAGTCAATTTTTCATGGTTATATATGAAAAACTTCATTAGAGCAGTATAACAGTTTAGCTAAACACTACTTTCTGCGTTACCCGCTTCATTCCTTTTACATACGAAATATTACAAGATCCTCAAAACTTTCAGTACATGGACTCGTGGGATTTTCCATTTGCTTGGGATACTTTTGAGATCCAAGAAGATTCTACCACAATCATAAAGTACATGTGATTTTTATTCAAACAATTTTTGCAATGCAAACATGACTGTTCGTAATATTATTTTAGTTATCTGCCTTTGAGCGATTATTGGTTCACGAATCCTTGCGGATGTCCTTGGAAATGAGTTTGGTCAACACGAAATTGACAAAATCCTAAGCAAACCGAACCAAAGCCAAGATGATCTGTTGTCTTCGACAGTGCCCGATTTGAAAAAAATCGAACAATTCCCAGAACAGATATTTAATGAATGCTATGACAACACTTTGGATGATGGAAATTGACAACATCTTTCTTGAATCTTCAATAAAAATGGTTCTGAAAAAGATTGTTTAATCAGTATTAGTAGTCAATAAAGTGATTCAAAATAATCGTTGGAGCAAAAAAATGTACTTACATCCCCTAAAGAGGTTCATAAGAGATGATATCAACCTTGACATAATCCAGAGTCCTGTCTTGGAATTCATTAATTTTCTGAGATTTGTTAGATTTGTTTCAATTCCGCTAGAGTAGAAGACAACCGATCATCAGTGTTTTGCTTCAGTTAGCCAAGTACGGTATGGTCAATTTCATTTTTGATCAAATTCATTTCCACGCACATCGACCAGAATTCGTGAACCAATAATCGCCAAAAAAGGAGAAGACTAATATAAGATTTAGAACAATCGTATTCGCAACAGCAACAAATTGATTGAATAAATTAAAAAATCACATTTCCACCGTTACATTTATACACAAAATAAAATAATCTAAATACTATCTAATCTAAATTATCATGATGAAACGCTCGATTTGTTTTTTCCCTGAAATTAGGTGCATTTGAATTTAAAATTAATTTCCTATGTTTTATGGTTGATATATTTTTACCTTTTTGAAATTCCCATTAAATCAAAGCGCTTCAAGGTGTTTGACAATATATTGCACAAATCAGTGTGCCCTTTTGCATTTAAACGTGCGTGATTTCATGCAAATAATAGATAAAATTAATTTGAATTTCGATAAAAGCATTTTATTTTATTCCATTTCGACAATCGGAAATTAATTGAGCTTAAAGTTAACATGAAATGTCGAGGTTTTTTATGGTTCATTTATTTTTCATGAAAATTTTTGAATTGTCTTGTGTATTGTGAGTTGTTCAGAATTTGACTGAATATAATAAAAGTTTGCTAAATTAACATCTGGAATTTTGCGTTATTGATTATTCCTGATGTAACTCGGCATCAAACAAAGTTGCACTTGTATCTCGATGATTGGCACAATAAATCAAGTACTGGCTCAAAGTTAGTAAAGCAGGCTTAAAATTAAAAAAATATCATTTAGTAAATATCAAATTAAATAATTTAATACAATCATAATTACCTCAATAAAAATTAGCATCATAACAAAGAGGCGAACTTCAATGGTTTGAGCACTGAAAAATGCCAAAGCTGATGCGGAAATAATCATCGATACAAAATGTATCACTTGTATCATAGCCTTGAATTGTGTTTCTGGCTGTTCAGCATCAAATTGAAGTTTGTTGGATTCACCCAAATTAACCGCAATCATAAACATTATGATCAAAACGCAAATTAGCATAAAAATCAAATATGGCGCTACAGAAATAAAAGAAATAAAAATCAAAAAATCAAATGAAAATTAACAAATCTTACTTTGCATATTCCAAAACCCAAAAGAAATCAGATAAATGAAAATCTCAGCCAACAGTAAACCAAAATAAAGTCGATAATTTTCAAGTGCATAATTTACCTTCCAGTTTGAGTAGATTTCGTTTCGAATTAAAGCATAGTGGAAATTCAAATAAAATATAAAATGAAACTTTGCATATGATGGGAAAAATAGAACCAGAGTGGGCCAATTGTAAAATGCATGATTTGGCGGTAACTGTATTTTCGAAAAAATAATACTTATTTATCAAGACAAGTAAAAAGTCCTACTTACGTCCGTAGTCGGAAAATTTGTCAAATCATTAAAAATCAAAACAAAACATCCCAACAAGATTGACCAGACGTACGTTTGAACAACTATGAGAAGTCGTCTCTTCTTCAATTGCACATTCACAACATCTTTCCGCAGAAAATGTTTAATCGTAATAAAAATACCAAATCCATTAGCGGCGAGAAACAGTACAATGGCAATTCCTAATAGAATTGCGCCAATTGGTCCAATTTGTCGATAGAAAGCTAAACCATCTTCTGCTTCTTCGAACGTTTCTTTGGTTGCGTTAATGAAACGAACAATGTCACTGTTTAATGAATTCATTTTAGGACAAACAGCAAAACATTTTTTTGGATAAAAATTAGTCTGACAATTTCCCCAAATTGAATATGAGAATTTTTATTTGCAAGACAAAGCGGAGACAAATTGTTCCTGTTAGTTTTATTGCCATTCAAGAAAGAAGAGCTCCAATTCGAACCCAATCTCAACTCTTACATGAAACAGTGCAACATTCCAAAGAGCAATCTTAGTCAAATAAATTGCTCATGTACAGTGATAATGATTATCACTTTGCCTTATTTATTGCTTTATTGTTTAATTGTTTTATACCAACTACCAACTAACTAAAATTGTCCACTAAATGGCCATGGGACACAGGTAAAAGGATGTAATTATACACAATAAGAGTGTTTTGACAGGATTGTTTGAGTTTTAAAATCCTGAATAAAATGTCAAGGTACTTTAAATTGCCCTAACTTTTTTGGTTTATAGAAACAAACCCTAAAGTAAAATATAAAATAAAACAAATATCAGTAATTTCAAATTGCGTGTTTGAATCAATTAATATCTTTAACCGAAATTTGTTAAAACCCCATTTTCCTACTAAAAATTCTATTTTCGACATAATTCCTTATTACCGCTACTTTCCGGTCGCATTTTATTTGAACAATTAAATATAATTTTTATATTATTTAAGAAAAGTAATAAAATAAGAAATAAATACAAAATTTCGTTCGTTCGAGTTAAAAACTGCAAATAAAATGTCTTCGGTTAATTTTATTGTGATCCATCGAAATCGGATCTACTTTGTGCGCCTCTACTGGCTCAATCGTAATGATTTGTTGGTGGACGTGTTTGATATGGATCTTGATTCGATTGTTTGGCGTTGATTGAAGCATTCGATAATTATTAGATGTAGAATTAAGTAAGTAAGTTATATAATATCTTATATCTTAAAGATTTAAATGAATCAATAAATTTGAACTTTGATTTGAAATGAATTTAAATTTTAAATTTTTTGCTCTACAAATCGATTAACACATTAACATTAATTCGTGTTTAACAAAGCCATTAGGGCATTTTTAGTAAGTCTCGCAAAAATCCATGACTTTATAAAAATATTCCTTAAATGATCACGCGAGATTTACATTAAATTATGTTATTAATAGCTCTCAAACTTTATGAATTTATTCTCCTTGACATTTATATTTTGTACTAATAGAGACATTTAAATTAATACAATTAAATTAACATTTAAATAATTTAAACTTATCTGTATATAAAGATTTTATTTTCCCAGATTTTAAGGTTCTAGTAGAATTTAGAATTTCAACTAAATTCCATCAAAAAATTACAAAAAAAATCATGAAAACTTTAAATTATCTTAAGAAAAACTTCTCCACCTTTATCCATGATCAATATTACGCTTTCTTCCTTCATCTTGATCCAGTTGTACCAGATCCATTGAACATCAGGAAAAATTCACCAAATTTTGAACCTAAAGAAATTCACAACCAATATCGAATTACCTTTTGGATATTTATCTGTATATTCCTGCACGGAATATTCGGAATACATTATGAAACTGTTGGATACATCCCCGACATGGATTTTTCACTCAAACTGAATCCATTTATTTTCCTACATCAAATTACGCCTAGAGTAATTTGGTTTGAAACCGACATGGTAATGTTGGCAAATACCGTGATTGCGGTTATTACACTGGTGATTATGATCCACCATTGTGAGATTCCGGGTAATTATCGGTTTTATCCGATTAATGAAGGAAAAAATTTGGTGCTGAATTCAAGAGGTAAGTTTTTGATGGGTTTTTGCCATTTTGCCATTTTGCCATTTTACCATTTTTCCAATATCCAATATCCAATATCCAATATCCAATATCCAATATCCAATATCCAATATCCAATATCCAATATCCAATATCCAATATCCAATATCCAATATCCAATATCCAATATCCAATATCCAATATCCAATATCCAATATCCAATATCCAATATCCAATATCCAATATCCAATATCCAATATCCAATATCCAATATCCAATATCCAATATCCAATATCCAATATCTAATATCCAATATCCAATATCCAATATCCAATATCCAATATCCAATATCCAATATCCAACTAATAACCATTTCCCTATCAAGTATTATCCACCGAAGTATCCCACAAAATAATCCGTGCAAGCAAATATGGTCGTCAAGCAATCAAGACCGTAACCTTTGGATTCGGTTTCCTGATCGTGTATATCTATTGTTTGGGATACAATGTATTCTTGAACAATCGAGTCTATCTGGTTACACTCAATTCATTGGGTTTCTGGTTCATTGGATTTCCGTTCTATTTTGTTTTGATTATTCATTGTAAGTGGATTCTTTGATCTTTATCTTATTTTTATGGACTTATTTTGAATTCTAGTGGTCTCAAGCATCATTCTCTTTGTGCTCATGTCCAGCACTTACATTCAGATTCGTCAAAAATCAGTTTTAGAAAATCTTATCAAATTGAATCAAACCCAACTCAAACTCAACAACCGTAAACTCAATCTAGTCAATTTCAATCAAATTTGGTTTAAATTCCTCGGAATTCAACACGAAATTATCCACATATGCAAACACACTAAATCTTACAGCACCTTCTGGAGTCCATATTTGACAGCCATGTTTCCTTATTACATATTCGAACAGTGCTATCTACTGTATCTGTTTGTTTTCCCATCGGATAAAGTGACCTTAAAAGACAATTACATTTTCTTGTTAGTTCTGCTCGATATGGCAACTTTCTATTTTGCGCTAATTCGAATGTGTGCTGCTGTCGTTAAAAATAATGAAAAATTGATGGTGGAAAATCGAAGATTCTGTGTCGAGTTTCAGAGACAGTTATTTGCTTTGAGGTTGAGTAATGAGAAGATGGTTATGGTTTATGGGGCGGATTTGTTGAAGGTAGGGGGGTTTGTGGATGACCCTTTTTGGTTATTCTATTTCCGAATGACCGAATTTTATTTGTTATGTTATTTATGATTGGTTCTAATTTTTTAAAAAATATAGGTAGAAAATCTACATATATCCCGGAGATTGCATTCATACGTTTTCAAACTGTACAACGCCAGAATTACTTCAAAGTCATTTCATGAGGTATTTTTGTAGTTTTCTAATTTAAAGATTTGAGTCACGTGACTATTTTTACAATTTTTTAGATTATCACATATCTTAGCATATTCTTCATGTACATTTACAAATCTGGATTGCGTGTTGTGGATGGAGAGAGGGAAGTGGAATAAAAATTTATTTATTTGACTGTCTAAGAAATTGATTGAAAACTACTAATGGGTGTTTTAATAAATGAATTCGTACAAGTCCTGCAAAACTAACGTTTTGCTTTTGGGACTTGTACGAAGGATGGGATGAGATGCGATTTTATTAACTGCATTTTAATTATGCCCAATTATGTTACAAAATAAGCGTTTTCACAAGTTTCTCAACACTATCTTTAGAAATACCAAGGACTTAAACCCTCTTCCTACAGATAACAAATGTCAGGCAGCCACAACCAAAAGACGTGCCACTTGGCTGTCAGTCTAATTACTTTTGTTATGCTATAGCAATAAATGCAATTACTATCAAATGGAACAGTGTAGAAGAGTAGTTTACAACACGGTGCTGCTAATAAAATTTCAAAAATGTCATAAAAAAATATTAACCTTATCAGCCTGGCCAAATAACTGAGTCAGTGGATGAATGGCGTTGTGTTGCGATTGCCTGTCTGTCTGTCACAGTTTTAGTCAACTTTTACTACTATTTTGCCGTGTCAGCCCAAGTCACAACTAAAATACTTCACTCTATTTAGCTGCTTGAAATTGTTACAATTTTCAAGTGTACCAACTGGGGTTTGAAAAATGGATAGTTCAACTGAAAATGTAAACCAACAGTTGAAAGCGAAGATGGCCTCTGTGCTAGAGGTGGACAAAAAGCATGTACGCTTGCGAGCGCTTGCTTGCTTGCCTACTCAAAACAGTGCTATTTTCGCAAGCATCCGCAAGCATTTGCAAGCATTTTTTCGTTTTGTCCAGCTCTACTCTGTGCTACTGCTGATTGATTCGCTCGATTCTGATCAACGCAATTGGTCCGAACATCAAAAGGCTTGCTTTGCCATAATTGAGATAATCCAGGAAAATTCTGTTCATTTATTGGACGTACATTTCGCTGATCGTATGCTCAAATATCTGGGAGTTCTTGTTAGCTTGTGCGAGAATGTCGACACTCTGGACTTGGCAATAAAAACAATCTTTGAATTTCCACTAATTAGCGTCGAATTTTTCTTGCTGAAATTAATTCCAACAACTAATCAATTAAGCATCCAAGAGGACAAACTGGACAAACTCAAAAATTTGTGCCGAGTGATTCAGAAAGTGCTGAGTGAATGTCATCGAGATTCGCTAAACCAAACTGTGCTTGATCGAATGTACGACTACTGCATAGAAGTGATTCTAAAATATGCAAATGGAAAACTGATTGAAACCGCATTTGATGCAATTGCTCAATTTTCTTTGAGTATGCTCGAGTCTTTATTGGCGAAATTGATTGGCTTAATGGAAGATGACCTAAACAGTGAACAGGGCACCACCGAATGGATCAGACACGAGATTGTTACTTGGATTATTCAGGATGCGCTTAAAGCACATCACGATTCACTGAATGGCCAACTCACTGATCGTATGTTTGATTATATGGTGAAAATTATACAAAATTGTGAAGTAGAGAAATCAAATTTTGCATCTGAAACAATTCCATTATTCTCACTGGCCAAACTCGACGCCTCCTTGCCAACGCTGTTGGAGGTCGAATTGTTGGACACAGACCAATGCTACAAACACAGAAATATGAGCCAAATGATTGTCTTCGTATGGCAAGATCATCGATCTAGGTTGGACGAGATGGTCATGGATGTAATGTTTGACTATCTCTCAAAAGTGTTGCATCATTGTGAAAATGCTAAGCTTGCAATTGAAACGATTCCAAAATTTATATTAAGACAACTTGAATCATCATTACCGAAATTGATTGATTTAATGGAGGAAGACCTGCAAAGTGAATTATACAAATGGCACAGACATGAGAATATGGTTTCGATGATTCAAATATTTTTGAGAATCCATAAGGATTCATTAATGAGTGAACAAATCACTGGTCGCTTGTTTGGTTATCTAGTAAAAATTATTCACAAATCCCAGAACAACAAAGAGAAGACAATTTTAGCAACTGAAACATTCATGTTTTTCTCACCGAAAACACTAGAAATCTTTTTGCCACAACAGATCGAATCAATGGAACTTGACCTGGACAGTGACCGATGCGAATGGTACAGACATAAAAATCTGAGCATTCTGATTCAAAATGTGTTGCATAAACATCGAGATATATTGGACGAGATGGTGATTGATCGAATGTTTGAGTACCTTTCAAAACTAATTCTCAAATGTGAAAATAAGGAGCTGATTCCGTATATAACTTTTGCATTTACACTTTTTCCATTGCCTAAACTTGAGTCTTTACTAATGAAATTTATAGATTCAATGGAGGATGACCTCAAAAGCGATGAGAGTATCGAATGGTACAGACATGACAATATGAGCGAAGTGATCCAGCTTGTATTGAGAAAACATCGAGATTCGTTGGACGAGATTGTGATTAATCGATTGTTTGACTATCTTTCGAAACAGATTCTCAAATGTGAAAATAAGGAGCTGATTTTGCATGCATTTGGCGCATTTTCACTGTTTCCATTGCCGAAACTCGAATCTTTACTAACAAAATTGATAGATTCAATGGAAGATGACCTAAATAGTGAAGAGTGCACCGAATGGCACAAACACCAAAATGTCAATTGGGTCATTTTGTATGTGTTGAAAGCACATGCTGATTCACTGAATGACCAAGTCACAGGTCGCATGTTTGATTATCTTGCAAAAATTATTCACAACTCTGAAAACGAAGAGAACTTAAAAATAGCAATTGAAGCTTTTTTGTCATTCTCATTAGGAACACTCGAAAGGCAACTGCCACAACTGATGGATTCAATGGAACTTGAGCTGAACACGGACCGATGCGAACAATGGTACAGACATCAAAATATGGGCGCAATAATTCAAAATGTGTTGGACAAACATCGAGCATCTTTGGACGAGAAGGTTATTGATCGCATGTTTGACTACCTCTCAAAAGTAATCCGCAGCTGTGATCAAGCAAAACTGATTTCGTATTCTATTTATGCGTTTCCTAAATTTCCATTATACAAACTTGAATCT
This sequence comes from Rhizoglyphus robini, assembly GCA_023373905.1. Lineage (NCBI taxonomy): Eukaryota > Metazoa > Arthropoda > Arachnida > Sarcoptiformes > Acaridae > Rhizoglyphus > Rhizoglyphus robini. The sequence goes on along the minus strand of JAKIJQ010000067.1, from coordinate 873,882 downwards.
GCTTTACCGACGATGATTAGCGCGTTTGAGTGTGAATTGGAAAACATTGAACCGATTGTTTGGTTTAGACAGAAGAATATGAGTATGGTAATTTGTGCAGTTCTCGAGGACTTTCGCGATTCACTCTCCCAGTCTGTCATTGATCGCATGTTTGTCTACTGCACCCGATTTATAATGCAATGTTCAACCACTAATGGACCACTGATTCAGTATGCAATTGATGCATTTCCTAAATTTCCACTGTCCAAAATTGAATCTTCATTACCAGAATTGATGCACTCATTGGAAGACGAATTGGATAGCAAACAGCCCTCCGAATGGGCAAAACACCAAAATATGGGTTCAGTAAATCAGGAAGTGTTGATCAAACATCGTGATGTGCTGAGCCAGCCGATTTGCGATCAAATGTTTGATTATAGCACAAAACTTTTGCACAAATGTGAAGATGGACAACTGGTTGGGTATGCACTTGGTGTAATTGGGCGATTTTCTTTAAACAAACTACAGTCAAACTACATGCCACGGTTGATTAGCTCAATGGAACACGATTTGAAAACAACCAAACAACCGGTCAAGTGGCACAAACATCAAAGTATGAGTCTGATTATTCACTCTGTTTTGGTAGCCCATCAAGAGGCACTTGAACAGTCAGATGGCGAAATCCAACCCCTCATTAATCAATTTTACGTGTATCTCACAAAATTTGTTCAACAATGTCCCAATGTGAAGTTCACTTCAGTTGCACAGGAACAAGTGAAAACGCTTGCCAACTATAGAAGCGATATAAAGTTGATTCAACTACATGGTGCACTCGAGAGAGATATGTTGGCCAATCCAGACACTTTCGACTATACGAACGCAACCCAAGAGATTTGGTCAATTTTGGCTAAAAAATTGGACCAGCCTCATTATGTTGCCAGCCTGGACCAAAAAACCATAGACACAATTGGAATGTTTGAATCGCTCTTTAATAATGATATGACCATGATAGGTGATTCACCACAAAAAGTAGTTGCTAAACTTTCTTTGAGTCAAATTGAAGTCTTTGTGCCCCACCTGATCGCAACAACAGAAGAAGATTTTGACAGTTCTGCAAAAGAGACCGCCGAATGTTTCATTGTTCACAAAGAGGTGTGTGAGGTGATTCGGTATGTCTTGAAAAAACATCTCGATTCACTACAACAGTCGGTGATGGATCAAATGTTTGAGTATATCACAAAGCTAATTCGCCGATATAAAAACAAAGAGCTGATTGACACGACTTGTGGCGTGTTGTCGTACTTTTCGATGAGAAGCCTCGAATCATCCCTACCACAGTTGATCGATTCAATGGCAGTTGACTTGGACACGGACGAGTGCGAATGGTTTCGACATCAAAATATGGGCCAAGCAATTCAGCGTGTGTTGGTTGCTCATCGAGATTTAAACTCGTCAATAGTTGACCAAATGTTTGCGTATCTTGCAAAACTAATCCAACATTGTAGGAATACAAAACAGATTTCAAATGCTTTTGTAGCATTTGGTAAATTTCCGTTGAGTAAACTTCAAGTCTCGTTGCCCCAAATGATTAGTCTGTTAGAGCTTGAATTGAACAACGAAAATCTCAAAATTGAATCAAATCAGCAACAAACTGAAATCAACTGTTTCCGTCATCAGAATATGAGTGCGGTAATTTTGGAAGTGTTGGAAGTGCATCATGCTTCATTCAACCAGTCACTGATTGATCAAATGTTTGATTACTGCGTAAAACTTGTTCAAAATTGCGAAAACCAACAAATGATTCGATTTGCAGTTTCTGCATTTGAACATTTTCCATCAATCAAAGTGCAAACCTTATTGTCGCAATTGAGAGAAGAATTGAAGAGCGATCAGGCTATCGAATGGTTCAAACATGAAAATATGTGCTCAGTCCTTGAAAATGTCTTGACAGCCCATAGTGACTGTCACAGGCATTTTTTGATCAAATTTTCGATTACTGCACAAAATTGCTCATTCTTGGTAACAAAGACAACCGAGTAACCCAACCGTTGAGTGCATTCAAAAAAATTCCCTACCAAAAACTTGAAATTTCTCTGTCCCAACTGATCAAATCAGCCCAATTGTTTAGCACAAAGGCGGAACAAAAGATCGATTGGGCAAAATACCAGAATGTGAGTTTCATTATTGGAGAAGTGGTCAAAGTTCATCCACGCACACTGTCTCTAACTTTAGTTGATCAAATGTTTGAGTATTTGACCAAATTAATCTTGAAATGCAAAGATGGAGACCTGATTTCCAATTCTTTTGTGGCATTAAGTGAATTTCCATTGTATATAATTTGCTCTTCATTGACAAAGTTGATCAAATCACTCAAAAATGAATTGCAAAATGAAACTTCATTCAGCAAATTGATCCGTCCAATGATACGCGCGGTTAAAGTCGAACAGTCATCATCAATCCAGTGGCACAGTCACAACAATGCTTGTCGACTGATTCAACAAGTGCTCAAAGTTAATCAAAATTCAACCCGATTTGGTGCTCTTTTTGAGCTAATGTTTGATTACCTTTCAAAACTAATTAGAAAATGCAAAGATGGAAGCCTGATTTTGTATTCATTTACCACATTCAATCACTTTTCAATGGGCATTCTTAAACGTTCATTACCAAAATTGATTAAATCAATGAAAATTGAAACCGAACAGTCGAAATGGTATAGAAATGAAAATATGAGCAGAGTTATTGTTGAAGTGTTGAAAGAACATCGAGATTCGTTAGACCAGGCTATAATTGATCAAATGTTCGAATATTGCACCAAACTCGTTCAGAAGCGTCAAGTGCCAAGTGCCATTGAGGCATTGGCAATCATCAAACAGAAAAGCCAAATCAAGTAAAAACTTTGTACTCTTATGCATAATGCCAAAATAAAGTTAATCACGTTTAAAAATTTTTAGTGTTTAATTTGGGATCGAAAAACTATTTTGGAAATAAAGAATTAAAGAAAGACTAAAGAAATAAAATTTGCCAATTTGCCGTTTGCCGTTTGCCTTTTGCCTTTTGCCTTTGCCTTTTGCCTTTTGCCTTTTGCCTTTTGCCTTTTTGCCTTTTGCCTTTTGCCTTTTGCCTTTTGCCTTTTGCCTTTTGCCTTTGCCTTTTGCCTTTTGCCTTTTGCCTTTTGCCTTTTGCCTTTTGCCTTTTGCCTTTTGCCTTTTGCCTTTTGCCTTTGCCTTTGCCTTTTGCCTTTTGCCTTTTGCCTTTGCCTTTTGCCTTTGCCTTTTGCCTTTTGCCTTTGCCTTTTGCCTTTGCCTTTTGCCTTTGCCTTTTGCCTTTTGCCTTTTGCCTTTTGCCTTTTGCCTTTCAATGAGGGAGAAGAGTGACAAATTTGTTTTTGTCTTCCTACAATGTATTGTGTATTATATGTATTTAATGGTAGTATTCGTGGAGGGATATTTTGTTCTTAGAACTTTAAAATTAGTTAAACAAAACTTATGACATTCTAAAATAATAATAATTTTTGGGCGCAATACACCTTCACCAAATTAAGCCCGTGAATTTAGTCCGGATCCTAATGATAACAGTCAGACAGTCACATATAAAATAAAAAATTTCAAATGCTGAAATTGATTCCAATATCTATTCAAATGAGCCTCCAAGAAGAACTACAGTACAAACACTTTAATTTGTGTAAAGTCATTCAGAAAGTGCTTAGTGAACATCGAGATTTGTGCAGCCAAACTGTGCTTAATCGAATGTACGACTTTTTCGCACAACTGCTTCCGAAATATCAAAATTTGTCACTAACTGATAGGGCGTTTTACGCTATTGTCCAATTTCCTTTGAGTGCGCTCGAGTCTTTATTGCCACAATTGATGGCCTCAATTGAAGATGACTTGAACAGCGAACAGTGCCCCGAATGGATTCTACACAAAAATTCGGGTTTGTACATTAAGATTATACTGGAAGCACATCGTGATTTACTAAATGGCAAACTCGTTGATCGAATGTTTGATTATCTTGTAAGAATTATGCAAAATTGTGATGTAATGGACTTGAATACAGCATCGGAAACAATTCATCTATTCTCACTGGCAAAACTCGAAGCTTCTTTGCCACCACTGATGGATGCAATGGAACTTGACCTGAACACAGACCGATGCAAATGGTACAGACATAAAAATACTAGTCTAATGATTCAGTTTGTGCTGCATAATCATCGAGGTTCGATGAACGAGAAAGTTATTGATCGAATATTTGACTATCTCTCGAAACTAATTCACCATTGTGACAAACCTCATCTGATTTCGTGTGCATTTCCTGCATTTCCACTTTTTCCATTAACGAAACTTGGGACTTTACTAACGAAATTTATAGATTCATTGGAAGATGACATGAAAACTCACGAGTGTATCGAATGGTACAGACATGACAATATGAGCGAAGTGATCCAGCTTGTATTGAAAGAACATCGAGATTCGTTGGATGAGATGGTGATTAATCGATTGTTTGACTATCTTTTGAAACAGATTCTCAAATGTGAAAATAAGGAGCTGATTTTGCATGCATTTTCTGCATTTCCACTATTTCCATTGCCGAAACTTGGGACTTTACTAGCGAAATTGGTAGATTCAATAGAAGATGGCCTGAATAGCGATGAGTGCACCGAATGTTACAAACACCAAAATGTCGCTTGGGTCATAAGGCATGTGTTGATTGTGCATGCTGATTCACTAAATCGACAAGTCAGCATTTGACTGTTTGCTTATCTTGCAAAGATATTTCACACATTCGAGAATGTAGAGAACTCCAATATAGCACTTTCAGCTATTTTGGAGCTCTCATTGAGAACACTCGAAACCTCATTGCCATCACTGATGTATTCAATGAAACTTGACCTGGACACGGACCGATGCAAATGGGATAAACATCAAAAATATGAGCTCTCTGATTCAGCATGTCCTACTTAAACATCGAGATTCGTTGAACGATAAGGTGATGGAACGAATGTTTGATTATCTTTCAAAACAAATTCGGAAATATGAAAATAAAGAGCTGATTCAGTCTGCATTTGAGGCATTCGCACAATTTCCATTGCACAAACTTGAATCTTTATTGTCGCAATTGATTGATTCAATGGAAGATGACCTGAAAAGCGGCGAATGGTACCGACACATGCATGCGGGTTGGTTCATTCAGAATATCCTGAAAGCACATGGCGATTCGCTGAATGACCAACTAACTGATCGGTTGTTTAATTATCTTGTGAAAATTATACAAAACTGTGATGAAATGAACTCAAATACAGCATCCGATACAATTCCTCCGTTCTCGCGGACCAAACTCGAAGCCTCATTGCCACCACTGATGGATTCAATGGAACTTGACCTGCACACTAATGGATTCGAATGGTACAGACATCAAAAATATGAGCACAATGATTCAGTTTGTATTGAAAAAACATCGTCATTGGTTGGACGAGAAGGTGATTGATGGAATGTTTGACTATCTTTCAAAACAAATTCTTAAATGTGACAGACCTGAGCAGAATTTGTATGCCCTTTATGCATTTACACTTTTCCACTGTCGAAACTTGAGTCTTTACTAACAAAATTGATATATACAATGGAAGATGGCATGAATAGCGCACAGTGTACCGAATGGTTCAAGCATCGAAATATTTCTTGGATCATCGGGAAAGTGTTGAAAGCCCATGCTGATTCACTAAATCTGCAAGTCACAATTTGCATTTTTAATTACATTGCAAAGATTAGTCAAAACTACCAGAACAGCGAGATATCCGAAATATCAACACAAATGTTTTGGTGTTTCTCACAGAAAACACTCAAAAACTTATTGCCCCAACTGATCGATTCAATGGAAATTGATCTAAATAGTGAAGAGGGTGCCAAATGGTACAAACATGAACATATGAGCAAGTTGATTCAGTTTGTGTTGAATCAACATCGAGATTGGTTGGACGAGTCAATAGTTGATAAAATGTTTGGCTATTTATCGAAACTAATCAACCATTGTGACAAACATGAATTGATTTCGTATGCTTTTGAAGCATTTGGCAAATTTCCACTGAGTAAACTTCAAATCACTCTACCTCAAATGATTAGCTCATTGGAGGGCGGATTGAATGCCGAATCATCCGAAATCAACTGGTTCCATCACGAGAATATGAGTGCAATCATTCTGAAGGTTTTGAAAGCACACCGAACCAGACTAGAACAGTCTCTCACTGATCGAATGTTCGAGTATTGCACTAGAATCCTTCAAAAGCGTGAAATCCCAAGTGCCATTGAGGCTTTGGAAATAATATTTATAAAAATCCAAGATTAAAATGATAGATTTTTTATTTGCGCTTGTAAATGATTGAAACAAGAAAATGCGCTTGGGAATGTTTAAAACAAGAAAATTATTACTTATGTAATATGTTTGAGATGTTCTTTAAATAAAAAATCAGGCGGCGGGCTAACTTAATCTCTTCGTAGTGCCATTTTAGAAAGATTATCCAGAACGAAAAACAAAAGGTAGCGGTCTGAAAATTAAAGAATAAGGTATAAGTTAAGGAATAAGGTATAACTTTATTCTGCACAAGGTGTCTCCGTCGGAGACTTTCCGACTCGGAAATTCCGAGCACTCTCACTAGAATGTTAGTACTCGTTGCCTCAAACTAATACACGTGGTCAAACTTGTTCAATATAACGTTATACCTTATCTTTATTAAGGCTTTGATATCACTTTATTTTTTTTGTTAGACATTTCAAAATATCGAATCGATACCTCTTAATTGTACCAGAAGTAATTAATTATCAATTTACATATTCACATTCGGGATATTGATACATAAATATCTTTAATAATATTTGTTTAAATTCTATTTAAAAAATAAATATTATTATATTAAAAAACGAACAGACGAACTTAAGCAAAATTACAATTTATGTTTACCGTTTCTGTTCAGAATGGATGTACATTCAGAATAGATTACATTCTCACTTGCTAACTAACTTGAAGGTTTTGTTGAAAATAAAATCAAGCACGATTAAGTGATTAAGTAATTAAATATAATTCCGAACGGAACTGTTTGAATTTATTTTCTGGGTTCAGATACTTACAAAATAGTAAATAGGCTTTTATAATTTTATGAATTCAAAACTTACTAAAATTGTCATATATCCTTTTGTTACAAAGCCACAAGTTTTAGAATCTAGATGTCAGGTATTCTCCGCCGCCTGATTTTTTTATTTAAAGAACATCTAAAACATATTATATAAGTAATAATTTTCTTGTTTTAAACATTCCCAAGCGCATTTTCTTGTTTCAAACATTTACAAGCGCAAATAAAAAATCTATCATTTTAATCTTGGATTTTATAAATATATTTAAACCATTTTCAATTTGAATAATTTTATTAAATAGAATCAATTTTTAAAATAATAAACCACTGTACAGATAGATTTCAATATAAAATTTCAAAGCTGAAATTCAAAAAAACATTTTCTGTCATTAATTTATAGTCTAATGTCACCAAATATCAAAACAAAAACAGTTTATAGACGTGAGAACGATGTTTTGATTGTGGTAAGAGTTGGGTTGATTTTGGAGTTGATTTTGAGTGTTGGGGGTTAGATGTTGGATGTCGTGAGGTAACGATGATGAACTGGTTCGTGAATTGGTTGGATCAGTTCATTGGGGATGAGGAGAATACAATTCAAAATAGTAACAAAGTGAAAATCACAACAAACAGCACATAAACACGTACACACAGAGAGACACATTTGTTGACGATATGAACTAGACTCTATACACACGGCTAAAGATTGTTGGGCCAGATTGACACCGAGATTGCTTTGAATTGGTCCACAAATGTCACAAAACACGATATCTCAATCACAATATAAATTGAATAAAAGAAATGGCAAAAACCGCTCCCAAACATCAAAAACAAAACAGCTGATCGATGTAAGGACGATGTTTTGATTGTAGAACGAGTTAAGACTTAACTTAACTGTTAAGTTGAGTGCGCTGCGATGTTCCATGCAATCAGGTGATGACGATAAAATGTTTCGTGAATTGATAGGATAGGTAACATTGTGGATAAGGTGAAAAGTATGCCTAAAAACAATAACAAAGTGAATACACAACAGACAACACACAAAATCGTCACACAAACACGCGTTTACGTACGTAAACACAGAGACACATTTGTTGTTGTTAAAAACAAGGCTCGAAACAGTAGAATAAGCGTTTCTGGACAACATAGCATCCGAGATAACATCGAATTGATCCACAAATGTGCCAAAAACACGAGATCTCAATCACAACAACACACGTAAAGCACTGTTTGTACTGCTGACAGTAGACTTTCAAACTGTACAGCGAGAGATTAGCAATGTGTTCAGAAAATGCGACACATGCCACAGCAAAAGTGGCGAATCGCCCACAAAAGGTCCATTCATATAGTTTGAACTTCAACTTTACACTTCCACTGTACTCTTGAAAACCCTTCCTTGAGATGTGCAACGCCGAATGGTATGATTTTTTATGGGCGCTACTGCCCTCCAATGTTTTAATGGGAAAAAGCGTCACCCTTCACAGTCAAAATCATAAAAAATCTATAATTAGGCAGAAAAAATAAATCAAGTAAATGGATATAATAATATATGAGAAAAACTTTTATGACTTTATTTTTTACATATATGTCATTATTGAATTAATTTTGATAAACAAAAAATTAAAAAACAGGTAAAAATTTATTTTTTTCAAGGTCGAGTGCTTCTGAATTGTGATTTGAGTTCAAAATAAGTGTTGATAGTCGGTAATCTGTGAGTGAGTGTTTGCGTTCGTTGCCCCAGAAAAGTAGTTGTATTTGCATTCTGTTATTGTGCCTAGTTTAGCTTAAGGGGAGACACGATGGAAATATGCTCAATTGTGAAAGATGGAATTTTGACTGGGTTTATTTATCTTTTTTTGAAGACACGTTTTGACCACATTTCTGGACCGATTTTGACAAACTTGGGCAAAAATTAAAGATAATTAACAGAACTGAAAACTGAGCAGGAAAGTTTCGGCTTAATTTTAGAAATTTTTAATTTAGGGCGATTTAAATGCAAAAAAATCCAAATTTTTTCTATATTTCTAATAATTTTGAAAATATAGATCAAAAACCATCGAAACCAATCAGCTCACTTTTTAGTTCATTAAATTCTCTAAAATTTAAACCCCCTCACATGCCATAATCGAAAAAGATTTAGATTTAATACGTATCTTCAAAGAATTCAAATTGAAGTTTGAACTAAATTGAGTAAAGTGAACTGTAAGATTCGATCTGATTGAACCACAAATGTGCATAGATTTTTAAATTTTTATTTAAAACCAATTTCTTTAATTAAAGTTGATATTTTTTCGTTTTAAATGCAAATTCGAATAAATAAGATTATTCTTAAAAGATTACAAAAATGTTGTTATATATTTAGTCAAAATTTTATCATGTCCTGCCTTAACCTAGACAGGGAAAGTTTTTTGTTTGTTGAAAATTCTTCTTCCACTGGACAATTTGGACCTCTATGTGATTTTTGATCGAAGGCAAAATTACTATTTTTACCGAAACAGATAATGATACAAAGATCAAATTTGGCTCAGACACTTAGGTGTGGTTAAAAAGAAAATTTAAGTTTGTGAAAATAATTAATCTAGGCGACCCTGAAAGATGATAATGCAACGTATTTTCTATGGAGATTTTACTCATAGAAAAAGTACAGGCATAATCTGTACAGTACAATGCAATGATTAGTCAACAGTCGTTCAAGAGATAATTTCATTATCAATTAATATTGTGCAATCAGTATTTTATTTGTTTATAATATTTTAATATTGCAGATTGCTTATCACATATCTTAGCATATGCTTAATGTATATTTTGAATTCTGGATTACATGTTGTGGATTGCCAAGGGAAATGGGTAAAAAATGATTGAATAAAAATTACACGAATCGAAGTCGCTTAGTTTTAAATCGATATTCAACAGTTGTTCGAGTTGCTGTCCGTATGATCAGATATCTTATTTGAATGAATTAAATTCTGCTCCGGTGATCCAAGCATATTGATTCCACTTATATTATTAGTCATACCGATAGTAAACATTGCATTTGTGATGGGAGCATTAATTTGAATTTGTTGTTGTTTCAACTGTTCCCAGATGACCTTGTTTGATTGTTTAAATGTAACTTCGCAAAAACTGTACAAACACTGTTGACCAGGTGATAAGCATACTGAGACCTGATAGGGATAGGGCGAAAAGTTGATATGCGGTAAACGAATCAAACTATTGATGTAAGGGAAATCCAACGTGTGTTCTTTCTTATTTATATTAAATATGATCACATTGGTAGATTTTATTCGGTATTTATTTTTTTAAGTCACACCAATTGTGTCGTCTGAAGCCAACAATTCCTATCAAATTTACATTGTTTTCCGCTATGGTATTCAGGTTGCTTTGTTCTAGACTCCAGTGTGGGTTTTCATGTACCATTAAAAATAAAAACCCTGTTACGTGCTTATTATCCAAATTTATAAAGCATCCTGTCTGCAATATCTGATCACTTTGATTTATCAGTCTATCTTGATATACCTGGTAGAAATGTTTCTTCCAAGTTACACAGAACATTGAATAAATCTCATAAAAGTGTCTTCTTTTTCTAAAGTCAAAATTTTCGAAATATATTGATTCGCGTGAAGGCAAATTCTGCTTCAACTGTGATCGCTGACTTGTATCCAAATTGAAGATATTTTCGAGAAACCATTGTAAAAACCAACGCACTTTGTCTGGTGTACTATCGCTAGCAATGTTGCTTGTAGAATTTACTGCAACTTTCGCGCAATGTTCAACAAAGACACTTAATTTGTTTTTCAAAAAAATTAGATTTTTGTTATTATTTTTTTGAGTCAAGAATATATTTTCCAGTAACAAAAGTGCCCAAGACATTGCTTCCGGTGATTCTTTTGAAAAAGATATGACCGGAAAAACCAGTGAAAGCGCATAATTGCACAGCAAATCAATCAAAATGTGGCTCCACTCAAAGTTTTTATGATCAAACAGATGCAACAACAGGCAACACCAATTTGTGTGTTTTTTCTGGTTGACATCTTTTTGGGTTTCTGATGCTTCACTGCACTTGTTCGCATATTCATTGCTCAGCTGTTGAGTGATTTTAAGTAATAAATGAATTAAATAATGCTGATATTTTTCAATTAAGCTTTCAAACAGTCCACCAAACGTTTCTATAACGAGCTGTACCCTTTGTATGTCATTATACATATGCAAAACGCTAAATAGATAGTTGAACGCCTGTTCAGCGGTTTCTAGGTTAATGATAACGCCATTATGACTAATGGAATGAATAATTCTACATGTAAAGTTGATCAATTTTGATTTAAAGAAATTTGTATTCTTATCTTTTTTCTTTCCAAGCAGCATCAACAGAGCAAATTCTACTCTTTTGTGGAAATGTGGAAATGTTCTCAACATATCAAAGTATTCGAATGTCAACAATTCATCATCCAAAGTTTGAGTAATTTCAAACACAAAATCCATTAACAATTCCCAAATTTCCAAACTTAGAAACTTTTTTACATCACTAAGTAACCATCAAGTATTGTGTCGAACATTTCTTTGGACATTTGTTGGTCAAGATATAAATTACATTTCATCCATTGAATCAGTTCGATGGTTTCTTGGTATACAGGTTGTGATAAAATCAAATTAGGAGAAAATATTCGCTTTAGTATTCGTTCAGTATTCGAATTAAAAATGTAACTATTTTCAACCAAACTGAGCTCATATGAATATGCTTTCAATAGTAAACAAAACAATTCTTGCCTCTTTACAAGTTCAAAATTTTGAAGATATTTTTGATTATTGTTTAATTTCAGTTCATCGCAAAGTTGTTCAATTCGTAGAAATTCGTTAGTCTGTGAAAAGCAACTTATGTCGATATGATTAATATGATTTTCATTTTTAACCAAATTGGACTCATCATCAAGGAAACTTTCATTTTGATTTGTCAACACTTTGATGTCTTCATCTGAACATAGATGCGGTCCGTAGATCACTTTCAATATTCGTCCATCCTTAAGGTCAATGTTATTATTTTGACAAAATTGCCTCAATTCCGTGTATTTAATGCTGCCTTCCATCCAGCAACTTGTCATTGATTGCCATTCCGCGGTAACATGTTCGATGTTTGTTTGAGATGCCATTTTGATTTAGTGACAATTAGAGAAGTATTAAAATACGATTTTTGGGAAATACACAGATATGAGCATCTCCTGCTCATAACAGGGAAAAATGACGAATTACGATTTTGAAGCAGGGTATTTTAAGAAGGTTACTTCAAAGCGAAACTAAACACAGCAATTTAGTAAACAATACTTATGCATTGATGGTTAGTGATAGGCTACCTGTTATAATGTTGCATCTCTGGCAAATGCAAGAGTCATTCTTGTTGACACCAGTTGTATTTTATACGATACCATAGAAACAAAAGATGATATTGATAAAGAAAATTTTGTAAATAATGTAGTAAATGTAAATACTAACTTTGAAGTTAAAGACTTGGTGAATTAAAAAAAATTGTTTTAACAATTACTATTGAGAAAAGTTGCTTTTACACAACACCTCGTAGTATAGGACTCAAACTTTGAATGTGTACTGAGTACAAAGATTAGTCGGTTGATGATTAATTTATTGAGTGAGCGCATTTGAATGGCAAATTGGCTAAAAAGAGTTTCTTGTAAGTTTGGCTGTTGAGTCACATGTAACCAACAAGACTAACGCTCAATTTTATGTTCAATTGCCACAGGTAGCAATGCTACCTGTGGCTTATCTCGTACATTATACGTCAAGTCTGTCAAGTAAAATATTCCCCCTTGATTTATAGTTTGTCAACTGGTACGGTGCAATAAATTCGGTTCCATTTCCAGCTGGGAGCATTTAGTAATTTGTGGATTTTGCCTAATTTAGATCAATTTTGGCAAAATGGCAAATTGGCAATTAGTCTAACTAAATAATTATCTTAATAATAATTAATTCGTGAAATTGTTAAATAAAATTTCAATAAAACGCGCATTTAAAAATTAATCAATCAATTCACAAATACAGTAACAGTTCATTAAAATCAACATTTTTGGCATGAATTGAAATTGGGATCTAAAAGCTATTTGAGAGCATCTATTTAAAGAAATAAAATTTCTTGAATAAATTCGTTTCCACTTTAGGTATTTGCTTGTAAACCTCGCCGTGCTCGTCTTTTCCTTCCCGACCCGAAACTGCCTCTCCCACTCGTCGGCAAATGTCCATCAGCTCTTCCTTGTCACCATAATCATTGATCATTGAACACAGAGTCTGAATGAACCAAGTGCCAGAGCGTGGAAGGCGGAATGTTTTGTAGCCTTAAAAATAAATTTAAAATTAAATTGCTAAATTTGGAAAATCATTCCTACCATTGTAGCCACTAAAGAAGGTAAACGTGTCCGCAGTTTTAGGAATAATGTTCGGATTCGGCTTTAAGGATTCTTTGATTTCATCTGTAAGCATCACAGACGGTGCATCACCCTTCAATTCAAGTCCATGATCACTTTTTCCTCCTCGACAGGCTTGAATAAAAAACAACTTTGGCTTGCCCACAAATGGACACTCCTTTTGATGGAAATAGTCGTACATCTTTTCATATGTAATCAACTTTCCATCAATGCAAAAGAATCCTATAGAAATATGGATTTTTAGTGACAAAATACAAAAACATTATTTCAAATACCGTTCTGTTCTCCATGCGAAAGAATGATCAACACAAAGCAATTGTACATTTTATATTCCTGATTCTTTGATGCTGTGGAATAAAACAATAAAAGTTTTACTAGACATCCATCTGTTAAGTATAACTATTACCTTTGTCCAGAATATCGAGAGTCTCCTTTTCAGTTTTGTCCTGTTGAACAATCACTTTAAACTCCTGATCGTCAAAAGTGTTGATTATTTCACGGACATCTTTTGCATTGCCATGTCGTGTGTCATTTTGGTTTTCAAAATTTTCATACGACAAAACCAACACCAGGCCCCGGTCCTTTTCGCCACCTTTATCGCCCAAACAATAGCTTTCCTGTTCATTGGTCAGGCTTCTTTGTGTGCCAGCACTTGTTCCACCCAAAGTTAAACCTTCCGTATTGTTTGTTTCGCCTGACTGTAGCAGCAGAGTTCCAATAGTTCCTTTTTGCAAATCCTTTGTTGACCCTCCACCAAGCATTGTCACATTTTTGGTGGTGTTTGTTTTGCCATAGTTTGCTACTAAAGTACCCACTGTTAAGTCTTTGAGCTCAGGTGCTTTTGGATAATCATTTTCCATTTTTAAAATTAATATGGGATCTTAATTAGAAGAAAAAATATAAAATAAAATAAGTGGTATATTAGGCACTAATAGAAAATCCAGAGTTATGCCCATTTATTTGGGCGTGATGATAGACAAATTCAACATAAAAATAATGGACCATATGGGTTCGCAAACAATATATTTTACTTACCAGCGACTCGAGGTATGCTGCACGAGGAAATCGACAGGGAACCAACAGCAATTGAGATCCAACTTAAAATGGGTAGCAATTTCACTTAAATTTGCGTATTTATTACGAAATTACACGTCAACAGCCTCAGACACATTAAAACCAACCCACCAAAATAACTCCACACATTGTTCCTACCTTGGTTTATCTTCTTGGCATGGTAATCACCCCACCGACTTACCATAGTATCACCTGTGTTATTGTTAACCAAAAGTCGTTTGTTTTTATCAACCCCATCTTTGATTTCAACGGAAATGTGTATGCCTGCTTCTTACATTTGTATGTGGCTTCTAAAAAAATTATTTGCAGAGGTTGTGTACTAGGGAAAATAGAGAACAATGATTCAATACAGAGTGTTTTTCAGTGTTTAAAGACAGAAATCTTATATAATTTATTGATCCAATTTTTGTTAATATCTACAACTTGGGGCCCAACGAAAGAAAATGTTACAACCTGTACTGTGCGTGTGACAATTGCACTTGAAATTGAATTGTTCTAGTTTAGAAAGTTTAAGTGAAAGCTTACTTAGTCTTGCTCTAACCTAAAAAATATATACTTTCCATTATAATCACTCAGCAACATTGCGCGCCTTGGTTCACTAAACAGGTAATCGCCAATCCAACCCAAGTTGACTAACCCAAGTTGACTAACCCAAGTTGACTAACCCAAGTTTATCACCCAAACACAAATCAAATTGAAGCCACTTACGATGTTGTTTTGTGTAAAGAAACATTTATACACAATAGTAATTGTTAAATCAGAACGTTCTTCCAATCAGCCGCGCTGATATACTTGCGCAATTGTATTTTTTACATATACGTTCACTGTCTATGGCTTTTCTTAATTTACTTAATTTAATTTATTAATCTTTGATTTCGATGAGAATAGAACGAGTGTCTGCAAAACAACTCTTACATTTCAAGCTTTATTTTTAATATTGCAGATTATCACATATCTTAACATAATCTTCATGAACACAAATCTGGATCACATGTTATTGATAGGGAAGGTAAATCAAATAAAAATTGATTTAAAATTATAAATAAATTTCAACATTTACATTTTGGACAATTCTTTAAAATTCCTGCACAATTATGACAGAATTTCCTTTGTGAGCAGCACTCGAATTGAAGACGTTTGGTGGTCATATTCTTTTGGCATAGAAAGCAAAAAACGTTTTCTGATTTTGAAGATTCAATGGAAACTTTGGCACAGTTCTGGCAGTCTTCTAAATATTCGTCCGCACATTTGAGACAAAATTTCAAATAATCACAACACTCGAAACGTAGTCGCTTGGTGATCAATTGAGCGTCACATAAATTGCACGCGCTAGCTATTTGCACAGTTGACAGTGATTCTGAAACGATAATCATAATTATTACAAGGATAATTGTAAAATTAAGCTTACCTGAAATGGCTTGAATATCAATCCCGGTTGAATTATTTGCAATCATCTGTACATCACGCATATTATTAGTGCCTACGTTGATAATTAAATTAATGACGCTGGAGTTTTTCATTTTTATATTAATTGGGCTAGGATACACTTCACTATCAGGTTTGTTCGAGTGGGTAAAAGTGCCTTTGGCAAATATGATAATTAAATTCGCTACTGGAAATTGCTTGTAAACCGGGCTATGTTCGTCCTTTCCTATCCTATCCGAGATTTCATGTGCCACACGTTGGTGATTGTCCATCAGTTTTTCCTCATTGACATATTTATTGATCATTGAGCATAGAGTTTGAATGAACAAACTGCCTGCCTGTGGAGCACGAAATGTTTTGTATGCTAAATGGAAATGATAAATTAATAATTTTGAAGAAGTTGGATCATTGTACCCTTATGGCCACTATGGAAGGTATTTGCAATTTTGGAAGTTTTTGGAAAGGGGTTTGCATATTTGTCAATTGGCTCCAATTTCATCGATGGTATTACTTTTCTCTTCAAATCAAATCCATAATCACTTTTGTATTCTCGGCAGGCTTGAATATAAAATATTTTTGGTTTGCCTGCAAATAGTGGACAGTTTTTTTCATTGAAATATTCGTACATATTGTCATATTTAATCACTTTTCCATCATGGCAAAGAAATCCTAATTAAAAATTGTTTAGTAATTCAAAAACATGATTCCACTTACCATTCTCTTTTCTGTGCGAAAGAACGATCAATTCAAAGTAATTGTAAATTTTGTATTCGGAATTTTTGGAAGCTGTGAAATTGGAAATGAAACAAACTGCATTAATTTTTTCTTAGAATACATTTTTTAGTATTGCTACCTTTGTTCAAAATATCATGCGTCTCGTGTACAGTTTTGTCTTCAAAAACAATCACGTTAATGCCTAGATCGCCAAAAGTGTTCTTGATTGCACGAACATCCATTGCATTGCCGGGCCGATTGTATTCTGTGTTACTAAAATTTTCATAAGACAAAACCAAAACTAGGCCCAGGAGAGAATCGCCATCATCATCCCCCAAACGATAGCTTTGTGGTGGGGTCATTTTCTCCTGCTCATTGCCAAGAATATACAATAGTAGCATTTTGAACGACCGATACTGCAAAACATATGAGTCTTGTGGGATTGTTGTTGTTGTTTAGTGAAATCATGATTCTGAGGGGAGCGGTGGGCCGCTAGCGTGTTTCAAAGAGGTTGGTACTCTACAGTGGAGGTAAAACTAGTTGTGTTGTGTTGTGTACCAGTGGACTGCAATGTAAGTGTAGTCTGCAATGCGCTATATGCAATTGCCGGCTGTATGTTGCAGCGACTGTGTTACGTCCTCTGTGTGCGACCACATGAAGGTGTTTTTCCTCACTGTGTGTGTGTCAGTGGCAGTGGCTGTCTGCTACACTAGCCAAAACATAAACAAACAGTTTCTCTTAGAGTTTTTTTGCTATATTTGTGCCATTCTTAATTTTCCAAGATGATTTCCTTAGATACTGATGAAGATAAAGATGATTTTAATGTCGCTGCCAGGTAATTTCAAATTTACCAAATAATTTAAATTAATTTTTACATTTTATTTATTTCAACAGGAAAAATCTCTCAAACCTCTTCGAAGACGACATCTCTAGTCCCCAGTCTATCGAAAAGTCCAAATCATCTCTATTTTATAAGCCGAAACAAAACAAAAAGCCAGGTTTGAGTTGTTGTGGGATTTTTATGTGAATTTTTAAAACTGTTTTTTATTTTTAGAACTTGAAATCCCAAAAGTCAAAACTCAAGTTGCACCGGGAAAATTGAGCGCATTTTGTGCCTCTGCCGTGGATGTTCATAAATTGTATGTTTTCTTTATTCAATTATTTACTTGTCTCAATTTTAATAGGCATCAGAATTCATTTACTACAATTTTCATTTACTCCTATTTTCATTTACCTCAATTTTCATTTACCCCAGAATTTACTTACCCCAATAATCTTTTCCCACAGGGACAACGGCAAATATGTGTACGTCTCCAAGCTAGGCATTGCACTCCTAGGCAATGACCTCGATGTATCCTATCGATTGATCCTGTACACTGGCAAGAATCAACCCATCTGTATGTCAACAATTCACGAGAGATATAGTTTTATCGTAAGAAGAGTTTCCCACAAATCCCACATAATAACATTCCCATTTTCCTCCAGTGTCAACCGAACAACTATTCAAGTTTCTATGATGATGCCCGCCAGAACTGGTCAATCCTCTTCCCACAACTTGAAAACCAACAGCAATTTTGCCGAAACATTGCTCACTGTGTGTTTGCGCTTGCGTACAAGCAGTACGTGATTGCAGAAAAACTCTCTTCTGGACACATTCTTGAACCTGTGATTCAAAATGTGGGTTCAGTGCAGAATCCCACAGTCCCATCACTCACCAGCCATGTGATCAAGTATCGAGTCAAGTCATGGGTTTTCGATCAGAATGAGTCGTTGTTTGAAAATTCTGACCCACGAGAATTGGTCGAAGAGAAGGTGGTCCCAGATAAGACGATTACAACAGAATCTGATCCACTACTACTGAAACTTTTCTCGAATATGTCTGTGGGAAATGTTCGCTATCTTGTGGGTGCACCCGATCCAAAGCTACTGAGTCTCGTAATACCTGATCTATCAACCAATCAAAAAGATCTGTCAAAAGTATGGAAAGTTGCCCTGGAGGTTGAACTACTGGATTTGATCACTAAAGAAGAGTGGGAATCTTCCCGGAAACCTAAACCTAAAAGTCGAACCCAAAGTCTACTTAAAACTACGGAAATAGAAACTCAATCTGAATCACAAGTGGAAGTTCCAGTTCCGGCAGCAAGAAAATCCCAGAGTCCATCTACTACCACGGATTTAGCTACTCGAATGGCTAAAATTGGTGCTCATGCTATATTCCCACTGGCAACTTCTACACCCGAGAAAGTTCCCACCGAAAAGGACCAACAGCAAAAACCCACAATTGCTCACTCGAAACCAACTCACAAAGATGAAACCCATGAAAAACATGAATCCCATGAATCATCCCATGACCAATCAACCAAAAACGAGGAACTACCTGAAACCCACAAGTCCATGACCACTGCTAACACCCAAAACCCATCCCACAAAACCCACAAATCAAGTCACGAATCTACCATACCCACAGACAAAGTCTACCTTGACGACAAATTCAACATACTCCGAAATGATCTGCTCGAAGTGAAGTCCCTTCTCCTAAGTCAAAAGTCCCATAACCAACAACAAATTCCCACAAACTCAAACCTTACAATGGATTCTGCAATTCTACTCAACTCAATACAGAAAATTATTGAAGAAAATTCCCATCTCAAGTCAGATCTTGCTACCAAAACTAAAGAACTCGAAAAGATGAATCAGAAATTTGTGGAATTTGCTGAAAGTTCATCCAAAGATGAGAAGAAAGTTCTCGAGAAGCTTGAACCTGAAGAAGGGCTGAAACTGAGGTCTGAGATTCTGGATCTTAAGGAACTGGTTTCGGGGCTGAAGGAAGAGAAATACAAACTTTCGATGGAGAATTTAGCGCTCGAAAAGAAACTTCTCGAAGGAGAGAAGGATTACACCGAACTGAGTCATCGATTGTCGTTGTCGAGCAAACAATTCCGTGCATCCTTGAAGCAAACCTTAACTCTGGTCTATCAGGAATTCAATCAAGCCTTGGAGTCCCAAGCAGAATCAGAACCAGTGGATTCTAGTCAACTGTTGAGTCAAGTTTTGATTCGTATCAAGAAGCAGCAACAACAGAATCTGGTTCGGCTGCATCATGACTCGTCGCCTGCTTCGGGTCGATCTGGATCCAATTCACGCAGATCTTCTATTGGTTCGGAGAGTGGTTCAATAGTTGTTCCAACTGTTGCGCAAGTTGCGGTTGTAGCAGAGGTGACTGAGCATGCGCAAACGATTGTGGAAAATAGTACCGATGTTAATGATAATAATCAAAACATTCCTAAGAATGATGATGATGAAAATAATTTGTGATTTATTTGTTTTTCTGTTGTTGAAACAATTTTTGATTGCAATAAAATAATTTTACATTTTTGTGTTGTTTGATAAATTTGCATTTAAAATAAGTTGATTTGGGAATGTTGGTTGGGAAATAAAATTTAGGAAATGTTGACAGAAAAAGTCGATTATAATTAAGAATAGAATGTTGGACATTTTGTTGTTTGGACTGAAAGTGATTTTAAAGTTTGAAAAATCCTCGAAAAAATATGAAAATCATTTTGTTGTGAAAGAAAACCCCCCAAATTGCACGCAAAAAATGTCATTGACCCAAATATAAAAATGCAATTTAAAAATCCTTTTATTAATTTCACGCAAAATCCCAAAATTGAAACGACAAATTGTACACATCCTGTATTTTATCTTATCTGATTAACAATGATCCCTGAAATTTTTACTAAAAAGTCGGAGTGAGAGAATTAACAATGAGAAATATTTCCTTTGGGAAAATCTAAAACAGAAATCTAATTATTGTGTACAGAATTTATGAGCGACCCTAAAGAATATAGAATATATATTAGCTTATATGAAAATATAAAACCTCATGGGAAAATTGAACAAACTTCCAGAAAGAAAAAAATTGCAACAAATTTTCCTGTATATGCTCTATATAAATTAATTACTCTCTTCTAAATCGTGATTGCAAATCTTTGTAGAAAATTACATACACAGAAACGTAGTAGAGACACTAAAATTATATACCCGTAAAAATTATTGTTATATTTCGCATAAATTACAAATTAAGTGTATAAGAAAAACAATTTACCAAGTCAAATAAATTTTACGCAACAATCATTTCAGACCAACATGAACTCCAAGAAGTCGAGTAATATACAGAGCAAAATTACTCAAGGAAGTTGTAATTAGTAGCAGTTGGAAATGACCGAGTGTCTTCTTACACGACACTACAGATTCCCATCCTGTTATAAAGCCTAAGTATTCAATTAGTGCATGTCATATATGAACATTACAAATGACAATAACAGTACAAACTCTTTCATACACACACGTTCCCATTCATCATCAACATCAAACACTAGCGTTATATAATTTATTATATATTCGAGTACGAAAACATGATATGATCTAGTAAATCTAAAAGACTGCGCTTTCATCTAAATTAGACTCGGCAGGATTGCACACACACTCGACATCGAAATTATGTCTGAGTTTGGATTTCTGTCGTCTGAGCGTGAGAAATAAGTTTGAACTTGTTTTCCTTAAAAATTTGTTTAAAAATCGCTACGAAATCGCTCCGACAATTTTTCTTATTATGATACAGAAATTCATGTTTGCAACATTTTGATATTTTGTGTTCCCAAGATAATAAACTTTTTTGTGTTATGTTATCATTTCATTCATTTTCTAATCATAGCAATCACTTTGAGATTGTTAGATATGAGGATTATGGTGCAAACTCACTCGTGATCCCTTCTTTCATCCGTTGATGAGTTTTTCTTTTCTTATATACATGAACATGCGAAATAATCATCATAATCCTGTGAGTTTGTTTCTCAGTACATAAATAAAGAAGACTTTTGTGTGTCCAGACATTTTCGCGCGGATTCAAAAAAGGATTAAGGTTTAATGAAGTTGAAAAGCTTCTTCTTGTTCACCTGTTGCTCTAATAACTACGAAGTCACCTTAAGGTAGTCTGAAAGAAGTATAATCAATTAGAATTATGTACGTCCTTTATGAATGGCCGCTGTTTTCTATTTCTTCTTCTGGTAATTGTATGCTCATTTTGTTAAATGTCATATTATGCGTTAGCACTTATAATCAATTTCAATGAGTGCACCTAATCGTTCATCAACTTTAAAATGAGGAGATTCAAAAAATTTCTAGATTTTAAAAATAATTTTAATTGTTAATTTAGATTTTATGGCTGTTTCGTCTGGAACAAAAATCGATTCAAATTTTATGGTAAAACTTTTTGAAATCCCTAGAATGGTCTATTATTTTGGTATAAGTACCTCAAGGATAAGAAGCTCCTCTTCTGTTTTTTTGTCTTCAAAGTCATTTGAGTAAACCAACTTAGTAGTCAAGCTTTGAGTTCTTAAGTTGTCCTTTTCTTCTATTATTGTGTAGGGAGGGCTATTAATAAACCACGTATATTCTTTTCAATTGACCAATTCAATTCAAGTCAAAAGCTGAAACAGAACAAAACAGAATTATTACGTAATGAATTATTAGTGTACATGATACGATTGTTCTGGATTATATTGTAGCGTCGTAATGCTCATTGACGTTTTGAACAACAAAGACTGAAAAATGCGCTGTTCAACAACTTTCTTTGTTTTATAAAACAAAAATAGCAAGGATCAAGTCAAAAATAGCGTGTTTTTAAGAATCCAAAACTTAATGAAACCCCTTCCGAAAAATCATGAAATTATCGTGAGAAAAAACAAACACGAAAAACAGAAGCAGCAGCTTCTTGAATGAAAATAAAAGATCGTATCATCGTAATTGTAATGACAACAAACGAGAAGCAGAAGAGGAACAACAACTGGCGAAGTAGCAGCGCGGTTTCTATTTTTTACAAATAAATTTTACAACATACCAAACAAAAAGCATTGTAGAAGTAAAGAAAATGCTCTACCTTTGACAATGCTTTTTAATGCTACGCATGCTCAATACTATCTGTTTTAATGCACAGAAGCACGCTTTTAATCTACTATAATTACGTATGCTTACCGCGCAAGCTATTAGGTATGCTCCCTGTTTTTTTATTTAGTTCTACCGTTAACAACCGACAGAGAGATTTTGTGCTCTTTGTTAACAAGCTAAATTTGACATGAATTATCTGCTATTCATCTCCTCTTCTCATTTTTGGTTGGCGCCTCCAATTTAAACTGTCACTCTTCTTGTTATCTGTACTTTGGCCAGAAAGAAAGATTAATCGTGTCCAAAAAAATAATAAATAGGTATAATTTGATTGGTCAATGTCTGGACTGTATGAGTCTTGTTGTTGGTGTCTTCAAATTATCGAATCAAATTGAGCTTGGCATTTTAAACGAATAATTTTTTAGTATGCAAAATAAAAGTTTGCATATAATTTGGTAAAATGATTATACACCAAATTGGAGGTAAATTATACACCTTTTATTGTATTTTCCTCACCTGCTCGAAAAAAAGCAAAACGGGCCAATTAAGCTTGGACATAGACACCTGGACAGTCAAGACTATTAAGTGAGACTATTTT
Source organism: Rhizoglyphus robini (assembly GCA_023373905.1). Taxonomy (NCBI): domain Eukaryota; kingdom Metazoa; phylum Arthropoda; class Arachnida; order Sarcoptiformes; family Acaridae; genus Rhizoglyphus; species Rhizoglyphus robini. Next base: position 850,607 of record JAKIJQ010000067.1, on the reverse strand, counting down.
TTGCTGAGCATTTTACTTGATTTTGTTCTGTCCAATTTAGAAGCAAAATGTGATGATAATAACGGGGATTTATATAAATCATTGCCGTTTTTGTTTCGCCCTTAAATTGTCCTTGCATGTATGAATGAAAACGATTGTCCAATTTGCAGAAAAAATAAATAGAGATTATTAGTTTTTATTGCTATTTGTTTGTGCAAAAAAATATGAAACAAATCTAAGGTTATGTTATGTTATTATGAAACCTATGATTTACTACACTTATTTACTATTTCAAGTCTATTTAGGCTATTATTATGCAAATTGATTTATGATTGAACAAGACAAGAGTTTTTATTGTTTTATGTAATTTGCCGAAATTGTGTTTGTGCAAAATGGTTTTTGTAATCAAATTTTGATTCAAAAAATTTTGCGAAAATTGAATTAGGTATATCTGATTTTTATATAAAATATCAATTTTTAAGTTAAATTGTATATTAATAATATGTTTTTTTTATTTTTTATTTTTTTGAGAAATGATGACCAAATTATGTAATATTTTTATCAATTGGTTATGTAATAGATATTCAAAATATAGGTCAAAACGCCCAAAATTTTTCTGAAATTGATATCAATTTTTCATCGATGAAATTTGTTTAAATCTAGATATATAATTTGAGTCAATTATATAGTATTTGGTTATTTGTGTAAATTGGTTCAATTTATGATATTTTGATACTGTAATTTCAAGATTTTTTATTCAAAATTTTTTACCCAGATTTTTTTTCTAGATTTTTTCATATTTTTCAGATTTATTTGCGGATTTTGTCCAGATTTTGTGCAGATTTTTGGAATGATTTTAATCTTGATTTAATGCCAGATGTTTGTGCAGGTTTTTTCCCAAAATTTTATCAAGATTACAGTCATAAAACATTTAAAAGTGTTGAGAAACTTAAATCATAACCTTAGTTGATGTTCATTTGTACTTGCATTTATGAAAGGGTTAAAAATAACCCACCTTTTTACATAACCCAGAAGTGTAAGAGTGCACTAAATGTACTTGAAACGTACATTTGCACTTAATTGAAATTGCACTTCTTAAATCAAATATCCTCTCCAGAAAAAAAGAAGTCAAAATTCAATTAAATTCATCAATCTTTTCAATCTCCTGTTCAATTTCACCCTTAAAATTTCACCTGTCAAAAAGTGTGGTGTGTATGGAGTGAATCAAGCGTAAAATTTACATAAAAAGACATAATTGCATTATTCACTTCAAACACACACGTAAAACCAAAAAGAAAACCAGTAATCCAATAAGACATAATTAGATTTACCTGTGTAAGAGAGAGAGAGAGAGAGAGAGAGAGAGAGAGAGAGAGAGAGAGAGAGAGAGAGAGAGAGAGAGAGAGAGAGAGAGAGTGAGAGGACAATAAGGAAAAGCATGCACCTGTCCGAGTGGTTAAGCAACCAAAAAAAAAGCTCATTTTTTGCTCCAGGTATTCCTATTGTACCAATTATTTTTATGTAAATCAGCAGAAGTCTGCAGTGGCGTATTTAGTAGGGGGCTCAAGGGGCCATTGCCCCTCATTGGCTGGCCAAAATGCCCTTTGGAACCTCCAGACAGTCTTTGGCTAGGGCTTGGGTCAATGGGAAGTGCCCCCCATTAAGCAACACCCTGGATACGCCACTGGAAGTCTGCATTACGTTTACAACAAAAGGAACGGACGGTCTTGTTAACGCTTCACTTTTAACCCACTTTACCGTTGTCATGTCTCCGTCCCCGTAATCTGTTTTGTGGTTGTCCCCTCTCTCAACTATCTCAACTCAACTCACCTGTCGTTTGTCAATAAAATTAAATGAGAAGGCCGCGCTGCTGTAATAATCTCGGTCTGAAAGTTAAAATAAGATAAAGTCAGACACTCGAGTTCTTACAGAGAAAGAGATAATGATAATTGAGTAACGGTGTGAGTGTGCCACAGGAGATAAGATGGAGGTGTTTCGGAGAGTTTTGGCAGTTAAAAAAAGATAAAGTTTGAGATAAAAATTGAAAGTGATGATATTAACCCGTGCAGTCTCATGTGATGTTTTTGTTGGATGTGTGAAAATTTTTTTGGGAATGTTTTTTTGTTGATGGTTTTTGAGATAGATTTAATTTCGTGGTAAATGGATTATGAGGTTAATGTATCTAAGGGTAGATGTATTTAGAGACAAAACATTTATGCTTGTCGAATTTATGGATATATGAATTTTAGTTTGGTATAATTTTGGCGTTAGAAAATTTTGTATAAATGAATCTTGGGGTAGATGATTATTGAGGTAAATGCATTTTTAGGTAGATTAATTTTAGGGTTAATTAATTAATAGGTAGATTAATTTTAGGTTAGGGTATACTCAAGCCATTATACCTTAGTTTTAGGAAAACACCTAACCCATTAGTAAAATACCAAAGCCATTAGTAAAATACATAGACATTTTGTAAAAATACCTAAACCGTTAGTAAAATATCTAAACCGTTAACTGATTATTAAAACATCTATGTAGTTAGTAAAACACCTAACCCATTAGTAAAACACCTAAACCATTAGTAAAACACATAACCCATTAGTAAAATACCTAAGCCATTAGTAAAATCCCTAACCAATTAGTAAAACACATAACCCATTAGTAAAACCCTTAAAAATCTAAATTTTAGGAATCGAGTTAAACCGGCAAAAATAAACAAAATTGTTTTGGTACCTCACGGGTTAAGTAAAAACTCTATACATACAAAGGCAGATACACACACACAGACATTCTCCAAAGTGTAGATTACCAAACCTGACACAGACAGAGATGAAAGTCTAGTTTAGTTGTTTAGAGAGAAATGAAATTAACAGTAACAACAAACACAATTGAAATTGATACAAATCTAACTGTGTGTGAGATCTGTCTGTCTGTCTGTCCGTCCATGCGCCTCTCATAAGGCGGCATATGCACAGTAATATTACAAAAGAGCGAGAAAACACACGTAACAACGTTGTCGTAACGTCGTCTTCAATCAAAGTCAGTCATACTGCAGAGTCACAGAGTCTTCAAAGGTAGTCTTACCGAGTCGATTAGCTTGCGCGGCTTGTCTTTTGCCTTTTGCACTTGCGCGGCGTCCTCGGCGTTCTTGACTTGTGACTGACCAAAAGAAAATAAAAAGTTGCACCACAACAAAACAGTACTTCTTGTGTTCTTCATTTCATTCTTTCCAGTTGACTTCTTTTGAACTTCTTTCTACTTGACTCAACTCAACTCGTCGTCGTCTGAATCACCTGTCGACTGTCTTTTACTAAAAGATCATTTAGAAAAAGTCGCGTCTCGTCCTCTTCATTCACTTGAAAAGAAACTCAACAAACGTCTCGTTTTACTTTATATTATTATTAAGTTTGTGTTGTTCTATAGTTGGTGAATTCATTTGGAGTAGAAGAAAAGTCATCTTATTCGCGTGGTGTGTGTTCCGTTTTATGTCTACATTTTACTTTATATTACTCACTCAAAAAAGGTGATCATTAACGCGACAAAAGTGCCTCGTTGCGCGCGCGAGCGTTATTCGATTCAGTGATTTTAAGTTGCTCAATGACTTTTTATGGCTCACTTTTCATTTCATTTTTTGCTTCAAAATCTTTTTGTTGTGTTCAAATATATACAACTGTGATGTGATTAAAGTGAGATTAGACTTTGAATGCGAAATTTGTTTGTGGTTTTAGAATAAAAAGTTGTGACCGGCTTTTTGATTTGATTATTCAACATTTGTTTTCCGTTTTTGAAAAACATTTTCTCTCAATTCAAATTTTGAATTTTTCAATCTACTTTTTATTTGCTGTGAAAATGTGATATAAAGGCTGAAGTGTCTTGAAGTTTTCTTTTTGGGATGTTTGAAATGTTTTTAAAATGTTTGGAATTGTTCGACCTTTTATACTTCATGCATGTCTAGTGTTTCAATATTTGAATTTTAAAAATTGTTTTTCGGCATTTAATATTCATAAATTAATCTAAATTTATTTACCTTTTTGTAGCAAATTAATCAAATTATTCCAAATTTCTGCCTTCATGTAATATCATTCTCAAAATTTGTCAGATCTTTTGCGCCAACAAATGATTTACTGAATAAATTCTGTTTCGACCTTTTTGCAAATTTTATGACCCGAAAAATCAACTTAATTTGTTGTTGTTGTTTTCTTGATTTTGTTGTTGTTGTTCTACATAAAACCGAAAAAACAATTAAACGACAATTAACAGGTTCAATTGTGTTTTGACAATTTCCTTGTTTTTCTCGTCGCCGTTTTAGTTAATTATTTAAATGTTTTTGCCACGAAAAAGTGAGAAAATTCGTACATTATTCCTTTCGAAATTCCATTCACAATAATTTCTAGATTTTTATTTTTGTTTTATAATTTAAAAATTCAATGAAGCAAATCATAAGCCACCCAAAATCCTCTTAACCTAAAATGATCCTCTTCCATTAATCAATCAACTCCAAAAAGCAAACAACTTTCCTCAAGTCTCTCAATCCAATAATCTTCTTAACATATCAGCGCTAAATGTGATTTATTTATAAATTTATTTTTAAATAAGGAAAAAATATGTTGGGACATTTTGATCTTTTTTCCTGTTTCGATTTTTCTTGGCAATAAATCAAACAAATCAACCAACACATCAACGAAAATTCTTGCCACAAAAAAACTTGTTCTTAATTAATTTCTCTCTCATTCTCAAAATGTTTTGATTGGTCCTCAACACTAATGACATCGTTCATAAATCAAATACTCAGACTGAGATTATTTCAACAAGATGATTTACTACTCATGATTGATTAGACGATTTCAACAACCATTTTATAAAACAAAGTGATTATCATCAATTTTTTAAATGACTTCATATTCGATGATTGATTAATCAATTAAAAACCAAAATGATTTCCCGTAAAAAGATTATCCTCAAATCTGAGGAAATGCAAAAGGAAAATCGTAACAACCTGAACAGTAATGCTCAAAATGATAAGAAAAATTGTGATCAATTGTTTCAGGATGAGGCGGACTTGTATGATGAAAATGTTTGGCTCAGTTTGGATCAGTTGTTGAGTGTAAGTACAATCAGAAATATTTCCCCCAAATATGTTTACCCCAAATCTCACTTACCCCAATACTAACTTACCCAAATATTAACTTATCCAAAGCTTACTAACCTCAATACTAACTTACCCTAATCCTAACTTACTCAAATACTAACTAACCTAAATACTAGTCTACCCAAATCTCACTAACCCCAATACTAATTTACCCAAATACTAAATTAGCCCTATACTAACTTACCCCTAATATCACTAACCGAAACACTGACTTACCCAAATACTAATTTACCCTAAGTGTCACTATCCCCAATACTAACTAACCTCTAATATCACTAACCCAAACACTAACTTGCCCAAATTCTAATTTACCCTAAGTGTCACTATCCCCAATACTTACTAACCCCAAATGTCACTAACCCAAACACTAATTTACCCAAATGCTAACTAACCCCAATACTAACTTACCCCAATACTAACTTACCCCAATTTACCCCAATTCTAATTATCCCTAAATTCTCTCACCCCTAATAGGACCAAATAACCGAAATCACCAACAAATGGTCCCAAATAGACGACGAAATATGGGGCAAAATTGTGTGCTTCGAACGAAATCGCCGAATTGCGAAAGCCTACGCTCGATCTCAAGTACTCTCAATCACAGGATCCGAATCCGAGTTTGACGGTTCTCGAATTGGGTTAAACGCTTTTCCCAACTATAGGAGAGACGACGAAACTGAGAGGCTTAAGAAACAGATTAAATCGGTATGTTTGTGTATAGTAACGTAATTTATGGAAAGCTCATAAAGATAATATCTAAATTGAATAGTAGTCTTCCATAAATAACGTTCTATAATCCTATTAGTATATTTTAAATAAACTTGTACTTATGCTTTACTTTCCCCAGGGATTCAAATTGAAAATCGACGAAATCGGCAACATCTACATTAAGCGTGTGGGAAAGTGCAACATCTACATCAGCACAGCCAAAGACTGTCTTGGGAAATTTAACAGTAATAATAATAATAACAATAATTTAACTTCGAGAAAGTTTCTCAAAACTTCTGATACCAAAAATTCACCGCCAAATAAGCCTCAATTCAAGTGCCTAGACCAGGACAAGCCTGAAGTGATCTTTAATATGAGACAATTTTTACTGCAAATATCTGAATGGATAGCGAAAAACCCGACTCACAATCCAAAATATCCTCCAGCGGATTTTATGGAACGTTTTCATCAGAAGTGTATTCATTGTATACAGTTGGTCATCTGTGAGGATGAGTCGTGTAGAAAGATTCTGAGACATCCGTGTTGGATTGTGTTGGTTAATATCGTGGGATTGGATTTACTTTGGTCCAGATTTGGATACTCAAACATGATACTGCTCAATCATCATCAACTTTTGAGTCTGAAGTCAGGATTTGCGTTCAACAGTGAGGGAAGGAGTGCCATGGTGACGAATGATAGGAAATTTGGCGAGAGGAAGGAACATAAGAATACGGGTGAGTTTTTGGATTTTTGACTTCTTACTGCTCATGCTCCATACTTAACAATTATAACAATTTGCATAAGTTCTTTTGAGGACAAGCAATTAAACAAATAATAATTGTTATAATTGTTTTTAATTGTCAGGGACGCGTATAAAATATTATTTTCATAATAACCAATTTGATATTAAAGTTCATGTCTTGTAGTAAGTCAAACAAAGTTTATTTACATTTGCAGTGCTTGAGAAATTCAGGTGCGACTCGAGACTTGAATGCGACATTAAATGTCACACTCTTTTCACAGGACAATTTACAGGCTTTGCTTTATATATAGGGAGTTACGTATTACTTTGTGAATGGACGTAGATGATGGAGATTTTATTATGTTTTGTAGATCAACCTGTATAATATAGTTATACGACTATTTAATGTTGTTTGCATATTATGCAAAGTGTGAGATTTGTTCAGTGAGTGAGTGTGAGAAATTTTTCCACGCAACATTCAGGATGAGCATGATTTCATTTTATGTTGTAATGTAGAAGCTATTTTACATTAGTCGGTTTGTTTATGTTTGGCTAGAATTATAAAAATGTTAAGTGTCATCTGCGAAAAAAATGAACAAGTAGTTCAACAAATAGCTTTTATGAATGAATCAAGTAAATGAATAGCCGCCTAACTTATATCTATTAAAAGACACATAGCTCATTAGTAGAATGGCCAAAACATATAATGAATTGCATAAAACATTAGTAAAAATTCTAATTGCCTAGTCAAAAAAAAGTAGAATATTTAAACCATTAGCAAAACACTTAAACATCTTGTAAAACGCCTAAGCCATTAGAAAAAATCCAAATCAATACCAACTACTAAGATACGCCAAGGCCATTAGTTAAAAACATAATCAACTAGTCAAACACCTTATCAATTAGTAAAATACCTAGGTGATTAGTTAAACATCCAAGATATTAACAAAACACCCAAACCATTAGAAAAACATGTAACCCATTAGTATAACATCAAAATTAATAATAAAACATATAAACACCCAATCAAGCATCTAAACAATTAGTAAAATACATAGACAATCAGCTAAACGCCAAAGGCATTTGGCACTAGGCATTTGGCACTAGGCATTTGGCACTAGGCATTTGGCACTTGGCATTTGGCACTTGGCATTTTGCTCTTGGCACTGGGCACTGAGCACTAGATATTTGGCACTAGGTACTTGGCACTAGATACTTGGCACTAGGTATTTGGCACTAGATACTTGGCACTAGATATTTGGCACTAGGTACTTGGTAATATAATTAAAATTAAATGCCCAAACATCTAAAAAATTACCTAAGCCATTAGTTAAAAAATCTGATCACCTAGTCAAACATATAAGACAAAACAACTGAGCCGTTAGTTTTACATTTAGGCTATTAGTAAAACAAACATTTGGCAAAACATCTAAGCATCTATTAAAAATACCAAAGGAGTTAGTAAAAATCCAAAAGCATATATAACATAGACGTCAGAAATATACCTAAGCCATTAGTTAAATACATATGCAAATAGTCAAACTTATAAGCAATTAGTATAACACCTAAGCTATTAACAAAACATGAAATAAAACACCAAACCCATCAGTAAAAATTCAAAACATCTAGCAAAAAACAACTTAACCATTACTATCACCCTTATACATCAACTAAAACAAATAGACACCTACTAAAACACAAAGGAAATTCGTTCAACACCTAACATCTATAGATTATAACGTTTGAACGTCAAAACATACCAAACATAACACTCAACACATCTTCATTTGCTCTTAACAACTCTATTATTACGTTTTCCTCTTTTTGTAAATCGATTTTTTTCTGTTCACCACTCAAAGTACAAATCAAGTTCAACTTGTATAAAACAATACCAACCATTAATAACCTTTACATTACATAGTTTTGCTCTCATTTTGATTGCTTCTTCTTCTTCTTTTCGAATTTTGATCTATTTTAAAACATATATAGACGATCTGTACTACAGTGGTTATATGGCCAAAATATCGAACAACAATGGAATCGGTGCTGCTCAAAATAGCTCAACTCGAAATAATCCGCTGAAGGGACCACCCTGTACAGGAGCAGGCAGCAGCAGCACCTCCTCGTCCTGTGCATCGAATCACTTTGGTGCATCAATCAATGCAAATCAGCATCATCAGCAGCTACTTTCGCGCTATTGCCGTGAGCCACTGAGCAACAGTTCATCTACTAGTTCGAATAATAACAAGCCATCTCAATTACCGAGTCTACTATCGACTACTACTACCAATCGGTATAATGGTAGTAATGGTAGTGCTAATCATTATAATCACCATCACCTCCACCTTCATCATCAACACAATCATAATCACAACAGCCAATCAGCAAATCATTTCGCGCCAATCAACAACAACAAACTGGCCAATCAAAATAGACGATTGTTCAAGTCGACCACTCATCTCACTTCCACCGGGACAACGTCCAGTTCCGATGGAGATAACTGTGCCTCGTCGATGGAGGATCTTTCCAGGTATGGGGTTTTGGTGTGAATGTTTTAGAATTCATGATAATTGCGCATGCGTCAACTTAGGCACTAGGCATTAGGCATTTGGCATTTGGCACTTGGCACTTGGCACTTGGCACTTGGCACTTGGCATTTGGCACTAGGCACTTGGCACTTGGCATTTGGCATTTGGCATTTGGCACTAGACATTTGGCATTTGGTACTAGGCATTTGGCATTTGGCATTTGGCATTTGGTACTTGGCATTTGGCATTAGGCATTTGACATTTGGCATTTGGCACTAGGCATTTGGCATTTGGCATTTGGCACTAGGCATTTGGCACTAGGCATTTGGCATTTGGCATTTGGCACTTGGCATTTGGCATTTGGCACTAGGCATTTGACACTAGGCATTTGGCACTAGGCATTTGGCACTAGGCACTTGGCACTAGGTACTTGATAATAGAAACTAGACATTAAACATTAAAAATTATGACATTTGATCATTATATCCCCATGAAATCAAATTGAGTTTTCTTATTATATTAGTGCAGTTATCCAGTCTCATTTGCATAAATTATAAAAAATTTTGACTGACAATCCCTTTCTTTATCTCTCCATAGTTCGTATTACCATCGATACTATCGAAACAATAGTTCAAATCACAATCCTCAATCACATTACCAACAACAACAACATCAACCGAAATTATTCAAATCTCGCTTTACGAGTGAAACAGCAACGGCCACCAACATCAACAACTCTCGTTGTTATCCGAATCACTATCGGTCATCATGTTTCAATTCTAATTTGAACAGTTCAACCTCTAATATGAATTACTACAAAATGAAGCAAATGGCCAACAAGTCGAGTTGTGATAAATTGATGGCTATGAAGAAGCTGTCCAGTTCAAATATTGAACTGAGAAGTGGTTTCACCTACATGGGCGATGATGAGGCTGATGCAGATGATGTGATCATGATGACCACTGGCGGTAATGATGACGATAAGAGGACAGCTAAATTACAGGGCACTACAGTTGCGAAGAAGGTGAAAGATGAAATCGAAACCAATGGAGATGGAAATATTGCAAATAAAGATAAAAATAGAGGAAAACTCAGGGGAATGGTCAAAAAGTTGAGTTCAAGTGATTGAACTAGACAGTATTTTGTTGTTATTGTTATTATTTGAACTTTGCATCATAATAATAAAGTAATAAATAATTTTGTTATGTCAAAAGATGTTTTTGATGAAAAATATTTTTGTACATTTTATGGTCCACTTTAAAGCCTCAAAATTATATGTCAAGTTGAAGTTGATTCGATTTGATTGAATTATTAGTAGCGCCATCTATGAATTTGTCTTTGAATTAATTCTAGACATACTTATTTATGTCATGAGCTACGGAGTTTGTCTGCATATCTCTTTAGGGGGATAAATTAAATGGAGAACGAATTGACGGAATCAAAGAATTTGGAAAAATTTTAATATATTGCTGTTGAATTTTATCCCCAAATAGAAATACAAATTTCCAAATGTGCTTATGAAATTTTCCAATTAGATTTGGATCGTTTGAATCTTCAAGTGAGTTGACGGATCCTATCCCCAAATAAAATCCAAAAACGAGACTTCAGGATCCAATCCCTAAATTTGCAATACGAGAAAAAATTAAACCTAAAAATGAATTTTTGAATCTTATCCTCCAATTGGAGAACCTAAGAATCTTCAAATATGTTTCTAGCAACAAATGGGGACAAATTCCAACATTAGGTTGTTGATGTCCACCCGGTGATGAACAGGAAAATCTCAAAATGAGTTTGTGTATCTTACAAGAATTTATTTATTTATTTACGTACAACAATTAAAATATATAAATCAAATTTTTAAATATGGAAATTAAAATATGTACAAATCAAACAGAATTAATATGACTAAATTTTGCATTGCATCACATCATTACATAATAATGTGCAATTATATAATAATAATTAAATGACTTGAATAATGATAAAATTACCCTGAAATTGTTACATATCAAAGGAGATAAACTACATATGGAGATAAGTAATGGACTTTTGAAGATTACGGAGACAATTATACAACTAGAAGAAATTATTTTGATTCTAAGATGACTATTTTTGGGGAAAGGGATATGCGATTAATTAATTTCGAATATAATTAAATAATTAAATATCAAATAAATATGTGGATTATATATTTTGATGAGATGGGTGGCCGTTACGATGACATCTTGAATGTTGAATTTTTTGTGAAGATTCATGATTACGAAATACGTCTGAGAGTCATGAATCATTTATGAATTAAGTGCTTTCATAAAGCATCGCTCCAATAGATGGCGCTGCAATTCGTGTCTTTTAAATTTTAATCAATGAATGATGATGAAGATGATAAGTGATGATAAGTGATACTCTTTAACTATGAAAAGTGTCATAGGTGCCCTCAAACATTTGATTACCATCATTCATATCATCATAAACACTCGAATGATAATCAGCGTACGGATTGAACATCTTCAAGGCCTGATAACCACTGCTAGGCATGAATCTTCCACTGCCAACACTACTGCTAGTGCTACTTGGCATACTATTAAAACTATTACTTGAAGATGAAGAATCCAGGGAATTAAAATGACGATTCACTAGTTGAGACGCTGCTGTCTTCAAGTCCGAGTACGGATGATTCACTCCCGCTTGATGCAGCTTCGAATAAATGTCCTGAGGCGATATTATCGTAGGATTCAGTGTACTGGAACTGCCTTGTAAATCTGTGGCAGATGTAGAAATACTCATGGGTGACCCGGCTGAATTCAAAGTGTAAGGCAATGTCTCCGGAAAGAGACCTGGCGGAGGCTTTTCACCGATTTTAATCATTCCAATTGAAGGATTTCGTTTGGTCACTAATTAAGAAAAGAGAAAAGTAAAATAAAAATAGATTAGAGTAAATTTGAAGTTATGCAAATGATGAGATTAAATAAGAAAGTTAATAATATCAAATGTTAATTAGTAGTGCAACAAAAAGTTATTTACGGATCTGTTTGTTTAATATATATATCGATTATAAAGATTTGATGATGAAGATAATCGATTTGAATATATCTAAACTAAACTAGGAAATACAAAACAGAACAGAAATATAAATATAAATGCGTGAACCAGTTCTAGTATTAGGTTTATTCAAAAAGTGTGCCTTCCGTAAAGTCATGCATTTGATCGGTTAATCATACTGGGAACTACTATTTTAATTGTGCTATAATCGATTAACTTATATCAAAATATCGATATATTTAAATTGGGGTTTAATGTATAGGTGGGTTTGTTTGATTGAGGTTTGAGATTAGATAGATTGAATAAATATGCTAATGGTTTATTTGTCTTATGAGGCTTTCTGATTAGTTTCGTGGATTTGTCGATTAAAAAAATCAGAAATAATCAGAAATAGTCAGAAATTGTTAACTATTGGTTAGGCATTGGTTAGTCTTTAGTTAGCGATTGGTAAGCCATTGGATAGCGAATTGTTTGCTATTGGTAAGTCATTGGTTAGATAATGGTTAGTCATTAGATAGTCATTGGTAAGCTATTGGTTAGCTATTAGTTAGTGATTGGTAAGCCATTGAATAGCGAATTGTTTGCTATTGGTAAGTCATTGGTTAGCTATTGGTTAGTCTTCAGTTTGTCGTTGGTTAGTCATTGAATAGACATTAGTTAGACATTTTTAGCAATTAGATATGTATCTATTAGTAATGACTTAAGTATTGATGTTAGTGTTGACAATATTTGGTTGGTTACAAAAACTTACCCTGATTTGACGCCGCAGCCGTAGAACCACTCGAGGAACTCAACGAACTCGTCCCCGCACCCTTCGGACTAGAAACGCCCAACAACTTTTGCATAAACCGAATCCGTGGTCTCGTGGCAGAAAAGTTGGGAAACGCTTGCACCGACAATTCGTTGACACTTTTCAGTGTGCTGAGTATTCGTTTGATGCTCACGAGTGCCTTCAGACCGTTGTTCAACATTTCCACAGTGTTTTTATTGATTTTAAACGAAGACGAACATCCAATCAGCAGTAGAAGGAAGAGTAGTAGAGTTGAGTAAATTTTCATTTTTGATATGATATTTTCTTTTAGTTGAAAATCAAAGTGCAAAATTCACTTGTGCACAAAAACAAACACAAAGTAAAACTGCGCAAGTGGTGAATTACTCGATTTGGCAGGTTATCCACGCTGCGCAAGTGTTGAGTCCACTGACCGACTGACAGAGTGACCAACTTATAACATTTTAACACAAACACACACACAAACAACACAAACTCTTCAAAGAAGAAGGAGAACGAAGAAGAAGAACGAAAGAACGAAGACCGACAAACGTCACTGATGCATGGAAGGGATGACGACGGTATAACAAAATCTAAACTCGAAGCGCGCCGCGGCGTTAAAGAGTTTTATGACAGGCAGCAGGGCAAGGTGAGGTTTAGGATGCGTGGACACACTAAACAAAGTTATTAACGGTAAAGTCGCACAAGATGATGAACCGAACTGTTAAGTCCTGGACGTTCGTGTACCTGTGGCGGTAAAAAAGAGTTATTAATAAATTATATATTTAACGAGTGAAAGGTTAAAAGTATTTCTTAAAATAAACGCAGCGCATGTGCAGAAGGCACTGAATCTGTTTTTGGAAAGGCTGTGAACGTCCTGGAACGTCTTGGAACGTCTTGGAACGTCCTGGAACGTCTTGGAACGTCCTGGAACGGCTTGGAACGTCCTGTAGCACACGGTTTCAAATAACATTTTCAAGAACTGTTCACAAACAACGTTACAAAATAACGTTTCTATCGTTTGCGCATGCGGCGCTTATTTTGAAAAAATTCTAGGTATTTAAGATTCAAAGGGGGAGATACAGTTGAGTGGTCAGTGAAATGGACTGTGTTATTCGTTTGTTTGTACTCGAAAAGGCTAAAAAGCAAATAGTCTTTAAACAGATTTAGATTTATGACTCCAGTTTTTTTATAAACTTACCGGTAAAGTAAAGTAAACAAGGACAAGTTTTCCTTTTAGAAAAAATAATGAAGATATTAACAAGCGCAGCAGAAAATATTTGTTTTAAAGCAAAAAAACAAAGGTTTTTTTCATATAAAAAGTTGTTGTTGCAAAAATGAAATCGTAAAATTGAAAGTTTGCTCGAAGGAAAACAACAAAAAAATCCGAATTGACGTTTTGTGATTTTCATTTAACGGGGCTTTCTCAGACGCAGACTTGTTTGACGAGAGGATCATGAGTGATCTTGATGTAACTTTACTATTTACTATACCACTCTAAGATGAAAAGCAAAGTCAATGATGATGACTATACCTCTATACATAGGTTGAGTGTTCTGTTTCTGTCCTTCTGTCTGTCTACCTGTCTGAGTGTATGAGAGAAACCCGAACATTAAAAGAGAAAATAAAGATCTTCTCTTCTTATATGTCTCGATATCATTTCTAGTAGTAGTGATAGAATAGTCTAGAAGAAGTAGAAAGTCTTCATGATTTTATATTTTATAAATAAATAAAAGCAGACAAATTGAATGTTGTGAGAAACGTTGAATGAAGGTTCGTTTCGAGTTTAAAGTACTTTAGTTTAAGTGAAGGTGAATTCAAGTGTGGAAAATGCGAAAGCATTCCCGGACAATCCAATCAGTACTGAACTAGATAATAATTCTATTATACATTATTGTATTACTAATAGTCTTTTAGTATTGATATTAGATAATAGGATTTTAGGTGGAGTGCGCATTTTGTTCTATTGTGTTGTCAGATTTGCGCGAATAGATCCGTTTAATGCTGACTGACATATTTATTAATATTTTATTGTCTGACATTAGAATGACTGATCTGATTTGTCTGCTAATTGAATCATCTTCTTCTTATGCGGTTGGTTTGATTTTGCGGTTTTTGGAGAAAATTATTTAATGGGGAAAATTGGGTCGGAAAATAAGGGAGAGGTCTAACTTTTAAGGTAAAATGATTTTGATGACTTGTACAAGTAGCTTCTGGTTTTGATTTTTCGAGTATTTTTTGTAAGAAAATTGCGCGTTTTTCTGTTGCAAAAGGCAAAAGGCAAAAGGCAAAAGGCAAAAGGCAAAAGGCAAAAGGCAAAAGGCAAAAGGCAAAAGGCAAAAGGCAAAAGGCATTAGACATTAGACATTAGACATTAGACATTAGACATTAGACATTAGACATTAGACATTAGACATTAGACATTAGACATTAGACATTAGACATTAGACATTAGACATTAGACATTAGACATTAGACATTAGACATTAGACATTAGACAAATACGACTTTCTACATGATCTTAAAGAAGGTGCTCAAAAAATTTCACTTGATATCATATTTTGTATATCAAATTGAAATTATTCTCGGACACCGTATTATGTAGCCAATAATACAAATCGTTAATGGCTAATATCCCATGGCTAATAGCCATAAGAAACATTTTTTGTTATATACCTTACCTAATAATAAGTGTCGTTCACATGTGCCGTATCACGATATCAAATCATATCCAATCAATGCCATACACGAGTCTTGCTCTTCCACTTCTTTTGTCCATTAGTCATGTCCTGTGTCCACGTTTGTGTCCACATGAAGACAGTGAGACAATATCTCCCCGTGACCACCATCACAACAGTCTCAAGTAGGTCACCGCACATTTGGGCACAGTTGACACAACCCCCACCTATCTTTATATATTTCTCCAAGTGTACAAAGCAGTAAATCAACTTCGAACTCGAACGTTATATATTAACCGCCCTCTCTTTCATATGTCTCATGAGTATGAAATGACGAAAAAGAAGAAGTTCAATTTCTATTTATAGTTACCTTGCCCTTACCGTTAACTAAACTTATATATTATTACCGTTGAAGATTGACCGGGCAAAAGATGAGTGGTGAGTTGTAGTGAGTGCGAGATCATTGCCACCGTATAGTGGTTACTTTAGGTGATTGGTGAGAGATGATGGGTGGTGGGCTGTACTGCCCACCGTTTAGGAAAAGGTGAAGAAAAAAGCATTGTAACAGTAAGAACTAAATTGTCCCATTGGTAGTGCATTTTTATTTTGCTTCTCTCCAACATAATGTACTGTTTGAGTCAGGTTTCATTGATTTCTTTTCTTTTTTTCAGTATTGAGTAATGCAGAAAATCAATTAACTAAACTGTCTCTTACTGTGCTTTCAATGAGAGGGGGACGCACCAAACAGCAGCGCCCCCACTCGAACCAACAAATCAATTAACAACAGTATCAACGAGATGAATCAATTTATTGTCAGGTGACAACAACTCTTGACGAACTCTAATTCTGTTTTGAAAGAAAGAAAGAGAAATGCGCTTCGGTGCACTTAAGTACAACGTAAGATATTAGCAAAAGTTTCTGTCATTGTGCACTTTGTCTATGAATGACCCCGTAACCATAAACTTTTATAACCACCTAATATATTACAAATAGAATTGTTTTGTTTTGCCATTATTATTTTTTTGCGAAAGAAGAAGGAGAAAAACAAAGAGGCATTATATTGCGATCCGATTTGGCAAACGAACAAAAACAATTTAGTTCAGATATCTCAATTTAGTAGTTTGGGATGGACACAAATTTTGTTGGCCAAGAAGAATCACAATGAGACAATAACAAAAAGGTTAAGATGAAAAAAAAATTAGAGCGAGAATTTGGGGTTAAGTTCAGTTGGCCTTTTTGGGTATTGAGAATTGGAGAAACAATGATACAATGGACATTGAAAATAACAAGATTTTTGTCAATGTCAAGTGCCAAAAAATAACAATTTTTATAAATAGCTAATATCCGAAAGCTAATTGCTAATGTCTATTTTAATTTTCTATAAGCTATTAGATGTTCACCAAAAATATCCAATATCCAATATCCAATATCCAATATCCAATATCCAATATCCAATATCCAATATCCAATATCCAATATCCAATATCCAATATCCAATATCCAATATCCAATATCCAATATCCAATATCCAATATCCAATATCCAATATCCAATATCCAATATCCAATATCCAATATCCAATATCCAATATCCAATATCCAATATCCAATATCCAATATCCAATAGCATTCCTCCATTAGCAACTTGCCATTAGTCATTCGTAATTAGCCATTGTTTATTTTTCATTATCCCAAAACCAATAAACATTAATATTTCTGAATTTGTCAACTACCATCATTCAAATTGTTTTTTCAACATTTCCATAGCCTAATATCCAATGGCTAATTGCTAATTAAAATCATTCAATATCTAACATCCAACACAAATTTAATTTTCTATAAATTTATTAATATAATAATTCAATAAAATAAATATATAATTAATTAATAAAGGTACATAGGTAAATATATACGATAATAATATCACTTAGGGGTAAATTGAGAAAGTCCAAACATTGTTTGGAATCAATTCTATAGATAGATAGTATTATATCTAAATGTTTAAGTAAATAAGGGAAATATAATAGAGATTGATACGCAAAAGGATAAGGTCATTAGTCCGGTCCAGAAACAGTCCGTGTAAAGTGGATCGCCATCTTTTGAGCTTTTTGTGTGCAACTCTTTCTTTAGGAAAGGTGAATCAACTTTTGGAAATGTTCATTTAACTTGATCACATCTTTACGATTGTTAATTCCGATCACTTGGGCAACCTCCTCAATACTCGGCACACCCTTGGGGACATGTCGGTAATTCTTTGAACCAGTACCGCCCATATAGTCGGGCAGGTGATGATGCTCGATAATCTCGGTAATGTTTGAGAGGGTAGCGAATTTGACAATCTTCTTTGCGTCCTCATCCAACCAGGAGCGAACCAACTTCCAGATTTGGTTAAAGATCCAGGGCAGTTCGTAGATGCATACATAGGAGATGGCGCCTATGAAAATATATTTAAAAATTAGTTAACTTGCAAAACACTAGATGGCGCCACAACTCATACCCGAATAATGACTCGAAAGTGTATTGATAATGAAGCGCGCCATATCGAGATCAACATTTGAGAGCGAAGCCTTGTGGCAATCAAAGATAATGCCAAAGCCACGGTTGGGATTGTTGGACACAATCTGCTCCAGCACGTGGATGAAATAGTGACGAGCCAGATTCTCCAGGGACTGATGACCGTGGGGGTCCTTCTTGTTGAAGCGCAGACGGAGGATTATAATGTTGTGGCCATCCTTGTCGGGTAGGTACGAGAAACAGGCTGCAATTTGGTAGAATTCGGCGGGAAAGGTACTGTGGCTCCTGTAAATAGATTAAGTGATTAGATTTTATAGGATAAACTCATGTTGACTCATGTTGACTTATTCTTAGTCATGTAGATTCATTTTCACTCGTCCAAACTCATCTCGACTCATTTTCACTCATCCAAATTCATCTAGACTCATTTTCACTCATCCAAATTCATCTAGACTCATTTTCACTCATCCTAACTCATGTCGACTCATTTTTACTCATCCTAACTCATGTCGACTCATTTTCATTCATCATAACTCATGTCTACTCATTTTCACTCATCCTAACTAATGTAGATTCATTTTCACTAATCCAAACTCATATCGACTCATTTTCACTAATCCAAACTCATATCGACTCATTTTCACTCATCCAAACTCATATCGACTCATTTTCACTCATCCTAACTCATATCGACTCATTTTCACTCATCCTAACTCATCTCGACTCATTTTCACTCATGCTAACTCATCTCGACTCATTTTCACTCATCCAAACTCATATAAAAAGCTCATATTGACTCGTTTTTGCTCATGCTAACTCATCCAAACTTTTACCAAAAAGTCAAAAATGTGATTGGCCAGTTCAAAACTATCAAATTCAAGGCTTTTGCAATCCAAAAACTCTTGGCGAAATCTATTTGTATTTCTACTCTACACGCGACTACTATTTGTGCCATGTCTAATTTAATGTTTACCCAAAAGCTATGTTTGAATTTACAATTGCGAAAGCATAAAAATAGCTACACATGTACACACAATAAGTCACACTTAGTAGTAAGACTTAAGGGTGAAGGGAGAAATAATCAAATAGCTAATAGCTAAACAAAGCAATGACATTGAAACACCTTTCTCAGACACATTTCTGACCATTGAGCAATTGGTGGTCCAGTACTCATCAAAATCAAGTGTGTTTCAACAAGTTGTTGCTTTATTGTTGAAAAACAATTATTTTTAGGAACATTGTTCACGAAACAATGTTTTGTTTACTCGTTTTTGAATTCAAAAGATGCGAAAAAGAAAAATAGAAGCCATGTCCAATCAATGAACTCATGAATGACTCATTGAGCAATTGCATTTAACACGCCAAATTGATCGATCGATCGACACACTTAATCATACACGCGTATTTAAATAAGTGAGCTAAGTGAGTTAAGTTTTACGGCTATTTGAGTATGTTAATCCAATTTGTTTAGCTATTTGCCTAACTATTTGAAGATGTTACGCAAAAAATAAATAAGCAAACGTATATTTTTAGAAATGTAGCAATGCTTTGGTATTTTGTGATGAATTTCCCAATGAAAATTTGAAGATACTCTTTACTAAATCAATGATTTTATCTTGCGCTTTCAAAAAATAACTAAAAAGATGAGATTATGTTTGATAAAATGTTTCACTTATTATAATTTATTCCACCTATCATTGATACAAATCTTTTAATAATAAATATTGATTGATTTAATAAATAATCCAATTTTTATACAATAAAAATAAATACCTAACGTGAACAACATCCGGAAAGCAATCTATATTTGGCTAGATCATAATCGTATAAAATCGCATAAAAATTGTTATGCAAAATCGCAGCATTTTCCCTGTATTAGCTTCCATGTTACGTACACACTAACATCCGCATAGTAATACGACGTCAATCTTATTATCTTTCGAATCAAAATCCAGAAGTGGAAGCAAAATTAAATCATAAAAATCCCAAAATAAATCACATATGTTCAATTAATGTCCTGTCATTCTTACTCAAGATAAAAGAATAAAATAAAACAACAATAAAATCAATTGAAAAATTAATCCATAAATCTTCTTATATAATTATTACTTATTGGAAAACATAATAATAAAATAATTATTTCCTGGAACTCAAATTAAAATATTTGAGACAAGTTTTTTACAATAAAATAAAAATTATGGAATAATTGATTGAGACAATTGAAGACAACTGCAAGCTCAAACTAATCCAGACAATTTGGGAAAATCCTATTCCTGACAATTTAGCAAAATCCTAATCCAGACAATATGAGAAAATCTAGTCCAGAAAATTTGGAAAATCCTATTCCTGACAATTTAAGAAAAGCTAGACCAGACAATTTACACAGATCCTAGTTCAGACAATTTAGAAAAATCCAAGTCCAGACAATTTAGACAAATCCTAGTCCAGACAACTTAGAAAAATTCTAGTCCAGCCAATTTAGAAAAATCATGACCAAACAATTTGTAAATAGCTAGATCAAATAATTTAAGAAAATCTAGACCAGACAATTTAAGAAAAATTAATCCAGATAATCTCAAACCCAATTCCCCTCCCATCAATTTGACTTACCATGAATTAATCTGAATCCGCTTACGCCAAATCAAACTCTGATGAACCGCTTTGACCGCATCCTTCAAATTAGTAGGTTCCCACTTCAAGAATCGTCTAATAAACCAGTCATCACTCTTGAGCATCTCCACATCCTTCTTATCGTAGATCAGTTCCTGTGCGTAGAAAAGCTCATCGGAATTGTTGTTGTCCACCAGTTCGAGTTGTTCCAGAATTCCTTCACGCACTTGATGAATGAATTCGTCGTCAAAGTAGTGGGCCACTTTGGTCCCAGGGGCTGGAGTGTCGGTGTTGGTTTGCGATGGCATTTTGAATTGTTTGAAGAAGTAGAAGAAATTAAATAAATCACAATTTAAAACAATTAAGTAGAAAAATGATCGTTTTTCAAGACGTGTCAATTTTCGGTGTCAATTTTCATCAACCTCAAAATATCATCATCAACAGGACTAGTCTCAGGCAGCTTTTGATTTATTTTTAAAGTATTTTCCCGCCTAAACGACGTTTCTTTTTATAACCACAAACAAATACTCATAAGAGGCACATACAGACAAACAGACAGACAGACAGACAGACACGTTCTAGAATAGATCGATCGATCAAAAATAGTTAAACGAGCTAGAAGAGAAGGAGGAGTAAAAACGAACGCATTACACACGAAAAGGTAGAAGATGAAGCAGAAGGCTTGGGTTTATGAAGCAATTGACATGACGAAATCGAAAGAAAAAAAAAATTAAAACGAAAACCAAACACATGAAGAAGTCAATGACAAGTTGGTTAAGTGAGAACAAATGTACGTTGTGTTGTTCAATTGTTATTGTTGTTGAAAATTGTTCAAACAAAGAACAAAAATTGATCAATTTTCGGTTCAAATTAAAATGCTTGTACGTAAATTGAAAAATAGAAGATTTCATTTATGGGTTTTTTACTTCTATTTGCGTATGATGATGATCATGAAAATTGATCTCATTTTTAAGGGTCGTTTTTCAGACGAAGGTGAATTTAAATGAAAGTTATATTCAAATCTTATATATGAGTGAATTGTGGTGTAAACGTGAGTTGGCAAGTCGTTTTTCGAGGTCGTCGTTTGTTGTTATGTTGTTGGTAGTACCTTTTGAGTGTTCTGTTTTTTTGCTTCAATGGGGCACTTGAGCAGTGGGGGTTGGTCTTACAAGGTTAACATTTTTGCAGTTGCAACATACACAAAACAGGAAAATAGACGAACTAGAATAACTTGTATATATCGACGGGTTTGTGATCATGATCTTTCGGTAAAAGTTCGAGCGTGTCTGGCCAACTTGTTGTCATTATCTTCGGCTTCTTGGTATTCGTCTCCTTGTTCTTATATCTTGTTTCTTGATTGCCATTTCAGTTTTTCACTTTTAACGATTTTTGGTTAATTTATTTGTGGTTTTTTCGAGTAGAAAAAATCTTGGATACACTTTTTTAGCTGACAACTATTGAGACTCACATATACACGAATTCGAAATGGACTGAATAAAAAACTAGGATTGACTGTTCTCACTCCCAGTCTGACAGTTGTAGCCAGTGATCTTGTCCGATGATCGTGGTGGTCAACTCTCAACTTGTTAGTGGACATGAGAGGGAAACGAGAGAGACAGTCATCATCTGTAAGCTTGACCATCAACCAAGGTAAAAGGCAATACATGCAAAGTAGTCCTCGAAGTTCTCGTCACTCTTTCTTAGTACGCGAGATGCTTTACAAGCAGAAGAACAAACCTGACCAATTGCCACTTCTCGGTTACCATGCATTGCATCTAACGCGCGTTTGTTTTGTTCCGTTGATTTTCCCAAACTCGCGTGGCCTAAAACCTCATAAGCTGAAAATGATTGTTGATGTTGATGATAAACTTGTTGAAACATATGTTGAAATGAATGAAGAAGAGGGAGGCGAGATATGTGTCTGAATGTTATTGTTTTGACTGTGTGGGTGAATGAGATTTGCGATACAGGAGGTCAAAGGTCATGTGAGATAAGCCTTATCTATGATATTTCGCCAATACTCTCTCTCCGACATCAGCGGTTGGCATCAAAACCTTTTTAAAAAAAACAACTGAACAATGTCCACTTTATCAAACCTCTCTTGATTTGTAGAAGTTGCTAAGTGCACTTTACAAGTCTTGAGTGTTTTTGTCCGTATACTTAGTCATCTAGGTAATTAAGTATACTGACCACCGGTCAGTTACCAAGGTAATAACCGCTAATAACTTTAACCCCTTAGAGATAAGGTTCACAGCAAGTGACCTCTTTCTTCCTTTCAAGTCAAGTCAAAACAAGATTTAATATCGATTTAACCCTTCTACTTGCTCTTCTCAGTCTCGACCGATCCTTCGATTTTTCGGGTCGGATTAAGTTCATTTCTTCTTCTATATTTGAATTGAATAGAATTTATGTTCATATGATCATCATCAACATATGTACCGTAAAATCTCAAACTAGCGCCGCGGCGCTTATTAATTTCAACAGGCTCTGACTGCGGCGATTATTTGAATGCGGCGCTTAATTGAATGCGGCGTTTATAAATTTGGGAATCCTTTTTGGTAGATTTTATTCAAAATTTAATGCTTTTTTAATGAAATTACCCTGTAAAACACCAAAATTTAGCATAAATTCTCAAAGTGCGGCGCTTGTTTGAATGCGGCGCTTATTAATTAAAACAGGCTCTGGCTGCGGCGATTATTTGAATGCGGCGCTTAATTGAATGCGGCGCTTGTTAGAGATTTTACGGTATTACCGGTTACAGGTATTAAACTCTTTAAATAACCGGATAAAACCGGTTCCGGTCGCGAACCTTGATATATTTAGATTTGACGCTTACGTCATTGCATTAAAGTTTAATAACACAAAAAGCACTTTTGACCAAGCATTGCTATGTAATTTGTGGATACTATAATTAGGACTTGAACTGACCGCTTCTTTTTGAACGGATATATTCATAATAAAAACAATTTACGTCAAAGACGTCAAGAACAAACCGGTTGTACGGTTTTTGCTCGTAAAATAGAAATGTTATTTGATTTATGATTACCCCTAAAATGCAGTAAAATTTTCAAAAGACAATTTTATACACGGAAACTTATTTGATTACCTAACTTTAATGCGTTTAGATCACTTTTAATTTCGAATATCTCGAAATCCGATTTGATTGATTCAGTCCTTAAAATTTAATACCCAGACTTGTCTGGAAAACGCCCAAACTGATGTCAATCTAATCGAAATGTACATCAAAATGTACTTATACAGTCAATTTTTTAAGTTTCAGGAACTTAAAACTTTTTATTTTACTCTAAATGTTTGTCAACAGACTCGAATACAAACAAACTTGAAATCTTAAGAAACAAGCCTTTTGACCTCCAAGTCCAAATGTTCTCAAGTCCAAGAAGAAGTACAAAAACGACTAAGCTAATCATCATAATATTATACAACCACTTAATAAGCAAAACTAAAGGGGAAATTTGTTTATTTATTTAAAAGTTTTCAGACTTGGATTTTTTGGGGTTGAAAAAGAGAAGAAATAGACTCGACATTGACAAACTGTACGTTAATATACATTTCCGTGTACATTAATGTGCATTTTAACAAGGGACAATTACAACACACCTGAGATAAGTGGGTTGAAGTGATGATGAAATCAAATAAAATAAAGTTTGCGAAAGTGGGCGGAAAAGCTAGGGGAAATACATAGTTTTAGGATATATCGCAAAATCATAAATCAAACACCTTTCTGTTGATTTTATCACTTTACTTAACCCGTTAACTAAGGTTGTGATTAGAACCATTTAATCTTGTAACTCTTAACATTTGATTTGATAATGTTAAAGACGATTATAGACGGTTATAGACGTTTATAGACGATTATAGACGGATATAAACGGTTATAGACGGTTATAGACGGTTATAGATGGTTATAGAAGGTCATATACGTTTAAAGACAGTTATAGACGGTTATAGACGGTTATAGACGGTTATAGACGGTTATAGACGGTTATAGATGGTTATAGAAGGTCATATACGTTTAAAGACAGTTATAGACGGTTATAGACGGTTATAGACGGTTATAGACGGTCATAGACGGTAATAGAAGGTTATAAAAGATTATAGATGGTTATAGACGGTTATAGACGCATAAAGACGGTTATCGACTGTTATAGATTGTTATTGAAGGTTATAGACGGTTATAGACAATGAAACATTTTATATTTTGCAATTTTGATGCGCCATTTTTTTTATTAAAAAATAATTCGCAAATTCAATGCTAAAAATATATGCGGTTATGATGAAGTGAATTTGTAATTCAATGTCCATATTATTGAGTGTATTTTTAAACTACTAGATAATTTTTGTTCTTACATAAAATTGAGCAATACACAATGTCATTTAATATACGAGAATTGCCATGTAAATTATTAATGTTACGAAGAACATTTTATTTGCTATCGTTAAAAGAAAGAGCCATCGGTAAGAAATACGAAAAGAACAACACGCGAACGAGAATTTCTCAACCTTGTTCTCAACTTGTGTTGTGTTGGCTTTATCTTTCGAAACCTACAAGAACAAAACGTTAAGTTTTACAAACTGTCTAATTCGAAAACTTAACTACACAACTTTTACATAGTCTAACATAAGTCTGACATATGCAAACATTGCGTCATTCGGTGCGCGTCAGACATGTTCACATGATGTTGAAATGTTAGAAGAAGTTGGTCGAAACGAAAAACTTGCAAAATTCCTCTCTTTCTCTCATCTTCAACTTCAAAGTCTAAACAAGAGCTCTCGTAACCTAAAGAAAGTGGACAAAAAATAATGCAAATTTTTCTTCTTCTCCACTACTAGGTTGAACAAATATTTGACCACAATCGAATGTGCCAAAAGGGTGATCAAACACTTTTGGCACATTTTCGTTTTGTGATTGGGAAAATTGACCATTGGCAATTAGCATATTTAAATATACAAATAAAATCATTTTCAAACTTGAAAGTGTAAAATCAATTTAAGAAGAGAAATTTCCGCTGGACAAACAAATACAAGTCTTTTGTCATTTTCAATTTGTTTCTGAACTTGAACTTTTTCCCCCTTTCCTCCAATTTCTTTCCTTCCCTGCTCACTTTTTAATTAAAATTTCAGGGCATTAAAATTAAGTAATATAATTTAAAAAGGATGATGATAATAAATTTCACTTAAAAATCGTGCTAATCTTACAGATCAATCTTCTGACAATTGTGAGATAAGGCCAGGCTTGAGAGAGCTTTATAGATTTAGTGCTTAGATAAGGTTTTACAATTTCGGTGAATTTGTGAACCTCCTCGTATGATTTTTATAACGAAAGTATACGTGACTGATTGCGATCAATTCGAGCAAATTTTACGTGATAATTTTTCAAGTGCAAATTTTGAACTTGAAAGTGAAAGCTTACTTTACTTACCCCCTTCGACTAAAAGACTAAAATAGCATGAAAGTTTTTCCTTTCAAGGTTAACGTAGCAGGATCGAAGCGGTTTGCAAGTTCAAGAGTGGCAATAACCCTCTTATTAATGTCTTTAGTTACCTGTGTCTACCTGTCAGTACATGTTGCAAAGTGCAAATTTAGTATGTCAGCTCGTATTTTATGAGTAGAAATTGGATCCTTGTGGCGCGAGTTAAGGTTGAATTAGTGATTCAGTACTTTCCAGTTAAATTTTTTTTGTAGGAGGAAAGTGTCGAAATTTTGTACATTTTTAATCTACTTACTAATAAATATGTAGGGAATCTATCGCAATCATGAAATATAAATTAAAAGTGTAATAATTCGAGTACAAATGAACACTGGGTACATTAGTTTTCAATAAGGACATTCACTTTAAATTACATTACGTGACCATCAGAGAGTAAAATTTTTTGTTTGTTCACGTGATTTTTTTCTAAGATTTGAATATGCAAAAAATATTCAAATTTTTAATTCCAACAAAAATGTCTTAGGTATTTTCCAAAAACAAAAATGTATAATCTGAAAACCAATTGCGTCAAACAAAATTTCGATTTCAAAATTAAATCTAAAAAAAATCAGTCAATGATAATTTTATTCAAGATTTGGATTTATGAATTATTTAATAGCTCCACAATAAGAGTAAAGGGGTGACGCGTGTCTTGACATTTTTTATGACAATCTATGCATGCGTTAATACTTGATACGTAAAAACTAATCGTGATGACAATAATGATGATGATGATGATAATGATGTCATTACATATTGTATTAATCATTTCCGAGTGCTGCCCTGACACCCCTTGGTAAAAGATTGGTTTGTAATGATAATGATAATTGTAATGGTAATGGTAATCATAATCAAATCATTGTGGTTTCATACAAGATCATAAACGATCTCGTGTTTAAGACTAATGAAGTCGTAACACACGTGATTGGGACAACAAGTGCTATTGCTAATTGTGAGATTAATATACAACCAATTAAGGGTGAGATTTTTGATGAGCCTTAAGGGGCAATTAATAACCGTTTAGTTGATGCAGGGAGAAAAATACCGAAAAGAAGGAAACCCATTTTTAAAATCATAAAACCAAAAAAAGTTTAATATTAATTGACAAGGTAATTCCAATTCCGTAAAACTAAATCCATTAATTCCGTCAGGAATTGCACATCAAAATATTTTAACAATGATTATACCCAATTAATTTGAGAGTTCCTTCTTCTTCTTTCAATTGGTTAATTAGTACAAGCGTTCGGTCATTCATGATCCGAAGACAAAAGAGTTCATGAATTATCATTGATGAGAAAAAATCTTAATTCCCCTTGTCCTTTAGAAATGTTGGAAAGTCCGGTTAACTGTCAAGTCGAATCATTTATTGTATTGTTGTAATCATCACTGATGAAACCAAGTCCACAAAGTCTGAATTATAATTTATAATTAACAACATCATCTCATCTTCTCACTCTCTCTCTCCTCTCACCTTTCAACTAGCTTGTCCAACATGAGTGAGTGCAAGACATTGCACTTGTTGCATCGTCAAGTGCAGCACTTGTGCTTAGTCATGAGTCACAAGTGACTCGTGCATCGCACACGTATATTTGAACGAACGAGCAAACCAATGCGGAAGTGTCTACATACAACAGCAATTTCTCTGAGGTCTATTCAGTTGTCGTAATTGTCGTCTGTCTGTCGTATTCGCGTCATTGAACGTTGTATATCTTAATGGCTAATTAATGCATAGTATGATCTCAAATCTGCATTCGCCTCCTCCACTTTCATTTGCGCGTCTATTCACATATATCGTGACCATATTTTCACTCGTATATACATTGAATCTTCTCATCTCTCTCATCTGCAATTTGCAATCTAAACAATACAGAAAATTAACTTTTCTCTCTTCTTACCTGAAAATTAACGGAACAGGTGCATTTGATTATAATCATCATGATGATTATTATGATAGTCATATATACAAAATTGTGACCATGATCTAGACTTTGGTTGTCTTGGATAGTGATAGTAATGACCATAAAGTAAGATCATTATTGTGTCCGGTGTCGGGATATTAGATGTTGGAACTAATGTCAAAAACAAAGTTATTATAGACTATAATTTTCTATTAATCATAAACTCGATTACACTAATATATTAGACCTAATAGATTAAGGCAAATAGATTAGATTATAATTTGATCTTAATGGGCAACCTAACGATGCCCTCGAGGGCATTCATATCTATCATTATAATATCAACTGTAGACAAAATGCCCTGATAACTTGATTAACGAATAACCCTACAAAAAAGTACTTAAAAACTTTATTTCAAATTATTAAAATTATCAAAATCATTATCAAATCTTAACGAATTTCTCCGTTTCTCACGATCCAATTCTACCGTCAAAAAATCATCAAAAGACATCATCGAAGGTGATTGAAGATAGTTATCTATCATATTCGAATAATAAAATTCATCGTTTAGTAATTTTCGGGAAAATTCTTCATCGTGCTCAGATGCCGACGTTTCCATATCTTCCTCTGGACCTCTTAATTTTTGTTCAATCGAATTTTCAGTTAAATCGCGCGCGTACGATTTTGAATCTAAATTGAAATAATCCTGATATCGCGCGCCATCTCGTGCGAAAAGATCTTGAACAAAGTTGGAGCGGAACTTCATCGGAAAAAGAGAGGATGGCTGGACGATGTTACGAAACTGGAAAGTTGGATAGTTGAGTTTATGGAAGAGATAGGATTTATAGGATTCGTGTTGGGATTTTCGCGAATTCGAATAGTAAGATGAACGTAATGGCATTTGTGGATGGCCCATTCGACGACCATATATAACAGAAGGTACAATGGTGGGATGTCGAAGCGATGCAGAAGCTCGCATTGAATCACCAGAATTACGATGATGATGTCTGTGACGAGGTCTTGAATGTTCAAAATCAAGACTTGGATATCTAGAAATTTTAAAAAATATTTAGATTATGTCTTGTAACGTTATATAACATTATTTATGAATGATCCTGATGTGGACCCTTCATATATGAAGTATGCCATAATACTTACGTTCGTAAACTATGCATCATATTCATGAATCGTGGATTTTCTTTTGAGTAAAATCGATCAAATTCAGGTAAGGAGATTTTATCAATTCGAGGACCGTTTTTATGATCAGACGATTGAATGTCGTAGAAATAGCTTTTCATTGGATTATTCAAATTATGGGATGATGATGATAATGAAGGATACTCGGGATCGTCGTCAAATTCAATGGCTTGTATCAGATTAACAAACATCAGAAAAATTATTGTAAAATTACAAAATATGATAGAATTCATCGTTTTAAGTCAAAAGTTTTGCTGTTCGAAATTGTCATTTCGTTTGTTCAACAGTTTAATTGCAAATGAATTGAAAATTTCACTTTTCACAACTCTCAAACTCACAACTTTCAAATTTCAAATTGATTTACTTGACTTAAATTGATCTAATTTTAAATAAATAGATATATCAACCTTTCAAATATAGATATTTTATTGATCAACTTTCTCTCTCACACTTTTCATCCTCTTTTCAAAAAATTAAAAATTATAATTTATTTATAATTAGAAATATTTTAATTAATGAAGATAATTAAATTTGGTGACGGATCAAATCAAATCATCAAAGGTCATAAAATTATTTTGATATCATGTGTTACCTAAAAATAGAACTGGTTATAACTGGCAGTCATCATCAACACTTTCATCATTACACTTTCATTACATCAACATTTTTATTACCCTTGATTGACTTGTAATATACCAAGCCATATCATTAAAAGTTCAATTAAACCTTGTTTTTATTACGTTTAAATGTTGTGTTACGACATTCCTAACCATTGAATCCTCGTCTTTCATATTATGAATCATCATCAATTGCAGTCACGTAACCTAAAACAAACGAAAGCGAAATAGTTAGTCAAAAAATCCCACAAACGGAAACAGGATAAAGCTTTGAACACAGACAAAGACGTATGTTGGTACAACTAATCAATCAACAGCAAAATAAAAAGCGTTCGGCGACCAACGTCATAGAAACCTGAAACAATTTGTTGACAGGATAATAGCTAATGGTTGCTGTTGACCAAACCCACCAAAAAGTCAATTATAATACTAAGTACTAAGTACAAATGTGTTTGAATACAGATTCACGCGAAATTCAGACATATTCCGTACACAGGACAGGACAGGCTATATATATAATGTCTTATCAGAACATCCTTTGTTAAGTTACGCTTCCGTGCGTACTTTTGTCGTTTGATTTTCAATTTGACTTTCTCATTTTGTTGTCACTAGTCAGACATAGTCTAGTCAGAAGTTCTGACTTGAACAAACAGCCAAAAACATGGCTAAATTCTTGATTTTATTTATTAGTTTGGCGGTCCTTGCTGGATCGATTGAAGGACGATTTCCATCGAAATATCGAGTTTTGGTAAGATCCTTAACTTTTGAATCTTGATTTTTTGAATTTAGATTATTGGTGTTATAACTTCGATTTTTTACATTTTTTCTTTTGTATCCTCGATCTATCCCCGAAGGAGCCAAAGGTCCTGAGCCATCATCGAAAGAAATTGATAGTCTCGATTCTAAGGAATTGATTCCAAAGAATCTGTTGAATACCCCAAAGGATCTGAAGGGCGAAGAACCTTATGGACAAGAGGGTCGGCAGAAGGGCTATCCAAAAGGAGGACCCGAGTCGCTTGATGGACCTTATGGACCTCAAGGAGAAGGACCCGAAGGACACGGAGAATATGGTCCACGAGGACCGTCCAGACGGGATTACCCCAAAAGAAGAAGAGAAGGAGGACCTGATGGCTATCCAGGTGGACCCGAAGGACCCGGAGGTTATGGTCCACCACGAGGTGGTCCTGGTGATGAGGGCCTAGGCTTCGGACCCGATGGACCCTGCATGAGTAAACGTTGTAATCCATTCCGTAGCCGAAAGCCCAGTTACCGTGCCTATCTCCAACGGTTGATGTCCCGAAAAATGGGTGGTGATGGTCCCTACGGTCCCCCACCCCCACCAATGCATCTTCCCATGATTGAAGAAGTGATCATTGTGCGTCGAATCCCGGTGATTCTCAGTAAACTGTTGATTGCCGTTGCGTTGGATCCAAGCAAATTCAAGAAGGAAGAAGGAGGTAAACCCGGGGACGGTAAAGAACCAGTGGGGCCACCTGCACCTGAATACGGTAACGAAGAAGAAGTTCTACCTAAGGATCAACCCTACGGAGACAAAAAGAAGGAAGGCTATCAGGACCTAACCAAGTCGAAGCAAGGTCCCAAGGACAAGGAATTTGACGAGTCAATGGGCGAAGAGGAACTTGTGGCCAAGAAGTACAGCTCTCAAGGTGAAAAAGAAGAAAAGAAACTCGAACCCTACTCAAACAAAGACAAGGAAATCAAACTGAAGTACGACGAGAAGGAATATTTGGAGAAACCAGGAAAGTACGGAGAAGGAAACGATCTCGAACCCCGGTCAAGTGAGTTGAAGAAGGAGAAAGAGTCGAATGCAAACAAAATTGAGCCATAGTTACGTAAAATCTAAATTTAAAATTTAAATTTGAACTTGAGTTATTCTTGAAACACTAAAATTGTGGTTGAGATCTATTTTACTATTTCTTAGAGAGTTGTGAAATATTCATTTTAATTTATTTTTACAGTCAAAATTTTCCGTTAATTACAAAATGTATAACAAACAATTTATTACGCAATAAAAACAAATGAATGATAGATTTATCAAAATTGGGTTTCTCTTTTCTCCCTCAAAATTGAAAAGAAGAGAACATACAAAGAGATCAATGACAGATTTTGATTGAATGAAAACAGAAAAAATGAAAGTACAATGTTTCGTGTGCTC
The DNA here is from genome assembly GCA_023373905.1 of Rhizoglyphus robini. Classification (NCBI taxonomy): domain Eukaryota; kingdom Metazoa; phylum Arthropoda; class Arachnida; order Sarcoptiformes; family Acaridae; genus Rhizoglyphus; species Rhizoglyphus robini. The sequence goes on along the minus strand of JAKIJQ010000067.1, from coordinate 818,516 downwards.
TTTACTACATGATTTGACATTTTTTATTTTATTTTTTTCTGGTCAAACCGTTTAACCAGACAATTTTTTCTACATTTATGTGTTGTTTTCATTTCAATTTTGTACAAGAGAATGTCAAGCAAACAGTGACAAGGACAAACAGGAAGCCACCTAGACAGACAAACATCAAAATCAATGAAGCTTGATATAATTTTTCTAATTCTGTGTCAATCAAATATAAATCAACTTGTGAATTGATTCAAAATTATTATTGTTTTTGGTTGGGTGCTTTTAATTATGGACTTGTGTACCTGTGTATTGAAGAATGTAGTTGACAGAGAGGTACAACAACAATCGAGTCGAAAAATCAGTCAACCAGTAAAAAAAACAACGAAAAATCAATCAATCGCGGTCAATCGGTGAGTGAGTGATGTACCGAAGGATTGTACGATGATGACCTCGAATCACGCGAACCTCAATGGAAAAAAACTATTCGCTTCGTCATTTAAAACGCTTCGAATCTATCAAACTGTGTTTTAGTGATTTGGAAATTGCAAGTTTCAGTTTGCAAAACTTCAAATCTTATTTGTGTCATTAAAATTATAAAATCAAGAGAAACTCAAAACTGCCTCTTAAATTTTTAAAATGAAAATTTGAATTTACGTTATTCTTGTTTTAGTTTACGTAAAGTCTAAAAAATCTTCAAAATCATGAATCCAGAAAATTTTGTACATTTCACTTTAATTCTCTTATCAACATTTGCAATTTTAACTTCTCTGATCAACTGTAAAGTTGTTACGTTGGACAATGTTACGGATGTCAGTAAGTGATATATTTTTCGAATGATTTAAAATCTTACGTAACGTTATTTGTGGATGGTCCATGGAATTTTGTTATCCAATATCCAATATCCAATATCCAATATCCAATATCCAATATCCAATATCCAATATCCAATATCCAATATCCAATAACTTGTATTTAATATTCCAGAAGGAAACGACGTAATCAAAGAAATCCGCATAATGTACAGTTCGAATCAAACTGCCCCGGTTAGGTTAACCCGTGGAGTTCCACTCTTTGCAGAAGTGGATTTCATTCCCCGTAAGTAAATTTTTGTGGGTTTCTTTTGATATTTTTGTCTCCGTATCCTTAGGATATTTCCCATCGAATATGAACGCCGTTACTCTAACTGTCTTAATCCCAGAAACGATTAGACGTTCCAGACTCGGTGGTCCATGGATCATTGGTTGGAATCAGGAACGTATCGCTCCGCCTTCATGTCGACTGTGTACCAATTTGAATCAATCTTACACAATTCCTGTAACGGTTTACCTTCCAGATGATGGTTGGTGTCCAGAGGTGAGTATAAAAGTTGCAAATTTTGAAAATTTTTTGACATAATTTTGGAACCCTAGGGCCCAATCCCAACTGGCTGGAAAATCGAAGCCACCACAACAGAAATTCCCACCGAAACTCGATTTACAAACTCTGACCAAACCATCGGAATGGTTATCGACGAGCAGGCCCAACTGTCGGTTAAGAATCGACCCGAATCAAATTACTGCGTAGGAATACACGAAACAATCCGATACCAGATTCCCGGAAGCGTTCCTCTAAATCAAACTCTACCAGAAAATACTGGAGGAGCAGCAGCAGAATCGACAGGCGCAAGCGCAACAGGAGCAGCAGTTCAAGAAGAACCGGATAGTAAAGATCCTTGGTAGAAAAATGTTGATTATCTTATTAGAAAACAAAAATAAAACGAAAATAAAAATAAAAATAAAATTTATTATCTTATCTTATTTCTAATCTAAAATGACACAGGTAAAATCATCAGGTAAAATACGGTCCATAGGTAAATAAGCGGGTTGGGTAGAGATTGTCGGTATAAATAGTAGATTAATGGCATAGATAAGGCATTTTCAAGGCTTTTCGGGAAGTTTTTAGATATTTGCTGAAGTTTTCCCTATTCTAAAGATGTTCAGTAAACCAGGTGGCAGTGCCCACAATCTTGGTGCCCGGCTTCTGGCCCCGACAGCCATCACAATTACAACCGAAAATATTACATTTCCCCTCACCACAGTAGGGAGTGGGCTTGGAACAGTCCGAACAGAGATGAGCTACATCATCGCCCCGTCCGGTACAGTTTTTGATTGTTACGTAATAGCAACAGTTGCGGAACATTCCATCGAAGGGGCTGCGAGCCTCGACAAGTCCACTTGAAGTGGGGGCGAAAGGGTTAAAGCTGTATTGAAGGAGTAGGAGAGCTGAGAGGAAGAGGATTGTTGGCTTCATTTTGCGGTGTGAAAAGTTGGGTGGATTCGAGTGATAGTAGATGAGATTTAAATTAACCTTTTCAGGTTCAAGTAAAAAATTTGGAGATTTTCAGGCGAAAAAAACGCGAACTCAAAACTCGAGTTCGTTCAAGTTATATCAAAACTGGACTAAACGCTTGGCTTGAATGGTAGCAACCAGAAAAATTTTGTACACTGCCTGTGAGAATGTATTTTTGTACTACATGTACGATATGATACGATACGATTCGATATGATATGACTTGCTCAGTTCAATTAAAAACAATTTCCATGCTCAACAACGACGAAGAGAACAGAAACGAACGACGACGACGACGACAATCGAGGGGATCACATGAGAAAGCATGTAAACATTGGATGCTTTTGATGATGATGATGATGATGATTAGAGTGCGATGTAGATGTAAACAAAATGCCAATATCACATAACTTGTATAATATCAACATCCAAATAAATGTTACGCAGTTATTTTAGGTTTGTTTAGGTTTGAGAGGTGATTTAGCAGAAAAGTAGATTTTTGGGTAAATTTTTGATGCAATTTTAGGTGCAATTTTTTAGATGCAATCTAGATCAGAACAAAATCAGGTGGAAATTATATACAGCAAATTAAATGAAAGTTATTACCAATTAGGTCATGAATAATTTATAAATAATTTAGCAGAAAATTGTGCAGTTTTTGATTTGTAAAATGATGCAATCTAGATCAAATTGAGAAAATTTAAGTAGAAAATTAGATTTTAAAAATATTTAAATTGAAGGTTACCAGTTAAATTCGCAGTAAAAGAAATCGATTTAGATATTTTTCAGAGAAATTTGAGATGCAATCTAAGTGAAATTGAGGAAATTTTAGTAAAAAATTAGATTTTAAAAATATTTAAATTGAACGTTACCAATTAAATTTTTAAATGTCAAAGGTGTTGAGGAAATTTGAGAATGATTTAGTAGCAAATTAATTTTTCAAGGAAATTTGAGATGCAATCTACAAAAAAATATTAATTTATAAAAAATGAATATTTTCCAAATTAATTACCAATTAAAAGTATAAATGTCGAATTGTCTTGAGCTTATTTAGAAATTATTTAACAGAAAATTAGATCATTTAAAAAATCCAATTAATTTTAGCAGTAATCTATATAATATAAAAATATAAATTTTAAAATAAAAATAAGTAAACAAATATTCAAACGATAAATTTACATTTGCTATCTGAAATGTCAAGTTTGTTTGTCAAATGATGAATCATTTAAAATGACAAATGATTTTTGTCAACTAACTTAAAAATAGAAACTTGATTTCTAGGAAGTAATAAACAAGATAACATACCTGTTTGTTGACTTTAGCATCAGCAGCAACAGCAAACTTGATCGATTAGAAATTACAATTGCAAATTCAAAATCCCCAACGCGCAACAACGAGCAGCCTTATTATTAAAAGTTGCAACTCATGAACTCATGAAATTATGAGGACATGGTTCAGTGAACAGGTATTTACAAAAGGTGACGAAGCTGATACAATACAAATAGTTTTGTCGTTTTTCAAGTACACGAACGCATGAAATTGGCTGATGTAAACAAAACTAGACTATTTCGAGTAGGATTGCAGGTATAAACAGTAAAGCCATACATAGTTGATTGCAGGCCATTATGCGCATGCGTAGTACAGGCTACATTTCAGATGCAGACAATCTAATGCAGTATATTGCATGCAATAAGTTGCATTGCACTTGAACATTTGTTTTGATTCGCTCACTCCCTTACTGCAGACACATTTTGCATTTCTCATTTATTTTCTGAATTTGTGCTATTTTTTCTGTGATATTACAAACATGTGATATTATTATTTTAAATACGTCAATATAAAAATACTTTTTTTTGTAAATTATTAACCGCCGCGGAGCTTAAAATTTTGAAATTTTGCAGTAAATTGTAGCTTGTTTTGATGCGTCTGTCTTGAAAACGGATGTTTTTTTTCAAAAATATTTTTTTACCTTGATAATTTTCTCAAATATCAGATGTCTGTTTCAAGGGTAGAGTCACGTGATGTGCCGTACCTTGACCCAACACCTCCTTTTACCTATTACCGGTGCATCAAATTTGATTCTCATTCCGAGGTGGAATTGACTGTCCGAAAATGCAAACAAAATCGATTTCGCAATAAAAAGAATCGAAAGGAACAAAATCCTTATCTTGAAAATAATGACAAAATAAACTTATCAAAAACTTCATCCGATGGTGCAGCTGTTCCACTTGGAACTGTATTTTTCACAATACTCAGTGGTCAAACAGAGAGCTTTGGAATTCCAATAAATGGTCAACGATTATATTCGATAGATTTGGATCACCGTTTTGTGCTACAAACCTTCGAATCGGGTTTCGAATTGTGTTTTCTTATCAAAAATCCAGAAAATAACATTTTGACATCTGATAAGTCTAATGGTCAAAAGAACGAGATTCAATTTGTTCAACTTAAACCGCCTTTTACCTCGTACAATCTCAAAAACCAAACTTTAGACACTCAACTGCTAAAAACTTTGATTCAACTTGATTCGAGAATAATCCCACAGCCATCTAAAATAACCATTTCCTGTAATGACAAATCTAAACAGTGGAAACTTGGAATTACCACGAAATGTTATAGTCCAAAGAAGACATGGATCTATCAGACGTACGTCAAAATAGCTAAGGAATTGAATCTCGAACGCAAAGATGCGGAAAATTCAAATCGTACCGGACCTAATGTCATCATTGTGGGACCATGTGATTCGGGTAAGAGTACCCTGGCCAAATTGAACATAAACTATGCAATCAATGAACAGTGGTCGCCAATGTATGTTGACTTGGATATGGGTCAGGGTGCCATTGGAGTTCCAGGGATGATTGGTAAGTACGAATGGTACACTGTTCAAAAACACAAAATTTAATCTATCGAATACTAATCGATCCACTTACAGGTGCTGGAATCATCGATCAACACTGCAAACTTGACAATGATTATCACTTCCGTCCTAGTCATCCATTTCAAGTCCACTTTGGTGACATCACTCTTGATAGTGATAAAGATGCTCACAAAATATCTATCAACTGTTTAGCAGCTAAAATTGAAAACTTTCTTCAGTTTGAAGAGGAACAACAAGTTGAAAGGCATAACCAAACTAAAATACTCAAACGAACACTCACAAAATGGTCTGGTCTAGTAATCAATACTCACGGATGGATAGACGGATATGGCTACGAGTCTACCCTGGATGCGATCCACAAGTTTTCCGCTTCAAAAGTACTTGTTCTCGAGGATTACAAACTATATGAACGTATCCAAAAGGATCTGATTGGTGTACTTCCGGTGCGGGCTAATCATACTATTCATCAAGCCACTAACTTAAATTTCAATCCTAATTCGGGAACTCAAGTCATGGTGCACTTCTTCAAGCGCAACTCCTCTGCTGTAAAACGATCTTCCAATTTGAGGTATGTTGTATCCCATAATTTGAGGGTATTTAGATGCCATTACTGGAAAATAATTTGTTTTCCAATTTGTGGAAATTTTAATCACAGTAAGACAGCATATGAGAATCGACTTTCTTGTTCAGTGATGTTCGCTTGTTTAAAGAATGTTCTCTTTTACATTGCAGATGTTGTTTACGGATGGATCGTATTACCCGTTATTTCACCAATCAAATGACCACAGTTAAAATTCCATTCAAAAACCATCAAATATATCGTTTCTACTCTTGGAATAGATTTTCTCGTCTTCTCAAAGATGTACAGAAACAGAACCAAAACCCGAATGGAAAAAGATCCTCGACTGAGCAAAGTAATTCAAGCATATCCTTTTGAATATAAAATCTGCAAGGTGGAGAAGGCGGACAAGAACCCAAGCAAGCGCAACTATGACCGAGTGGTCTTCGATCATCTTAACCGAGAAAACATAGTTCAACTGGGGAACCGAGTTTTGTCAGTGATGACAATTTCGGTGAACCAAATTTTCTCAAAAAATTGTTTTTCACTTGATCAATTGCTTGAAGTGCGCGGATATTCTCGTGTCTTGCAAATTAATCTCGAAATTGGTGACCTACAGATTGAATTGCCTATTGAACTGGCTTCCAGGGTTTGCGATCATAAATTAGCATTGCTAGTCAATGAAACTATATTCGATCCTTACAAAAGAGTTAGTCTGTCCAAGCAGCTCTAAGATACACGATCCATTACCAATCCATATCATGATATGAATGTGCCATATTTACTTCCAAGTATTGGTACTTCAACTGTCTCAAATGCACAATCAAATTATTCCAACAAAGATTTTTCCCAAATGTTGATTGATATTTAAAAATAAAACCAAAACATACATTTTACAAAGTCGTTTAGTGCAAATTTTGATTTTTAAAAAATTACGAAATTGCAACGTATTTTCAATGCTAAGCCAATGTTGACCCAAATTTTAAGTGCAATTTTAAATTGTGAAATATCGTCGAATTATTTGAGATTGACGGAGCGATAACAGCATTTTTTCACATATATAGAAGCATCTTTTTGCGTAACTTCATTTATGAACAGTGGTCATTGGCTTACCTCAAAATATGGCTCGAATCATCACTTACGCAGTAATCTTTTCATTTCTGGCAACAATCTCAACTTTGCTAATCTTGGTTCCCGAATTTGTTTCTGCCGAATGCTGCCCCTACAAACATATGAAATGCCTGGGCGATTTGAATGTTACCCGAATTCGGTGTGCCGATTGTAGTTCACCGAATGCGGGGGCAATTTTACCCAATTGTGGAGTTGGGCGCTGCAACCCATTTGGGTGCAACTGTGTTGGTGGATGTAAGGGGCTGGTTTATGGAGCGGAAGTGGTTTGTCATGGATACTGGTGTACTGCATTGAAAATTATTCGTGATACTACGCATGCGTAAAGAGTGGTAAAAGGGGCGATTTAACCCACACACTGTTAATTTTATTCAACATTAACAAAATCATTTCCCATTATTATTATTATCATTACTCATAACCGAAACGCCGGGTTTCAGCTCGACCGCCCCTGGAGCCAGTGGTCTGCAGCCCCCACGACAATTACAACCAATCAAATTGCATCGATCCACGCCGCATCTTGGTCTGAATCCAAATTTGGGCTCAGTACAGTCCCGACAGTAGACGCCCATCTCCTTGCCCAGTAAAGTGCAGTCCATGTGCACAGATCGACAGCATTCCGATGCAGCAGCAGCCACGGCTTCCGAAACTCCAAAACTACTGGAAATAATCATTAAAAGTGATGCAACAATGTTGAATAAACCAAACAGAAATAGAAATTTAGTTAAAATCATTTTTAATGATTACTAAAATGATTTTAAAATTCAAGTGAAAAAGATAGGGTTTATATATTTTAAAATTTGTAAATTGTAAATTGTTAAATTTTCCGGGTTCAATGATTTATAAAATAAAATTAATTAATAGCGTATTTTCCAATTTATATATTTTTTAATTTTTTAATATAATTTAAATATAATTTAATTAAAATGTTTGTCGGAGTTAATGGGTCTTTATAATATTCCACACAGTAATGTATGAACTTATTACAAATTATAATACTCTTGCTCTGAGTTGACATATGTTTTATGATTTTGTTGATGAATTCATTTGAAATCAAACGAGTTTTTATTGCAGTCCAAAAATTGTGACCAAGTCACAAGACTCTATTATTACTAATTAATTATTGTCATATACTATGCTACTATACTATGCGTACCTTGACAAAAAAAAATATGACCAGGATTTAGCTTTAATTTTTACAACCGCAGAGTGTCTTACCAATTTGGAAGTGGCAATAAAAAGATAAAAATAGACTTTTGGTTTTGGATTGTTTATGAACCTTAGAAATGTAGACCTTTCTGAAGTATAACCATATAATTTTGTGTTTTATGGCAACCAAAAAGATTTTTGTGCTTATTTGAATTGAGTTACATTGACAACCCAACACTCACAAGCTGACACCTGCCGTGCAATCTTGTATAAAAGCTAGCCCCTAGACATACATATTTCTTATATATCTGAATCCAAATGGACACACCACTCGATGCAAAATTCATTGCTGTTGCTTCATGCTGCACTAAACTTAACAGATTGTGCGTTAATTTCAGCAAACAAATGAAGATACGACAACTTTAACCGTAAGGATGGGGTGATTGATGATGTCCGCTTCAATCGTGAAAGGTTCGTATTTTATTTTTGGTTTCGAAAATTTGTTTATTCGTAGTCCTGGATGCGCGAGGAGAATCTCGGGGGAAGATCAGTGGGGTCTTCTGTCAGCTGTGTGCTTGCCACATGCTCGTTCCCCGGTCGCCATTTTGCATTACGCCCTACGCGACGCGATCAGCAAAAACTTGGCATGTAATCAGATTTCTCAGGGCTCGGCCAAGTCAAAAAAAAAATAGTTTATTCAAACATTTACGCTCTATCCTACCTCGCACGTTCATGTTTGTTTGCCCCTATCACGTTCAATCTCTACCTATCTCCCTATCTCCATTTTTTCTATTTACTAGTCTTAAGTGACGCCGTTTCGTCGTGAAGTCGGAGCGGAGGTATTTGCAGCACTATTCTTTATCAGTTCAGTCATTGATGAGTCATAACAGTTCCACATACACACACGTTAACTCATTTCAAACTACACATCTAACTAAGAATGCACCAAGTTGGCCACCTTGCCATCTCATGTCTGTTTATTACAACACTATAAAACCACCTAACCTACGAGTATCTACAGCAGTGATGCTCTCTGATGAACTCTGGCTATCTAGCCATTTTGGCTATTTCGAAATTGCAAATAGCCAGAAATGGCTATAAGAGTACTTCAAAAATCTAAAAATGTCCATTTTCCATCCTTAATTTGGCTATCATTGGTATTGGATAGCCATACTCTTGGCTATTGGCCTTAAAAGTTTAAGCATCACTGATCTACAGTGTAGGTCTAACAAGTCCGGAGTTTATCAATCTCTCTTGACTACGCCGGTCAAACGTCCCCCACACACATCAAATATAATAATTATCATCTTCTGTTTTTGTCCCTCACCCAAACCTGGCCTAATTTACATCGTTACAATCGCATCAGCATTGGCTGTGTCACGACTCGTGACTCACGAGTCCTAATTAGCCTAGTTAGTCTAATTAGTCTAAGTAGAAATATTTGACGTCATAGTTGACAGTAAAAATCACTGCGTTTGTCACTCGCCTTGTGAGAGTGAAATAAATTCCTATTGCCCAAACCAAAATCCAAGTCCGGTTTGGGCATAATGATTGTCATGTTAATTGCATTGTTTGTCACCACAAGTTCAAAAGAAATTAAGGTAACTTTATGAGTCAAATCACATTTTGCACAGTTTGGGCACCATTCTTGCTACGTCAAAGAGCCACTTTTTTAATTGGTTCATCCGTCAAACAAAGAGAAAAACAAGTCTCAAGTCATATTCCAGTTGCTGATTTGGTCAAAATGATGTTTCCCTCGAACGATGTCACTCGCGAGTAATTTTGCCATCATAGCCTGATTCATTTTGGTAAGTATGAAGTAGAACCTTTTGATTGACTTGTAATATCTAAAAATTTGTAAATTGAATTAAATAAAATAAAAATGATTGATTTTAAACAAATGTGTTGATTTAAGGACAGACGCGGGTAACGTCCTCTATGAACTGCCCCTTTAGCTCAAATCTATTGATTTGACTAGATGATATTTGAAAGGTTACTTCTCCTTTAATATTTGGCCGATTGTGGCATATTATAGCTTAAATTAAAGATAAATTGATTGGCTTTAACGGCATCAGAAAACATTTATGAAAATATTTTTTTATCGAAAATATAGATTTAAAAAATGTAAAAAAGTAGCATATTTTGAACACTTTAAGATGAACTCACGATCAGATAAGATAACATTTTTAAAATGTTTTCTGTCCGCCAAATAGAGAATCTTATTACCTTTAATAAAAGCCCTGGTTCAACAAAATCGGACCAGTTTTGTAGGAGAAGAAGCAAAAACAAAATTCTTCGAAATTCTTCTTCTTCTTCAAAACAAGGTCTTGATTTGCAAGAGAAGGGAAAAACTAAAAGGTATGCATTGGCCGGTAGGGGGCAAATGCGAAAAGTGCATCCTGGAAATGTGGGTTTTTTTGTGACTTTTCGTCGGAATATTGTTCTAATTTTTTGTAAGATAATGAGATAACCGATAACTTAAGATATTAAAATAATTTGAAATTTTTAACGAAAAATTGAGCCGCGACTTGCCTTAATTAAAAGTTTGAGTTTCTGTGGCGCAAATCCTTCTTCAATCGTTAATGCGCATGCTTTATATAGTCAACGCTACTAAAGTACCAAATGATGTGCAACATATCTCAACGATATCAACCAAGGTAAGTAGCGTTGGAGATTGGTACAATTTGGGTATCCGGGAACGTTTGTGGGTTGTGGTGCATAAAATTGTGAGTTCACAATTGTCCATCATATTATATTCTTTTGGTAGGGAGTGGTGATGCCCTTACCAACTTAAACCACCCTATTTTAGGTCTTATACGTTGTCACCATTCAAATTTGTAAACGCTCAACAATCCAAAATGGCTTGGATGTTTTTCCCATTAGAACGTCCCTTTAAAACACATCCACCATAGCTTCAAAAGCGCACGCTCCGACTTTTGCCTAAATGATCTGTCTACCAATGCTGTTGGTTACAATTACGCACCGCCCATACATGAGTTAGAGGTTGAACATTATGAGATCAATATAAGAGAAACGATCCTCAATTTAAATCTTTTTTGATGAAGAACAGACAAACATTTTTGTACATAAAAATTTAAACACAAAAAATGTTGTTTAAATCATTGACAATATTTAATTTGGTTGTATTGATCAAATTACCCAGCACAACTGCTTCGATTCTCTATCGTCCAGTGCTTGAATGCGAAAACGATGATGAAATGACGATTTTCTTGGAATCAAATTCAAAGTTTGGGCAATCGATCGAATTATGCTTGCCAAAAGGTAAAATAAATATATTAATTATTGAATCAATTTAACAATATTTATTTATTAGGAATCCCATTAAATGTCCCGAAAAATTGCTCGTGTCAAGGCTTCAATTCGGCAATGTTCCAAATGGACTGTGACGAGAAACAATTTTGTCGTGAACAGACTTGTTTCTGTTTGCCAAATTACGCTTGGAATTTTCAATTTGGAAGCTGTGTTCAGGTTCAAAAAGATGAAAATTTTTCTTTGATTCATGAATTTGATGAGAAAAATTTATTTTCCCGATTTGATGGATTTGGTAAGCCAACTGTTCAATCTGTAATTTTGTTATCGTTGATGTTCATTTTTATTGCATTGATTATTGTTTTGGTCTCTCAATTTTATTTGCTTGTTCTTGTTTATAAGATTTATTTTGTAAATGTTTAATAACATTTTGTTACACTCAGTGAAATCCTCATGATATCTTATAAACATTCTAACGCATTCTGAACATTTATTAGAATTTTCAGTGACATTTGGTGACATCATCTAATATTCTCAAACATTCTGTAATTCTGAATTATTTAATTAATTTAAAAATTTGAATTTTAACTTTTCCCCAACAACAACATCATTAACATTTCACTTGTAATTTAATTAGACCAACCACACGTCCAGCAACTTTGTACCAGATCAATAATTGTTTTTTCATAAATATTTAATTTTCTTGTTTTTCGAAATTGAATTAAACTTTGCACTAAGAGAAAAAGAACATATTTCATAAGTAAGTAAGTCATGCGATCGCTGACGTAAATGAAGATCATTTATAACTATTCCTTCTTCTTGTCTTGAGCAATCCAAAAAGTTGGGTTGCATTTCCAGTTGTGAAACGGGAATTGAGTTTAGTTGGAAAACATTTCATTTAATATTTGTAAAAGGTTTTGAAATTTGTTCTCAAAAAATGTTTAAACCAATCACCAAACACCTATTCAATTTGGTATTGTAACTAATCTTCCGCCTCACCTACTATCGTAACATGAAATGTGTCTACGAAATGACACGAAAAACTTCTTCTTCTAAGATCAAAATGAATCATTTTCGATTTTATTTTTATTATTTTTATATTTCCGTTTTTATCTTCCTTCAATTGGTGGCGGGATTTTCGTTGATGTTTCCCGAAAATCAGTGGTTGAAAGTAATTCGTGACTACGACTTATTTACATCAAAATTGATTTCTTTCGGTTTCGACAATTCGTACATCTATCTGTTTGCGTCACCGATTTTTGTCCACGCAATGTCGGTCTTCTACTTCTTGTACTACGATCCAGATGAGCAAACTTTGGATCGAGTAAACGAGCTGGTTTCGACTAGTGTACAGCTTTCCCTACCTTTGGAGAAAAATTTCTTGGGATTTGCAAAGCAAATTTGGAAAACTTTCAAGATTGCTTCCAATCAGAAGGATTTTTCTCGTTTTCAACCAGCAGGGATCAAGAAGTTTGAGTTAATGTCCAAACATTCGGCTGCGAGGATTGTTGTGTTTTTGTTGCAATCGGAAGTATTCTCAGTTATTGGACCAATTTGTAAGTACGATGTTAGTGCACTAGTGGGTTTGATGGTTTAAGTAGTTTAGTTATTCAGGTTGATCATTTTGGTTAAGTGTAGTCCTTAAATAATTCTTAAGTCACCTTTCAAACACAACGTTTCTATTTGTACAAGGGAAAAGAGAAAGCAATGATAAGCCTCAGAGATAAGAGTTTGAATGCGTTACTTTACCAATGCAAAGTGTAACGTTCTGTTTGAAAGGTGACTTATGAATTATAAAAGGACTAGTTAAGTGAGGTACGTTGGTCAGGTTAGTTACCAGGGTTAACTGACTGTGAGTATGCTAAGTTAGTTGGTAATTTGGTTAAGGTAGTTTGAGTGTGTCATATGAATTAGTTAGGTGGGTTAGATGGATTCGGTGGGTTAGGTAATCATATTGTCTGGATAATTGATTCAAATTGATTAGGTTCTTTATAAACACTAAAGTCGATTATTTAACAATTTTTCTATAAGGCCTAATTTGCGGATTCACCCAAATCTACCTTCAAGGAATGATTGAAAATTTTAGCCTTCCATCCATAGTCCTAGGCACAGTAAGCATGATCCTTGGTTCCATCACGCTGTGTGAATTCATTCAAGCAGCCAATCTGACCATATTCAATCACGGTATCATCTGTTATGCCTATTATGTTGAATTGAAATCAATCAATCGTGTTTTTGGAACGACTTTTCGCCAGTTACATCAAGAAGAATATGAAAGTTAATGTGATATCCCCAGAATTTCCCCCTCGAAAACTTTATCCTTTCTGGTCAGATTAACTATTATCTGAAGTACAGTAAAGTTCCGTTAATTCAAACATCCTCTAATTCGAATGCGTCCTTTAATTCGTAATTGGAAGCTAAAATCGGCTCAGTGCGTCTAATTCGCTACCTTCCACTGTACTAATCGTTCCGTTAATTCGAAAAAGTTCCTTTAAATCGAAATTCGAAGGCAATTTTTTACCTAATTCGAAGGGAAATTTTTATAAATATATTGAATTTACTCAATCAATTTGCAAATATTATCAGTTTCTTATGAAAAACAAGTAAAATGAGTTGTATTATGACGCCTTTCATCTTCAAATTCACTTTTTCGCAATGACAACAATTGGGTATAGAGAATTTACCTGATCATGTTAAGTTAAGAAATTGAGTGAATGAAGTTGTCAGGTAATTTTTGTCATTGCTTGTGTAAGGAATTGAGAATCGAATATGCAATTTGCAACCAAATTCATTATTCTCCAAGTTGCCCCAACTTAGTCATATTCCTGATCAATGATAATTCTAATCTCTGGTGTCAAATTTCAAACGTCTTTGTTTTGCCAAAAATCCACCGTATATTTCTTTGTCTCGACAGATTTACAGTTTGTTCACAGTTCTGAGTTAAATCTCGTAGCCAAAAAACTTTGTTTTCTAAAGTTTTTCATATTTTTTTGGTCGATATATGTTATAATTCGTTGTTAGATTGATTTTTAGACATTTTTTAACGTTTATAGTATACCCATATTGAAAATAACTGCAAAAAACAAAAGTTCTTCTAATTCGAAATTCGAAGTAAAATTTAAGATTGGTATCCCTGCAACTTCGAATTAACGGAACTTTTACTGTATCACTCTCAAATTGTGAAATATCTTCAACACTACAATCGACGCTACTCGAAAGTGGTTTTGATTTACAGTGTATGCAATTTTATGTTCAACGCTTATTTGTTGAGTTACGTCATATTTGGAATTGTAAACAATTTTGCTGGTATATTTTTGGTAATTTCTTGCTTGTCTATCCAAACCTACGGTATGGCCTGGTGTCTATTGCCTCAAGCACTGGTCAATTCGGCAATCAGTTCACTTGATTCTGTTTTGCCAAAGTATTTCGTCAATTTTCCACGCAGTCGTAAACTGTTGGGTTCTCGATTCAAGTTTGCCAACTATTACGAGTTGGCTTCGAAGCAAAATCGATTTACAATGCTTACGGTTTATTGGGTTGGCGCTGTGGATAGTAACTCCATTTTGCAGGTGAGTTTGAAAATTTTAAGATTTAAAAAAATATTAAAATATTACTATTTTAATATATTTTTAGTTTTTGCTGATTTACGCTGGATACATTCTTTATTTCTGCGGAAAATTTTTACTGGCAAAATAATATCTAATATCGAATGTCTGATTACTAATATCTAATTACTAATGTCTAATTCACAAATTTTTAACTTGAAATTTTTAGTTTTTAAATAGTTGGATATTAAATAAAAGATTAATTGATAGTAAAACTTTCTGATAATTGTAAACCTTTTTAAAATCAATAAATCAAACAAAAAATTAAAATAATTATCTAGTTTAAATAATATTGATTTTTCAATAAATCAAAGCACAAAAACCATTTTCTTGAATTCCACAATTTCCATCCCAAAATTCACAATCGAACAACAATAAAACTCGACTTCATCTTCGTTGTCAATGTTTTTCGCTGTCAATTGTCTCCTCTTAACAATCCTCATCTTTTTAAATACATTCGCATCGGTTGTACTTTCAACAAATTGGGCCATTCGTAGATGACGATGCTCCATGCGATTTAGAATGTGAAGATGATTTTTGATTGAGGCAGAATCGCAAACTTCGTCATCCATAATTACGATAATCTACGAATTATCAAAATTAGTAACGCCATCGTGTGTGCATTAAAGCAACTAAAATTACTTCACAAATTATCGTTATCGAATCATCAACTATCAATTGATCACCACAATTGCGTAAATCATCTCGAATAAAATTGGAACACAATTCCAAGTCTTGACTTGTAAGAATTTTTTCTTTACCTAAAATTTTGAATAATCAATGAAATTAAAAATGCTATAAGTTTTGAATCAACTTACGCTTAATTCTATATTTGGTATTGTTGTTTTCAGTGTCCAAGATTGAAAATTGACAAGCAATAGGCAATTTATCCGTTTCATCATCAAATTTTACATTTAAATAAAATTTCACATCCTTGACTTCTAATTTAATTGAAAATTTAATTTTTGGATAAAATTTTGAGAAAAATTCAGGCGAATTAACAAATTCTGTATAATTCGGACTATGGAAATGATTTTTTGATTTTTCGTAGAAATTCGATAAATTTTCCAATGTCCATTTGTGCGTTAGCGTGAAATAGTTTGGAAGGTTAGCGTTGAAAACTGTCTCTGTTGGAACAATTGGAATGGATTTGATATTGCTGGTTTCCGAAAAACCCTAAAAATAAGAAACATTAGACAAATGGCAAATGGCAAATGGCAAATGGCAAATGGCAAATGGCAAATGGCAAATGGCAAATGGCAAAAGGCAAATGGCAAATGGCAAATGGCAAATGGCAAAAGGCAAAAGGCAAAAGGCAAAAGGCAAATGGCAAAAGGCAAAAGGCAAAAGGCAAAGGCAAAAGGCAAATGGCAAATGGCAAATGGCAAAAGGCAAAGGCAAAGGCAAAGGCAAAAGGCAAAAGGCAAAAGGCAAAAGGCAAAAGGCAAAAGGCAAAAGGCAAAAGGCAAAAGGCAAAAGGCAAAAGGCAAAAGGCAAAAGGCAAAAGGCAAAAGGCAAAAGGCAAAGGCAAAAGGCAAATGGCAAATGGCAAAAGGCAAAAGGCAAAAGGCAAAAGGCAAAAGGCAAAAGGCAAAGGCAAAAGGCAAAAGGCAAAAGGCAAAAGGCAAAAGGCAAAAGGCAAAAGGCAAAAGGCAAAAGGCAAATGGCAAATGGCAAATGGCAAATGGCAAATGGCAAATGGCAAATGGCAAATGGCAAATGGCAAAAGGCATACCTCACAAAATATCGTCAAAGCATTATTTGGCATCAGATAATTTTGATTCAACAGTAAATAGTCACGTTTAATAAATTTTGGAATCACAATTTCAAAATTGTCTAATTTGATTTCTAAAAATAAAAAAATCAATATACAACGTCATCTAGTGAGAATTTTAAATAATAAAATAACTACAAACCTTGAAAACATTCAAACTCATTCTCAGTATTGTTGATCCAAATTCTGAAATGTATTTTCGAAATTTCAAAACTTTGTTTAGATGAAGCAAAAAATTCTTCAATTTTCAACGAAATATAATCACTTGATTCATTGTCAATTCCATTTGGATACAGTTTAAGAATGTAATCGAAATTGTAGAGAAAATTTGATTTTATTCTTGGATGTTCGAGGAGGGCGGAATTGACGAGTTGGTGCAAATCGGCGATTTTCCATTGATGGATAAAATGGATGGGATGGTTGGTCATTTTGACAATAAAAAATATATCCAAATATAATAAAAACAATTGAAAACAATCAGAAACAATGAGAACAAAAGAAATCCAAACTAATATCTAATACTTTAAGCACTTCATGATTACCCCCAACGTTACAACGTGGCAAGTACATTTCCTTACTTCAGTACAACATTTTTCTACCAAATACCATGGTTATAATCTTAAAACTCTGTCATAAACGTTTATGTAATAAGAAAGTATTTATTAGTATCATTATCTGTTTACATACTCGAGTGGATGTAATAAAAGTATGATATATACAGTGAGTAAAACAGTACTGTATCAACCACAGCAACAAGGTCAATGTATGCAATAGGATGCTTATTTTTAGTAGTCTAATCGAGATTTGGTTGATATATAAAAATGTATTTATTAGAGGAAATGGTATATATCGATTTATGACTTTAATGGTGACAATATTGGGTGAATGATTTGATGAAAATGTGAGCAATTTTTGAAATCGTTTTTAGCATATAACCGAGATACTTAATACTGGATATTGCAAATCCCCTCACTTCAACTGTTCGCTTTGTGCACAACCAAGTCGCTAGCCGTAAATATGTGACCAATATCTTCAACATTTTTTGCATCCTTACGAGAAATATTTTACTGGAATTCACTTTTTTGAACTACCCAGTAGCCTACCAAGTGGCCAGCCGTAAAAGTACCGTCATTATCTTAAACATTTTTATCATTAACCCGAGATACTTAGTTGAGAAATTCGCAATTCCTCTTTGCCTAAATAATTGTCTGAACGTGAGTGAAGACTATTATTAACAATATGCACTACCCAGTACCCTTCCAAGTGACCAAGCCGTAAATATGTGACCAATAACTTAAACATTTTTTGCATCCATACCAGAAATGATTTACTGGAATTCGCTTTTTTCAACTACCAAGTGGCCAGCCGTAAAAGTATCTTCATTATCTTAAACATTTTTATCATTAACCCGAGATACTTAGTTGAGAAATTCGCAATTCTCCCTTTGCCTGAATAATATTAACAATATGCACTACCCAGTATCCTTCCAAGTGACATAGCCTTCAATATGTGACCAAAATCGTATTAATCGTTTTTATCATTAACCCAAGATACTTAGTAGTGGATATTGCAAATACCCTCACTTCAACTGTTCGCTTTGTGCACAACCAAGTCACTAGCCGTAAATATGTGACCAATATTGTATTAATCGTTTTTATCATTAAACCGAGATACTTGGTAGTGGATATTGCAAATACCCTCACTTCAACTGTTCGCATTATGAACAACCAAGTGGTTAGCTGTAAATATGTGACCAATATTGTATTAATCGTTTTTATCATTAAACCGAGATACTTGGTAGTGGATATTGCAAATACCCTCACTTCAACTGTTCGCATTATGAACAACCAAGTGGTTAGCTGTAAATATGTGACCAATATTGTATTAATCGTTTTTATCATTAAACCGAGATACTTGGTAGTGGATATTGCAAATACCCTCACTTCAACTGTTCGCTTTGTGCACAACCAAGTGGCTAGCCCTAAATATGTGACCAATATCGTATTAATCGTTTTTATCATTAATCCGAGATACTTAGTAGTGGATATTGCAAATACCCTCACTTCAACTGTTCGCTTTATGCACAACCAAGTGGCTAGCCGTAAATATGTGACCAATATCGTATTAATCGTTTTTATCATTAATCCGAGATACTTAGTACTGGATATTGCAAATACCCTCACTTCAACTGTTCGCTTTGTGCACAACCAAGTGGCTAGCCCTAAATATGTGACCAATATCGTATTAATCGTTTTTATCATTAATCCGAGATACTTAGTACTGGATATTGCAAATACCCTCACTTCAACTGCTCGCTTTGTGCACAACCAAGTCGCTAGCCGTAATATGTGACTAATATCGTATTAATCGTTTTTATCATTAATTCGAGATACTTAGTAGTGGATATTGCAAATACCCTCACTTCAACTGTTCGCATTATGAACAACCAAGTGGTTAGCTGTAAATATGTGACCAATATTGTATTAATCGTTTTTATCATTAAACCGAGATACTTGGTAGTGGATATTGCAAATACCCTCACTTCAACTGTTCGCATTATGAACAACCAAGTGGCTAGCCCTAAATATGTGACCAATATCGTATTAATCGTTTTTATCATTAATCCGAGATACTTAGTACTGGATATTGCAAATACCCTCACTTCAACTGTTCGCTTTGTGCACAACCAAGTGGCTAGCCCTAAATATGTGACCAATATCGTATTAATCGTTTTTATCATTAATCCGAGATACTTAGTACTGGATATTGCAAATACCCTCACTTCATCTGTTCACTTTATGCACAACCAAGTCGCTAGCCGTAATATGTGACTAATATCGTATTAATCGTTTTTATCATTAATCCGAGATACTTAGTACTGGATATTGCAAATACCCTCACTTCAACTGTTCGCTTTATGCACAACCAAGTGGCTAGCCGTAAATATGTGACCAATATCGTATTAATCGTTTTTATCATTAATTCGAGATACTTAGTAGTGGATATTGCAAATACCCTCACTTCAACTGTTCGCTTTATGCACAACCAAGTGGCTAGCCGTAAATATGTGACCAATATCGTATTAATCGTTTTTATCATTAATCCGAGATACTTAGTACTGGATATTGCAAATACCCTCACTTCAACTGTTCGCTTTGTGCACAACCAAGTGGCCAGCCGTAAAAGTATCGCCATTATCTTAAACATTTTTATCATTAACCCGAGATACTTAGTAGAGAAATTCGCAATACCCCTTTTCCGTAATAATATTAACAATATGCACTACCCAGTACCCTTCCAAGTGACCTAGCCGTAAATATGTGAACAATATTTTAATTTAATTCAATTCTGTAATTTAACAATTTAAAATTATTTAAAGAACAAAATTCTACTCCCGATTAACATCAATAATCAAAAACAAATTCTGCATCAACGAGCAGCAAGCCACCACAAATGTCATCCTCGTCATCTGGAAAATATCGCACATATTAACCGAAATATCATCACGCGCAATCATCTGTCTCGTTTCAGCCAGAAACAGTTTACAACTTTGTCGCCACTTCCATGCGACCACATGCAAGCAACGATCCAGTTCGGGTAGAATCTGCTTCGACTTTGAATTCATTTCACACATGAACATGAAAATCGTCAATTGAACCAGAGATAGTAGTGAAGCCCCGTTTATCGCCACAAAGCGGAGCAATGGGTCAGTGCGCCGGTCTATACACAGATACAGGTACATTTCTATTACGCCAGACAAGGTGTAGTATGCGATGGTGGGCATATAGCGGAACTGGTGTCGTATGCGCAGATATTTACAGGAAGTCTTCACTAACTCTCGAATTGTTTTTCGCAGTTTTCGGACACGAGAAATCTGATTCCGATGATTGTTCTTCAAAGTGTTCGATAATTTCGATTTCAGAAACACGAATCTCAGCTTGTGAAAGTACAGTGTAAAGAAGGACTGTTCACACATGACGATACCGATTGCGGTCATCTGATGTAGTGCTACAATAAGGATGATGTTCCAGAATACTATCAGCACAATCTTAAGCACAGAGATCACATGAAAGTGCAGGTAAAGATCCACAAGGGGGAGTATGACAAAGAAGGCCCGCATGTTCATTTGAGCGAACTGATAAAGGTATGAGAAGAATTTCATACCAAGGTTGATTTTGTTGATTTGGGCTTGCGGGAGACGGAATTGGTGACGCTCGGTTATGTTGACCAGGATTTCACGGGCAAAGAAGTGTTGAGTGGTGAGGCTCGAGTAGAAGACGTGGATGTCTAAGGGGATTGGATGTTGTAGGATTAAATGTTTTTTGTTGTGTCTAGTGGTTCCTATTGGTTCCTAGTGTTCCTAGTGGTTCCTAGTGTTTTCTAGTGGTTCCTAGTGGTTCCTAGTGGTTCCTAGTGGTTTCTAGTAGTTCCTAATGATTTCAAGTGGTTCCTAGTGGTTCCTAGTGTTCCAGCTGGTTCCTAGTGGTTTCTAGTAGTTCCTAGTGGTTTCAAGTGGTTCCTATTGGTTCCTAGTGTTCCTAGTGGTTCCTAGTGTTTTCTAGTGGTTCCTAGTGGTTCCTAGTGTTCCAACTGGTTCCTAGTGTTTTCTAGTGGTTCCTAGTGGTTTGAAGTGGTTTCTAGTAGTTTCTATTAGTTCTCAGTGTTTTCTAGTGGTTCCAAGTGGTTCCAACTGGTTCCTAGTGTTTCCTAGTAGTTCCTATTGGTTCCAACTGGTTCCTTGTAATTCCTAGCAGTTCCAAGTGGTTCCAACTGGTTCCTAGTGTTTCCTAGTAGTTCCTATTGGTTCCTATTGGTTCCTACTGGTTCCTATTGGTTCCTATTGGTCCCTATTGGTTCCTATTGGTTCCTATTGGTTCCTATTGGTTCCTATTGGTTCCTATTGGTTCCTATTGGTTTTTATTGGTTTTTATTGGTTCCTGCGAGTTCCTACTAATTCCAACTGGTTTTTACTGGTTTTTAGTAATTCCTTGTGGTTCCTAGTAATTCTAAGTGGTTGCTAGTATTTCCCATTGGTTTTATTCGGTTTCTAGTGGTTTTTACTGGTTCCAACTGGTTCAAACTGGTTCCAAATAATTCCTACTGGTTTCAACTAGTTCCTAGTGCTTCCTATTGGCTTCAATCGGTTTCTACTTGATCTTTGTAATTCCTACTGGTTCCGAGTGATTCCAACTGACTCCTACTTGTTCATTCTGGTTCCTATTGGTTCCTTTCAATTGTCTATAATCTATTTTATGTTCCTCAAATTCGTATAAAATCAAATAAAAACATACAGATTACTTACACAGAAATGTAGGACAAAGGAAGAAAGATACAATACCAAAGTAAAAGTACGCCTCATTTGGCTCTCCCGGAAAGTACTCCACCAAGTATTCCTTTGAGTGAAAGGAGAAGAACCGATTATCTGATGGAATAGCAATGAGGATGAATCTCAGTAGATTGAGGAGAACAATTCCGATCAGGATTATGACTTTTATTACGGATTTTTGATCGATTTTCCTTTGTTTTATGTCTTCTACAGTGCGGTAGGGCACGAGGGCACAGTTGATCATACGTTCAACATGATCGATGTAGGGATTTGTGGTTGATTTGAAGGTGTAGTGCCGTTTTATGTAGTAGAAGAGAGTTTTGTGTAACATTTTGGAGAACCAATTTTTGCGACAATTTTTTAAAACAATTTTCTGACGTTCAACTTGAGTTTCTAGCAAGACAATGACATTTACACCAAAAGTATATTTTCAAAAATTCAAAATTAACCCAAAATTCTCATTAAAATTAATAATTAACGAATAAACATACGCACACACGCTAATTAGCAATTCTCGTGACAGATTCATTAACTTTCAGATAGAATCATTAAAATGTTATTTCAAAATTTAATGAGATTAAAACTGGTGACTTCATTAAAACTTTATGATTTCAAAACAAAATTTAAAATTTTTACAAGAGAAGAGACAGAAAAACATAAAATCGATAATTTCCAGAAAATCTATCTCTGGTAAAATCTAACGCACAAAAATCTAATAATTAATGGATTTTAATATCCAATGAAATCTAGCTAACATAAAATCTAATATCTAATTAATCTAACGTTTAATAAATCTAACATCAAATAAACCTAACTCAAATAATATATCACTGCAAAACCAGAAAATTCACGACCGATCTAATAACCAATAAAATTAAATATCAAACGAATTCTAACATCCAATAGAATATCGCTCTTATACAGATAACCACCAATCGAATCAAACACACATACAATAAAAATCAAATCAAATCAAACATCTAATAAAATGTAGATATTCATAAATAACTAACATCCAATGGAATTTGCCTTCCATAAAATTGAACATCTGTTATATACTAACATCCGATAAATTTAATTCTAATAAATATGTTATACAAACTAACTTATACAAAAACTAATATCCAATGGAATCTAATAATAAATCGGATCTACAGTATGTAACATCCAACGAATAATCACTCTCATGCAATCCAAAATAAATCTTACCTCTAAAAAATAGATTCTAGCCTTTTATAAAATTATATCCATTTACAATATAATGGGCATCAGTATCTAATTACATTTTAATTTCCAATAACATTCTAACATCAAATGTAATCTAAATATTCATTTGTAACTAACATCCAATAGAATCCAATTCCGAAACACTACTTTATGAAGCCAAATTAATTTGTTTGAAGTATTAGCCTGTTAGAGCACATTATTATCTTTCCAAAACATATTCACATTTGAAAATCCATGAATCCGTTCCGAAGATATGGAACAAAATGTGAAAAATGTCTTTGGACATAGACAATTTTAGGACATTTTGAGTTGTCAAAATAATTTGCTTGAATTATTTTGAACTTTTTTCCCTTCAAATTGTTTCTATTATACCTTAAGGAACTAACATATGCACATTAAAATTTTAGAAAAAATATCTGCTCCATGATATTTGGGCCGGAAGTCAAAATCAGTTTCTGGGATTTTTTGGGTTTCTAACAAAAATTTTCCCCATTTTTAAGTTGGATTCAATAAGAATTATTCACAAGGATTCCAAAACGCTTTAAAACACTAAAATCCACTAAGTTAATCAAAAGTTGTATCCAAAACAAAAAATTGATGCAAAGTGTAACGTCATCTGTGAGCGCTCCCTAAAGTGAGATAACCCAAGTGGCATATCGTAAATGTAGATCATACTATTGGTCACATGTGCCAATAATTTCAGTTCTCTTCAAAAAGGATGAAGCAGTCATATAAATATTATTCTAAAACGTCCTGTTACTTTTGGGCCACCCTGTACAATATTAAAGCCACGTTATGTTCATCAAATAATCAAACATTCAATAAGGATTGATAAAATATATATTTCACATTTAGATCAGAACAGGGATTTAAACCAAAAGTAACACTTTTTATCGGCAAAGTTCAAAGCTTTTAATAGAAAGAGAAACAAAATTATTCAACCTTATATGAACTCGAACACACACACAAACCTGTATACTTTCTCCCTCTTTCGTGTTATTTTCTGTTTGTCTCACTCTTTCTCGCATTCGGGACACTACGATTGTATTCACTTATCTTCACTGAACATTACTGTGTTTTCTCGGTTTTTCCACGATAACACACTCACTCAATAACTGCCTGAAACAAGTTTTGTAACCTAACCTAACTTCAACTCTCGTATGTTTTTATCTCAGTTTGTCTGTCTGCGTGTGTGAAATCATACTTTGTCGACGATTATATAAGAAATCTGATATTTCCTGATTAGATTTCGCTTGTGCTTGTCAGTGTACAGTACAGTGCAGTATGGCACGTATACTGAAATTAAGTCACTCGTGACTGTTTGTTGTTGTGTTCAAACAACGTCAAAAAATGTCGTTTATCTGTTATAACATTTTCTAGTCTTTGTTCCTTGTTCATATATCGTATACACGCAAAAAGCATCAACCGAAAATCGACCAAAATCCTTTAAAACCCCACTCAAAAAACAACCAAAACCATCAAATGCATCGCTCAATTTTCAGCAGCACTCCTGTGATATTTGTGTTATTTCTGACATTTTTGGTCTTATCTGAGAATATACAACAAACCTCAACTGAAACCTCATCACAACCACCACCACCACCACCAACCCCATCACCACAAGAAGGCGTCCACATATGTCGTCCCTCGTGGATGGACTGTTCCCAGTTTGGTCGTGACAAGCGAATGATGGCCTGTTTGGACTGTTCCGAGCCGGAACGCAAAGCGTGCGGCGATCCACCCGACTCCTGTTCACCCTTTCGCACGGCTGTGTGCAAGGGCGAGTGTCGGAAGCCCAGGGATGGGGCTATTAAATTAAGATAAACAAATATATTTATATTTAATAATTAAATCCAATAATATTTAAAAGCAAAATAAATCAAACAAAAATAAATAAATTTTATTAATGGAATTTTGAATTTAGTATATTACAAAATTAATTTAGAATTATATTTTTATAATTTATAATTTTAGTATTTTGAATTTGAATTGAGAATTAAAATTTTGAATTTAAACCTATATGAAGATTTAGATGAAATTTAGATGATTTTGATATTTTGAATTAAAATTTCCTTATCCATGAGGTAGTGGTGTTGTATTGTTGGATATTTTCAATAATTTTTAAGAAAAAATAATAATAGGAAAAAACATAATCACAAAATCTTGAAAAAATGAAAATTTCATGCAGAGAATTAAACCAAAAAGCAAGAAGAAACCAAAACAAATGAAATGCGACTCAAATTGCTTCTTCTCTCTATTGTCTGGATGAGTCCAAAATCTCTGCAGAGGTAGGGTAAGGTATACTTAGTAGTACTCACTAGTGCTGCTCCTCCTCATCCTCCTCACTTTCATTTCCGAGCTGAATCTCAACTCATTCATAGGAATATTCTGTGAATGCTGAGGAATGGCGGCGGCGTTATATAGCGCAAAATGAGAGATGCGTGTTTGATGCTATTTGATATTAAATTGTACGGGTACCCGTATGTGTGTTAGAGTTCAGCGTTTGCAATTGCATGTATGAGAAATATATTCAGCCAGATGTTGGATCTATTTGAGGTTGATTCCATTGGATGTTAGATAACAATTACATTTTGATATTAGGTTGTATGCAATTTTTTTGCTAGTACCAATTAACAATTTATTTCATTTGAATTAATTCGATTGTATAATATGTTAGATTTTACTGGATGTTAGATTTTGTTTGATATTAGATTGTTTGCGAGTTAGCTTTATTTTAATATTTTAGTTGAGGTATATTAATTAGATGTTAGTTTAAATTAGATGTTTGATATTTTAGATAAGAGCTTCCTGTTTGATATTAAAATGTATGCGATGTTGGTTATTAATGATACAATATTTAATTTGATTGTGATTGTAATTGGATTTTAATTTCAATTATTTCAATTAGATATTGGATTTAACCTCTTCGTCGGGCCATTTTAGGCAGGCTGCCCGGAACGAACGACAATAGCTAGCGGTCTGAAAATTTAGGAGGATACTCCCCTATAATACCGCTACTGCGGAAAAATGTCAAAAGTTCCAATTGGAACACCCTCCTGGACCCCATTTCCGGTTGGCATTTTTTTAGCCTAAATTGATCTATGAATTATTCTAAGACTTTTGGCACCAAAACCAGATGTTTTTGTTAACCGGAAGTGGGAGTTCCAAAATGGAACTTCCGGTTAACGACCCAAATTAATATTTTTGAGTCCAGAATCGAATTCTCCGTTCTTTTTCATGAAGGACAGCATCTTAAAGATTATATTCGATTGGATGTTAGAAATGAGATGGGTTTTTTGGAAATCAATTTTATATTTAAAAAAATATAATTGAACATTTTAAATTTGTACGTTTCTGTTTATCAATTCTGATCTCAATAGTCTCAGCATTGAGTATTGGTTTCAATGGTGCAAATTTGAGACATTTTGGAGTTTGTCCAGTTGGTTCAAACCTGAATTGTCTTACTAATTTAGCCAAACAAAGTTTCATCTCTTGCATTGCAAATCTCAGTCCCAAACAGTTGCGCGGTCCATGACCAAAAGGTACAAAGCTGTGGGAATTAGTTTGTGTTTGTTTTCAGGCATGAATCGGTCTGGATTGAAGCGGTCTGGTTCGAGATGATACTCTGAATCGTAGTGTACTGCAAAGGTTGGAATTTCAATCAGTTGACCCTTCTCGAGTGTGATTCCAGTGTCGCCTAGTTTGTACGGACCGGAACCGCTCATTGTTCGTTCCAGAAAAACGAATGGTGGATATTTCCGTAGAGTTTCTTTGATCGCTGAATCGAGATACGGAATTTGACAAACT
This sequence comes from Rhizoglyphus robini, assembly GCA_023373905.1. Classification (NCBI taxonomy): domain Eukaryota; kingdom Metazoa; phylum Arthropoda; class Arachnida; order Sarcoptiformes; family Acaridae; genus Rhizoglyphus; species Rhizoglyphus robini. Next base: position 791,477 of record JAKIJQ010000067.1, on the reverse strand, counting down.
GTGTCGAAATAGTCCCTTGTTCCTGACGTTTGATCCTGTAACACCTTTTCCACTTCATCATGCACTCGTTCTTGTACATCGGGATTCCGTGATAGCTCGAACATACAATGAGCCAGTGTTTGGGCTGCAGTGTCGTAACCACCAACCATAAAACCAATTGCCTGAGCAATGATTTCCGTTTCCGATAAAAGGATTTCAAATTAGATTTTATTGTAGAGGTTGATTTTGGTTTTGTGGCTTCGGTTTTATCTAGAAATGTAAGAAATAATGTTTAGTTCATAATTACAATAGAATTTAATATAGTATGTAACATCTAATAGAATCTAACATCCAATGGAATCTCAACTCCATACAATCTAATGTTCAATAGAATATTCATAAAATCTAACATCCGATGGAATCTCAAATCCATACAATCTAACATTCTATAGAATCGTTCCCCGATACAATCTAACATCTAATAGAATCTCACCTCCTTTCAATCTAACATCCAATAGAATTTTCATACAATCTAACATCCAATGGAATATTAACTCCATACAATCTAACATTCTATAGAATCGTTCCCCGATACAATCTAACATCCAATATACTCACCTCATTTCAATTTGATATCCAATAGAATCGCTCCCCAATACAATCTAACATCCAATGGAATCTCAAATCCATACAATCTAACATCCAATATAATCTCATCTCCTTTCAATCTAATATCCAATAGAATATTCATACAATCTAACATCCAATGGAATCTCAACTCCATACAATCTAACATCCAATATAATCTCATCTCCTTTCAATCTAATATCCAATAGAATATTCATAAAATCTAACATCCAATGGAATCTCAACTCCATACAATCTAACATCTAATGGAATCTAAACTCCTTTCAATCTAATATCCAATAGAATATTCATACAATCTAACATCTAGCTGAATCTGATAAAAATTAAACATCCAACTTACCATCCAACTCTCCATCAGTCGACAACATCTCATACCCATCATCCTTCAACTGCTGCTCATCCACTTCCGCTTCAATCAAAATGTCAATCAAATCATTTCTTCTTGAACCTCGATTTAATTTTCCCTCCCTTCGTTGTCTGAGTATTTCTTTGGCTAAATTCAAGAAGAAATGCCAACTTTTCGCCTCAAACGGATGTCGAATGTTCACGAGATTGTTGAACCAACGAGGCAGTGCAAAGAAGGATAGACTTGTCATGATGCCTGGATTCATGATACGGATTCCGTTCAAGAGGAATTGGTTTGATGAGGAGCGAGTTTCGTTGTTCGAGTCAGTTTCAACGCCGAAAACGTTCGATGCAATCACATCCATGGTGAATCCAATCATGATCTTCTTGATATCCGGAATAGTTCCAGTTTTTTCTTTTGTCACTTTACCCAAATATTCAACCAACTTATCCACTGATTGATCCATCATCCCGTACATTGCCTTCAACTTCCCAGAACTAAAACACGGACTCGTAATAGCTCGAATCCGTTTCCAATCATCACCCACATCGAAAAATATTATCCGATTCACAACCTCGTGGTAAGTGCTCAATGCTCGATGATCCACAAACATATGAAAGTCCTTGACCATAATCTGCTTGATCAACTGAGCATCAGATATTGAGACCGAAGGTTGAAATCCAGTATAAGTTCCGTAGACTCTGCCGTATTTCTCCAGCATTTCAAGTTCCGATACGTGAGCATCGCGACCAGCAATTTGGAATACGGTTCCAAAAGAGAAGAGACCGGGAGTGGGACCTTGGATTCCACGTTTGGACCAGTAGGAATATTTTTGTTGAATGTAACTAAGAGAAAAAATAAATATTAAAAGTCGAAAATCAAAAATTAAAAGTCAAAATGGCAAATGGCAAAATTGAAAATTAACAATGGGAACAATAAATATTAGGCAGTACTTACAAATAAAACAAAACCAAAATCGAAACCAAAAACAGCAAAATGAACACAAATGTCATCCTTGTTGTCAAATTAAAAACTAAAATATTTATAAATTTTGATATATTTTCAATGATTTAACTACTAAACCTCACGAGTTTTGCTTATATACTTTTTAATATAAGGAAACATCTAATCATTAGTATGAGCAATCTTGATACATTGAGAGGCAAAGGCAAAATGATGCTGCTTTGTATTGCTATGTTTGATAGCGTTAGGCGACTTTCTATGAACATAAAGTCAAGTGTCGTACATTTGTACGACAACCTTTCTATGCATATCTACGTGTATTTTTCCATAGCATTTGCCTCTTTTCATTTGCCTCACTACAACCTTGATGAGTTAATTACAAAATCAAAAATCGAATAAAAGTTAGTATATGCCATGTTTGTTCGAATATGACAAAATGACTATTTCATGTTTAGACTTTCTGATTTGAAGTTCGACTTTTTGAAGATCTCTTCTTTTTCGTGTTCCTAAACACCAAAATGTCCCAAAAAGACCACAAGGATGTATCAAAGTCGAGCTCCTACAAGTCGAAGCGTGTTCCGATGAACTTTTCCTCTTCCTACTGGAAGTCTCAAGTGAAAACCTCAAACCATGCTCAACCCTCAAATCGTTTCTCCAAGATTGAGCTATCCCGTGCAGATCAAGCGAAACTACTGAGCCGTGGTTACGAAGTTGGCGAAGCATTTGCAGCTGGCGCTGATGGTCAAGTTCATTACGGCACCCTCAACAGCAGTATCGACTGTGCTGTGAAGTGGTGCTTCGGAGAGTTGACCCTACACCAGCCCTCCATTCTCAAGTTCATCAAACATCCCAACATGGTGCGGCTGTTTGATTTCTATGTCACCGAACAGAAGGCGCTGCTCATCTTTATGGAGTACATGGATGGTGGCGATTTGCACACTTACCTGATGGAGAAGGTGGGCTTCTGGTTGAGTGAAAATCGGGCTCGGCACTATTATTTGCAATTTGGGGATGCGTTCAGGTAGGTGAAACCCTTAAATTCGAGTTATCAACTCTTTATTTTCTACTATCAACTAGGTGTGGTTAGGGTTTAGGTTTAGGTAAGTTAGGGCGTTAGATGGTTAGGTAGGTGTGGTTATGGATTAGGCTTAGGTCTGTTTGGGGTTAGATGGTTTGGTTAGTTAAGTGGTTAGGTAAATGTTTTATGGATCAGGTTTAGGTCGGTTAGTGAGTTAGGTGATTTGGTAGGTGTGGTTAGGGATTAGGCTTAGATAGGTTAGTGAGTTAGGTGGTTATGTAGGTGTGGTAAGTGATTAGGTATAGCTCGGTTAAGGAGTTCGGTGAATAGATATGTGTAGTTAGGGATTTGGTTTAGATTGGTTAAGGAGTTAGGTGGTCTTGTAGGTGTAGTTAGGGGTTAGTTTTATGTCAGTAAGGGAGTTAGGTGGTTATGTATGTGTGGTTTGGGATTAGGTTTTGGTCGGTTAAGGAGTTAGATGGTTAGGTAGGTGTGGTTAGGGATTATGTTTAGATTGGTTAGGGAGTTAAGTGGTTAGAAATGTGTGGTTAGGGATTTGGTTTAGGTCGATTAAGAGTTAGGTGGTTAGTTATGTGTGGTTAGGGATTTGGTTTAGGGATTATCTACAAACAACAATTTATATCCAACTTTCCCCTTACTACAATCCACCCTCCTAGATTCCTACACCATCTCGGCATCGCCCACCTCGACATAAAGTGTGGAAACATCCTACTGGATCGCAGTCAACTCAACTGCAAAATCACCGATTACGGTGTGTCCAAGCCAGTCTACAACCCTTTCACTGGTCAAAATGCAGACGAGATGCAGTATTACTTCAAGATGGACGTGTACAAGGCAGGCGAGGTGCTCTACCAGATGCTCAACTATCAACTGTTCGATGATGATGAACAGGGTGGCGTGGTGGTGTTCTACAATCCGTCCCTGTCCGAAGAGGCGAAACGCGTGATTGAGGTGCACTTGGAACCGGATCAAGAGGCGAGACCTAGTTTCGAGCAGATCCTGGCTAATGAGCCGTGGTTTGAAATGCATTTAGAGGTTAATGGAAATGGAGTTTAGTTTTATTTTTAAAACAATAAAATCATTTGACCTGTTTAAGGTTTACCCAGTTCGTTTCCAGACCCGGATAGCCATGTTACGTGGACGAATTTCGCCACTTGATGTTACCAAACGCAAAACCATCAAATTGACATTTTTATCGTATTCATGATCTCCCGTAAAAATCCAATCGTTTGTTTTTGTTTTTTGGCTAACTGCATCAATTGTTACATTACTGTGCAACTTTTCTCCTTCTGCTAGGTATCTTGTTTCAACTCTAACCACTCTCCGATCATTTTCCTCTTGATTCTTTCCAAAGGGTTCCGAACCGCCACCCTCAACCCGGAAGAAAACGCCTGCATACGTGGCGCTCACGTCAATCCACTTCATTCGTGGCCAAATAGAGCTAGGTGGCTTTTCATTGGGCAATTGGGTGTAAATGAAACCAATTGGTATTGAATTCAGTTCTAAATCTAAAATTTTCTTATTTGCCTTATCAAGTTGTCGCTTTTGTTCATCAATTTCATGCTTTTGTTGGCTCATTTTTCGGTTAGCCTCTTCCAGTGCGTCACGGAACTCTTTCCTCGCTTCCAAATGAGACTTCTGCAGTCTATCCAGTGACCATGTTTGCATCTTTTGACAAACGGCCGCATTTTTCTTCTCACAAGGTTCGTCCATCCACTTTCCAGCCATTTCCACCTCTGACTGCATCTGCAAACAATAATTGGACAAATTCTTTGGTGCCTTTAACCAATTTTTGTAATTCAACTCTGAGTTATCTGCCCATTTGAAAGAATTGTTTGAGAATTTAGCACCAATCCAAAAGTTGTCAACTTTTTTCAATGTTTTAAACAGATAGTTTGAGAGAAAGTCCTGTTCCTCTTTGGAGTGGACGATCGCAAGTGTTGGCGTGTTTTCCAATTTGGCACAGTTGCTTTCCGCTTCGTTGTAAGTTCCGAAAAAATTGTCAATGACCTTGAAACATTTTTCGTCCTTATACGAAAGCCAATCTCCACAAGATGATTCCAAAGCACTGACGAAATTTCCTGAAATATTAATTTTATTTTTATTTTAAAAAATCAGAAATATTTCCAAACCTGATCCTAAGAATATGACAGAAATTATGATGATAATTTCACAACAAAAATGTTTGGAAATCATTTTTTAAGTGGTTTTCAAGAAATCAAAAACTAAATTTTCCAATTAGTAATTCAAGCTGTAACTAGCCTTGTTGTCAATAAAACGCAATTAAAACAGTGAACGTTTTACATTAACATCATTCTCACTTTATCCACTTTCGTTACTTTACAAATTAACTCCTCATTTTGGTTTAATCAAATAATCTAAATGATAAATAATTTTAACATTATTGAGATAGAACAAAAATTTTATTTGGGCGTTAATATTTAATAAATACATAATATATAATTTAAATATAATAAGTATATAATTTGGTCAATAAATAAATATATCAATAAATAAGTTAAATCAATCAATATAAAATCAAATTTTAGTCAGGTGGTTTTAATTTAACTAATCGGATTTCGAGCTCTAGAATTGAGCAATCTCTTGAGAAAAGACCGTGGTCTATTGTCTTGTACGGTATTGGAATTGGAGTTTGAAGAAAAAGGGATTCTAAATTTTAAAAAGTCAAAATTAAAAATCAAATAAATAAAATAATTTTAAAAATAACTTACACAGAATTATCTCCAGAACCTTCTCCATAAATAAGCCTGGCACCAGCAGCCAACCGTCTGCAAGGACCCGAACAAATCTGGGGAGTTCCCTCCATACAGGTAGACGGATCCTCAGCACAGGATCCATCATAGGACCTAGAGCAATCCTTGCAGGCAAGCATACGATCACCCATACCAAAAGCGGAACAATCCATCATTTCCATCGAACAGTAATGGGTTGAATTGGCAGATTGTCCAGATGAGACGAATGATAAGATGATGAAAAAGATTGAGGATAACAAGGTAAATTGATTTTTCATGATCGCAAAAAGTTGTTTTTTCTGAGAATTCAAGGAAACAGAAAAAGTCCGAAAATTGTCAAATTATGAAATCTCTAGCTTCAATCTCGACTTTATATAGACAGACAGATCATCAGACGAGTATCTCTCCAATCTTCTTGTTTTTTCTCAAGGAATTTGGCAGCAAAACTTGAAAACAAAACTAGCTAGAGGGGTAATGTAATGAATTACTAATGAGTTGGGATTGCGACACGTGAGTATTTATATATGAACAGCGATACAAACGAGAGAAAAAGATTACAAACAAGCGTGCAATAATAATAAATAAACGAACAAATGTAGAGGTATACGTGACATTTTCCATCATAATTATCACACTAATGATCTCATTAATTATGCAATCATCATACGATTTATACAATGAATATGCGCGGAAATATGCGCGGAAATATGCGCGGAATTCGATAAGTGGGTATATTTCAAATGAGGCATGAAATATACGAGATGAAATATATGATTGATAATTATATAAACTAAGGGATTACGAAATATATATGGGAAGTTGGTTTTTATGTAACTGTTCATTGACTTTGTAGGAAACCTGTTTTGGTTTTTGCTCAATTCATGTCAATTTGTGTCAATGTCCTTTGTATGGAAGGGGTTTGGGTTAATTTTATGTTTGATGAAGTTTTTGAGTTTGTGAATTTTGGATAAACGATTTTTTTGAATAAATGATTTTGGGCTAACTGATTTTTAGGGTAAAGGATTTTTAAAGTAAATTATTGCTGGGCCAAATCATTTTTTTAAATTAATTTTTAGGGGAAATCATTTTTGAGGTAAATGATTTTTTTAGACCAAGTGATTAAGGGCTTAAACGATATTTGTGGTAAACGATTTTTAGGGTAAAAGATTTTTAAGGTAATTTATTTTTTGGGGTAAATCATTTTTGAGAAAATCATTTTTAGGGTGAATGATTTTTAGACCAAAGGATTAAGGGCTTAAACGATATTTGGGGTAATACATATTGGGAATATTGGGTTATATTAAATTTTTGCTAAAATAAATTTTTGAAGTAGATTAATTTTTGGATAAATTAATTTCATGACAAAAATTGTAAAATCTGAATGTTTAAATATACGCGAATATGAAAATAAAACAATTTTATTAATTCAAAATCAAAATAAATTACACAAAATTATCTTCATAAAGATCACCATACACAAATCTAGCCCCTTCAGCCAGCTCTCTACACTCGCCCAAACAAATCTGCGGTGTAGCCTCCAAACAGGTGGACGGATCCTCGGCACAGGAACCCTCATCCGGTCGAGTGCAATCCATGCACGCAAGCATCCTGTCACCCAAACCCAGTGCGGAACAGTCCATCATTTCCGCGGAACAAACGTGATAACCAGAAGAACCGTTCTCAGAACTTGAATTTGAGTTTGTGAGTGAGTTGAGTGCTTTGAGTGAGGCACAGTTCAAGTACAGGAAATTGAGCTGAAGCACAAATAGATAGAAAATGCATAATTTGATGTAACTTTTCATGATTTTGAATATATTTTTTTTAAATTTAAACAAAATTACAATTAAATTTGAATTTGAATAAAAATCAAACAAAAAAATAAACCTCAAAATAACCACAAATCTTTTTATATAGCACTCGAGAATGGTATTTGATCAGACTGATTTTGATCTTAGAAGGGGAAAAGGTGAGATGTGTAAGCATAAATTAATTTGATAGCTCACATATTTTCAAGTTTGTCAGAGCGTTACATAACAAAAAGCACGTCAAAAGGTAAATTAGCAAATTTTCTTGCGGGTTTCAATGAATTTTTACTATGTTACGCTCCGACATTCGTCAAGTCATTAATTAGACACTACACGTGAAATTGCAATATCATTTACAAAGTGAAAGTAATTTATTTCATTTTGGGATAATACAAAAAGGCCGACGCACAATTGATCACTCGTACATTATGCGTACAATTTGGTGAGCCTTGGCAATGATAGCATGACTAAGGGAAAATATGTCGGAGCGTATCTAATCTTAAAAGGCATTATCAAAGTAAGAATTATTTGTCTACTGTTGTAATGCTTTTTATTTTTATTTTTGCTTTTTACAAATAATAATTGAATGACTTTGCTTTTCAATATTGATTTTGTTCACTAAAAACAAGGTAAAAGATCATTAGCATGATGATTGTACAATGTTGTTGCTTTAAATATATGAAACCTTAGCTAATTTGATTGTGTGTTTGTTCTTGACTTCTTAGAAGTTCATTTCGCCTATTTCAAACAGATTTCCCACGTGGATTTTCGTGTTGAAACTGCACGTGTTTTTAGTAGTGAGTCAGATAGTATTGGATATTGATTGCTTATGTAATAAGAAGGGGATTTGAAGGCTTTTGAGATGTGAAAGATGCGAAAGATGTTTATTAAACGTTTAATCCAATGTAAGTCAGGTGACTAATAATCTAGTTTATCAGTAAATTCCATCTTGGCGCGTGTTTTTGTAAATATTAGAAATTTCCATAACATCGCATGTTTTGCGAAATAATTTTTTATTGAAACCGCACATGACATCACATTACACAAAAATTTGATTTATTTTGGGATTCGGAATTTAAGATGTGAAAATTGGGAATTGGAAATTTTGAAATGGGTATTGGAAATATTATAATTTTAAAATTTGGAATTAAAATGTTGTAGAAGGAAAATTTATTATTAGATACTGTGTATTGGGTATTATTGGGTAGAAATTAAAAACTAGTGATTGATAAATGAAAATGAAAATGAAAAATTGAAAATTGAAAAATTAGGATTTAAGAATTTGGTGTTTTTGAACTTGGAAATTTGGTTAATTTGAAATATGCGTATTGGGAATTTAACAATTTTTGGATTTAGTTATTTAAATTTAAGTAACTTGGGAATTAAATTGGGGAGTTTGGTTATTGGCTATTGGCTATTGGCTATTGGCTATTGGCTATTGGCTATTGGCTATTGGCTATTGGCTATTGGCTATTGGTTATTGGCTATTGGCTATTGGTTATTGGCTATTGGCTATTGGCTATTGGCTATTGGCTATTGGCTATTGGCTATTGGCTATTGGCTATTGGCTATTGGCTATTGGCTATTGGCTATTGGCTATTGGCTATTGGCTATTGGCTATTGGCTATTGGCTATTGGCTATTGGCTATTGGCTATTGGCTATTGGCTATCCGGAACCGATGATTAGAAATTGATAATTTGGAAATTGTGCATTGGAAAATTCTGAATGGTTAATAGAGAATTTGGAATTAGAAATTAGGGATTTAAGAATTTTAGGAGTTTGGAATTTATTTGTATTAAAAAAAGAAATCTAAAATACCAAATTTTATTATTACCAAAAATCATACTAGTTTCCATACACATACTGCGCACCCTCCTCCAACGGAATACACGGTCCAAAACAAATGGTAGGATTTTCCCTGTTACAGGTTCGAGGATTCTGTGCACAGGACCCACGCCTGGGCCTAGTACAGTCTGGACAAGCATAAATACGATTACTCATATCAAAGGCAGAGCAATCCATCATCTCGGGAGTACAGGTGTTGTAGCGGGGCTTGGGCTTGGGTTTGGGAGTAGGTGGTTTTTCTTGTCGTCGAGGTCGTTGGGGAGTGTCCGGTGTGGGAAAATCGGGTGCGTTCGAATCAACTGGAGGGAGATCAGGTCGGGGATAACGAGTTCGTGAAAAACCAGGATCAGAAAAATCACGTCCAGGACCGCGTCCAGGAAAATTACGTCCAGGAAATCCCGGTCCATGAAAATGACGTCCATGAAAATGAGGTCGACGAAATGGTCGTGGTGGAAAATCGGGTTCGAAAAAATCCGGTTGTGTTGAGGAACTTGTTATAAGCGATAAAATAAACAGGAGAAATATTGATAGATAGATAATGTTCGTTTTCATTATTAGAGTATTTTAAGCTCTAACAAAAAATTATAAAATATAAAACTTTGCTCAATCTTTATCACATTTGTGAAAGCGTCTGACACAAGAATTTTCAAACATAAATATATATTGATAATTCATCTACTGGATTTATTATTTTGAAAGAGAAAGCATGCGGAGGTAGCATTTCAGAGCGTAACAAAACTAAAAAGCATTATCGATAGTAATAGGGGAATTTCCACAAAATACATTTACTATGCATTTTTCATTAACATACGCTTTAATTTCCTGCAAGGCGTACACCCTCGTGAACATTGTCCAACTTGTCTCTCTCTCATCTTCTCTTCAATCTCCGTGCACTTCATCGTTCAAAACTGGTTTTTCCTAATTAGATATTTTGAAATCTTCTTTATTGTGAAAATTTTTTATGCTTTTAAACTTCGAAGATGAGCAGAAAAGGACGAGAGTGAGTGACCTTGGAAATATCCAATGTGCGTAAATGTACGTAATTGAAATCAAACAAAGAAAGCTAAGGATGTTCTCAGTTCAACCTTAGTTTATATCTTTAATACAAGACGAGTGTTCACTAGACTGGACAAGACTGACTAGTAGTGTCACGATATGACCTTTGACCTATTAGAGTATTTAAATATAGACATACGAACAAGCAAGCCATTAAGTGAGACTCACTCAGAGAAAAAAAATTACAATATTTTGTGACATCTTTTTGTAGATCCAACTGAATAACTTACATACTGTATAAATGACAAATCTATGATTTGGACTAGAATAGCATTGTAAATTTTTTTTGTGTATAAAATGTCCAAAAGTTGCATTTTTGAACTTGGTTCCATCAGAATGGGCGTAATGATGCATTGTTTTATATTAAAAAGTCAACAGACTGTCAGATCAAAGGCTTTTGATTTTAATCAGTTTCGTTCAAAAAATGCATTTAAATATGACGTCAATAAAAACAAGAAATTAATCATTAAAAACATTTTGTAATCTAGGAAGTGAAATGAACGATTTATCGTTCATTTGATTTAAACTTGTCAATTGACAAACCAGTTTAGACATGTGACATTGAACTTTGACATTTGTGATAAGTTTGAGAGGTATATAAAGGTTTGAGAATTTGTAGCTACATTAGGTAATTCAGAAAATTTCGTAACTTAATTTCAACAAAATGAACAATTTACTTGTTTTATCTATTTTTGTTTTATTTACTATTCCTTGCCTGGTATCAAGTGCAAAAGAAAAACTCAGCTACAACGTGTGCACACCTGAACTGATGGACTGTTCCGCCCTGGGACTCGGTAGCCGTATGACCGCCTGTATGGATTGTACCGAACCGGAAGAGGATTCCTGTGCTGAGGATGTCGGTACCTGCTTTGCATCGACGCCACAATTCTGTACGGGTCCGTGTAAAAAGCTGATTAAGGGCGCAAAGTTGATTTGATTTGAGTTTAATATTTTGAATTTAAAAAATAAAAATAAAAATTTTGCGGTTTAGCTATATTTGACCTTTGACGCATTGACACCATTTGATGGTCATTGCCAGTGGGCCATAAAAGCACACAAATTAATATACAGATAATATTTGGCTAAATTTATTGTTTGTTTGATAATGAAAAATGAAAGCTCCATCTGTACTGATTACACTCTCATTTCATTAGCTCGTATGATCAAAGGTACGTAATGAGAGAGAAGTGATAGTCCATAATAAAATGTTATTAAAGTCCATTTGTTTATCACACACAGTGAAATGCAGTGTTTGCATCACTGATAATTATAGATTAGACAACTCATCATATATCTTAATAATAATCCTGAGTGTTATATGGTGCCTTTTATGGTGCTCGGCTGAATGTCCGAATGTGCCAAGTGAGAATTGCGCATGCGCCGACTTATTTGTACATTCAACTGTATTAGTTATGTTACGCATGCGCAATGCGCACCTGGCACATTCCGGACTTTCAGCCGATCGCCTTTTTATGAGTCAACAATTGCCTTGACTCTTGATACAACCCAGTTAATCTTTATTATGCTTTTACGAGTATATATCAGTTGGATATTTTGCATATATGTTATCGTCCAAATTCTTCATTCCATGGATTGCCTAGGCAAATCAATAAATTTCTTTTAAATTTCTTTTTCGAATTTTTCTTAGGCAGGCTCAGGAATGACTAGGTATTCCGCGTTTTAAAATTCTCATTTTAGGCAAATGTGAAAATTCAATGAATGATAAAATTGCTATTTCTATCATGAACATGCATTTACATGGACAGTGTAGAGTTAATTGTGAGTCAAAAACAATAAATGTCTTAATTCATAAAGTCTAGAGTCCAATGTGCATTGTGACTTTGCATTATTCTTTGCATGTTCGTATTATTTGCATAGACAATGTCATATCATCTTACAAACATCATACACTTAGCATTATATGTAATCAAATAGTCACATTAAAATTGTGCGCAATGGATCATGAAGCCAAATTTTAGAAGCGCCAAATTAAAAATAACGTTTTTGGAACCATTACTTGGAAATTAACAATTAGGAATTGTGGATTTGAAATATGAGAATCGGGGATTTTGGGTTTGGGAATTAGAAATTTGATATTGGATATTGGATCTTGGATCTTGGATATTGGATATTGGATATTGGATATTGGATATTGGATATTGGATATTGGATATTGGATATTGGATATTGATATTGGATATTGGATATTGGTTCGATATTGGATATTGGATATTGGATATTGGATATTGGATATTGGATATTGGATATTGGATATTGGATATTGGATATTGGATATTGGATATTGGATATTGGATATTGGATATTGGATATTGGATATTGGATATTGGATATTGGATATTGGATATTGGATATTGATATTGATATTGGATATTGGATATTGGATATTGGATATTGGATATTGGATATTGGATATTGGATATTGGATATTGGATATTGGATATTGGATATTGGATATTGGATATTGATATTGGATATTGGTTTTTGGTTTTTGGTTTTTGGTTTTTGGTTTTTGGTTTTTGGTTTTTGGTTTTTGGTTTTTGGTTTTTGGTTTTTGGTTTTTGGTTTTTGGTTTTTGGTTTTTTGGTATTTAGGCATTAGATATCAAAGTTATTGATCCTATTGTGAGCTAATATCTTATCGAATACATAAAGTATTGAGGTATCATCTATCATGTGAATAAAGCAATCTAATGAGCAATGTCAAGTTGATTGATGTGGACTTTGATTTGTTAGGAGTGAGTGTCGTAAGAATAGGCGCGACAGCGCCTTGCGAGCATTTTATCACTACAATAATAAAACAATACAATATTTATGGAACGCAACATTGCTCGTCTATAGATGTATACATGAACAAGCTTACACAAGGTAATAAAGCTATTAAATTTAAATAATTGAGTGAGGCGACAATCATAGCAATAAATTGCGGGTAGGCATACGATGTGCCCAGGTGAGCAAAATAATATACAATACAATATACTTTATTGGGCTCACAAGTCCACACAAAAGATCACGTAATCCATTGATGTTGCCTAAGGAACAGTAACTAATCAGACTGATCCCATGTATATTTTAATTAAAAAATTAATTTAAATGAATGTTGCTCAAACAATCGAAAACAACATCCAACAGCCAACATGTCTTTGTTTTTTGTTTTGTGCCTTTGTCTGTTTTGCACCAGCAACCTTGTCGATACACAGTATGGCAATGGTGGGTGTCAGACCCGAGAAGGTTTGCCTGGTGCATGTCAACCACTCGCTACTTGCTTCTATCAGTATGGTGACTTGCAAACACTCAATGCCAATCGATGTTCTCTGGGCTCGAATCCTCGCGGTGTTTGTTGTCCAACTCGTGATTATCGGCCTACTGGTTATGGTTCGTATTTGTGTTGGTTATTTGGTGTTCTGTTTTGTTAAGGCGAGACAAAATGCATTTCTGTGGAAATAGCCACTCTACTCATTTAAATGGAATAAAGTCGTTTTACTTGTGCAACCATAGCACCAACATCTCTGGACCAATTTTGACTTTGGATATACCAAATTAAAGGTAATTACATGGGCTTGATTAATATCAGAACACATTTTCTAGTTTGGATGTGGTTTGTTCAAAAATTTCAAAATGTGCGCAAAAAACGAAATTTTTGCCTTTGAGCTCAACTCACGGCAAAACAAAGTCCAAAATGGAAAATGTGTTCTGATATTAATCAAGCCCATGTAATTACCTTTAATTTGGTATATCCAAAGTCAAAATTGGTCCAGAGATGTCGGTGCTATGGTTGCACAAGTAAAACGATTTTATTCCATTGAAATGAGTAGGGTGGCTATTTCAGCTGAAATGCATTTTGTCTCGCCTTAAGTAATTGTTGACACACATTTTAGTGCCATTCAGTTTGAGCCCACCCGAATGGCCAGTGATCAACTTGCCAATACAGAAAAGTGAAATAGCTCGAGCCGTGGCACAAACTGAAGCCGAAATTGAGGCCTACATTACGATGGAAACCAATTTCATTAAGCAAGGCTACTTCCAGCGGCCCAAATCAATGGCCTCCATCCATCAGTCTGTGTTTGGTCCACCGGATGAGAATCTACAAGCACTCAATTTGAACGGCTTGCGAGCCCTGGAAGTGACTCGCTATTTGGGTGGTCGCTTCCGACTGAATCCACTGGAGATGCGTGATGGACTGTCACAGTTTGACCTGTACGACACACCATTTGAACGATACTGCCCGGCCATTCCAAAGTGCAATCCTCGGGACAAGTACCGAACCAGTGATGGAAGTTGTAACAATTTGGACAATCCACTGTGGGGCAAGTCAAGCACAGAGTACAGTCGAGTACTGCCACCTGCTTATGGCGATGGCATTAGCACCTTTAGACGGTCAGTTGCTGGGGGACCACTTCCGTTGGCCCGTGTCCTCTCCACTGAGGTTTGTATAATACAATTGCGTGGGAGTGGCAAATGCCAAATCATTTCATTAATTAATCAATGTAGAATCTATTAATTTATTGTTGACTTATTGTTATTTCGCCTAATTTAGCTCTCCGTTACATCGTCTGAAACAGATCCAAATATAAACGTAATGTTTATGCAATGGGGTCAGGTAAATATAAACACCAATAGCAAACACATCGTTAACATAACACTAGTGGGCTCTGCGGGAGCAATATTTGAAGCATAAACCGCATTAGCTTCAATAATGTTCCTAAAATTGACATTATGAGGAGTAGTCGAGCTGAGAGATTAAAATAACCTAACCCAAACCCTATTCCTACACGATACCTAACCTAACCCAAAACGTATTCCTACACGGCACCTAACCTAATCCAAAATAATTTAAATCTAATAATCTAAAATATTTTAAACTCAATAAAACCCTTTTCAACCTAATCCAAAACCCATTCCTACACGGCACCTAACCAACCTAACACTTGACCAAAACGACTTACCACTAATGATATCATTATTATTTGTCTTTTCTCTCATAATCACAGTTTCTGGATCACGACATGACACTGACATCTTCCACTCGTGGTAAGTGTCACGTTGTGCTACTGCATGCAGTAATATATCTAATTTATCTATTTATTGTCTAGCATCAGATGGTCAAGGTCTGCTTTGCTGTAATCAAACTCATCTTGAAGAACCAGTGTTTCATCCCGCCTGTAGTCCAATCATCATTCCACGTCGCGATCCATTCTATGCTAAATTCAAGCATCGATGCATGCATTTTGTCCGTAACGCTGTTGGACCGAAGAACAAATGCAATTTGGGATATCGAGAGCAGACCAATACGATCACCGCCTACCTGGATGCATCCATGGTGTATGGCAATCAGGCGAATCGATCACGAATTGTTCGCACCTTCAAGGATGGTCTACTGCGAGTGTCTCGTATCAACAAGCGTGACTTTCTGCCATACGACACAATGAACAAACACTCAGACTTCTGTGAAGTGCCAACAAACGTGTCTCTGCCTGGTGACTCAAAACCACATTGCATTTTCTCTGGTGTGTAATTAGTCTGTGTGCACCAGCGTTGAGGTTGGCAATAGTGCCTAGTGCCTAGTGCCTAGTGTCTAGTGCCTAGTGCCTAGTGCCTAGTGCCTAGTGCCTAGTGCCTAGTGCCAAGTGCCAAGTGCCTAGTGCCAAATGCCTATTGCCAATGCCAAATGCCAAGTGCCAAGTGCCAAGTGCCAAGTGCCTAATGCCAAATGCCTAGTGCCAAATGCCTAGTGCCTAGTGCCTAGTGCCTAGTGCCTAGTGCCTAGTGCCTAGTGCCTAGTGCCTAGTGCCTAGTGCCTAGTGCCTAGTGCCTAGTGCCTAGTGCCTAGTGCCTAGTGCCTAGTGCCTAGTGCCTAGTGCCTAGTGCCTAGTGCCTAGTGCCTAGTGCCTAGTGCCTAGTGCCTAGTGCCTAGTGCCTAGTGCCTAGTGCCTAGTGCCTAGTGCCTAGTGCCAAATGTCTAGTGCGTTTTGGGTCGTCTAGCCATGAAAGCTCTTACGCATGTGCTTCGGGCAAGAAAGCGCTTCACTGCTTCACTCGTAGTGGCTAACTTAGCCCACAAACAGTAACGTCTCATGCCTGGACGTCCCCATGCGAACCTCAACTCTGGTCTGCACACACACACCAGCGACAATTAACCAACTTTTGTGCTCTTCTACTCAAGGTGATGTTCGTGTCAATCAGCAGATTGGTCTAGTTACACTGCAACTGTTTTTCCTTCGGTAATTTAACTAGTGGGCCCTGCGGGGGCTAAATCTGAAATTTGAACTTATAAAGTGTAATAAGTAAGACCAAGGATTATATCAGTGGTTTGTAGTCTGATCGTGAGACTACTTGAACCACAATGCCCACACCAACATAACATCTTAAACCAAAACCGAAACCGAAACACAATCCTACACGGCACCTAACCTACCTAACACCTAACCGAAACACAATTGTACACGGCACCTAACCTACCTAACATCTAACATCTAACATCTAACCAAAACCCGTCCGCTTTCCCTGATTGATTTAATTAATTCTAATTATTTCTCTACTTTTTTTACGCTCTTGTTTTTTGTGCTGCATTTAATTTTTCATTCTTCACTTCACTTGAATTTTCATTTTGATAACACACAACACAACTCACAGTGAACACAATCGATTAGCCCGAGAATTGAAAAAGATTAATCGACGTAAGTAAATTTTATATATTTGAATGTTTTACCATTTTTGTGTGTCTTCTTTTCTTTACTTACTAACTGACTTTTGTGTGCCTCAACTTACAGAATGGAGCGACGAGAATTTGTACCAGGAAGCAAGACGAATTGTCGGCGCCGAGATTCAACACATTACATATAACGAATGGCTTCCTCTGGCTTTAGGTATGCTGTTGGCTTGTTTTGTCTCACCCTCTTTGTCTTATTTTATTAAATCATTAAAATAGGTCGCAGTGTTATGAAGGCCACTTCAACATTCCTACAGCCCACAGGTCATTTTGAAGGTTACAATCCACGTGTGAATCCATCTATTCTGAACGAATTTGCTTCGGCCACCTTCCGCTTGCATACACTTGTGCAGGTTTGTTTGATTGAATTTTATATTTAGCAAATATATATCGAAAGGACAAGTTGGTCAAATTTGATTGGTGTGCAATCGATCTCTATCTATCCCCCGAGATTATATACCATTTCATACACAAAGATAAATGGATGGGTTCGGTAATTTCGGACAGCGCATTCTGTGATCGTGACTGAAAGCAAACGAAACGAAACAAATCCATCTATCTATCTCTCAAATTATTTGTTTTTGGCTCACTCTTTCCGATTCAGTTGAACTACTCATTTCTCTAATTTCTCTTCTCTCCCTTTTTCGGCTTCATCACCAAAATGTCCAACAACCAAATCACCAGGGATTCTATCAACTGCTGAACGCTGCTGGTGAGCAGAAGGATCGTTTACAAATGCGAAACATTTTCAACAACCCCTCACTGTTGTACCGTGATGGAGCAATCGATGAGACGACCTACGGCCTAGTAGCCCAAAAGTCCGAAGCATTTGATCCCATCTTCGTTGATGATGTATGTGTTGATGTTTGTGACGATGCTTTACTATGCATATCCCACTTTATTTAATACTTTCTCCCCATTCGGTCTATCCCTTGTTTGTTTTTTGACATGTTTGACATTGACTCTCTATTGACTCTTCTTGTCTTGTTTCTGCTGATTGAACAGATGCAAAATTTCCTATTTCCTGAAAATGGTTCATTTGGCATGGATCTCATTGCGATCACTATTCAACGAGGCCGTGATCATGGCATGCCATCGTACAACGAGATTCGCCGTGTCTGTGGCCTCAGACAGGTGCACGACTTTGCACAGCTCAACACAATCCTTCGACCTGGCATGGCTAAAAAGTTTTCACAAGTCTACGCGTAAGTCCCCATCGTGGGTTCCATCATCTTTTTTTATCCTCGCTCTTACTCCTCTAATGTAGCCACGTGAACGACATTGATCTGTATGTCGGGGGCGTGAACGAGATCCCCCTGCCGGAAGGAATCCTGGGACCGACATTTGCTTGCATCGTTGCCGAACAGTTTCGTCGACTCAAATGTAAATTCTATGTTTAAACAACCTATAACAACCCACAGTACACTACAAATTTGTCTACAATGCTATTTGTTTTGCACTTTTTTTCCTGTTGCCTGTCCAGTCTTATTCTTCTCATTTTAATTCAATTACACATTTTACCATACACATATCCCTGTCTATGCTCTAAATTATGATCTCTTTTTGTACTTTCACATTCTGAATTATAGATGGCGATCGATTCTGGTACGAGAATGGCAACATGGCACATTCCTTTACAGGACGTAAGTTGAGTTTTCGATTCCGTATATCCGTTTCTTTTTTTTGGAAATGGTATTTTATTGACCTTTTAAGCTAGAAAATGCACATACATATCTTTGAGGTATAGTTCGATACATTAGAATTGTTTACAAGTAATACAAGATGAATGATTATGCAAAAATAAGGTAGTTAAAAAGAGAGTTTAAAAACTTAACGTTGATATTTACAAATCATTATATATTTTATATACAAAGTTACGAAAATGTCTATAGAACCTGTCGGCGCAGCACACGCTTGGCGATATTTGGTTTGAATTGGTGATCCTGCAGATGTGGCAAGATTGCAAGACATAAACCAATATTGCGAATAGCATTTAATTTAATTCATTTCTCTTGTTGCACACAGAAACATTTCAAATTGTACTTAACTTTCAACTAATGTCTTCTCTTTTTTTTCTTATACCCATTCTCCCATCCACCCACAACCGAAAAAAACAGCACAACTTCAAGAGTTGCGTAAAGTAAGCCTCGCCGGAGTGATTTGTGCAAATGGAGACCGAATTCAGAAGATGCAACCATTTGCAATGCTTGCCAAATCGGAAGGGTAAGTTTGTGGGCCCTTTTTCAAATACACTTTCAAATGGAACAAATTGTTCAAAATTTGTGTGCATTTACATTTACTCAAATGCGCAACACAATTTATCTGTAGATAGCAAATAATATTGAGAATAACAAGAAAGACTTTAATGGCAAACAAACATAACCTAACCTAACCCAACGTTAGTGACAAACAAACAAAACCTAACCTAACCCAACGTTAGTGACAAACATAACATAATCTTGAGATTGATTGAAATTAATTTTAATTTTATTTTTATGAAATTTTTTGCTTAATTTCTCATATTTTTCTAAACAGCAATAACAACATTGACTGCAAGCAAATTCATCAAATTAATTTGAAACTCTGGAAAGAGTAGCCGTTATGGAAATAATTGTAACAGTGCTCTCCCGCTCAGACATTGATTTGATTGGAATTTCCTGGTACTACTATGACATTATTACACCCAAACCCAAGATTATGATTGTTTCAGTTATATATTAGAATTATTATTACCTTGTAGGTTCTATTGCCTCATCTACCTCACGCTAATACCTCGGTGTTGATGCTACCGAGACTTATACCTTTAACTATCCTTATATTTGTTATACCCATATTTGTTATTTCATATTTTATCTAAGTCAATAAAATCCTTTAAGTAAAATCTTATCATTACATAAAAATTTAATATAAAATATCTTACCAATACGTTAAAAATTGCGCAAAACGTAAAAATTTCCGTAGAAGTCAAAATTGCGTTAAGGATTAACGCTTAACTTTTAACCAATGCAATCATTAGTTTTTTGTTAATATTTTTATAATTAAATAAAATCAATTTTACACAGTTTTACGCTGTTTCCCGTCAGCAATCTGTTTGAGTAGTTCATTCTTAACATCCTGATTCAAATTATCATAAAGTTCAAAGAAAATGCCCTCCTCTTGCGCAATCAAATTGTGCGGTGAATCAAACTGGGCCAGTGTGCCAGCATCGAGCACAATCACTCGATCATAGTCAATGATGGTGTTGAGTCGGTGAGCGATGGTCAGTACGGTGCAGTCGGCAAATTCGGTTCGAATTGTTTGCTGTATTAAACTGTCAGTTCTGATGACCACCAAAAAAAAGTTAGTTCACAAAATCCAAATCAAACAAACAAACCTTGGATCAACATTCGCAGTCGCTTCATCGAGAATCAGAATTTTGTTTTTACGCAAAATCGCCCTTGCCAGACAGACCAACTGTTTCTGACCAACGGAAAAGTCGTTGCCGCACTCAGTCACGGGACTGTCCAACTGAGCGGGGAATGATTGAATCTTTGCTTTCAACTGAACCTTATCCACCGCATCCCACAGTTCTCTATCAGACTTTTCATTGAACGGATCGAGATTTCGTCGGATATTACCCGAGAACAGTATTGGCTCCTGTGGTATGATCGACAAGCACTTTCTCAGTCGAGACAGACTAATCTCTCCCGTGTCAATGCCATCGATACAGATCGAACCACTTGCTGGTTGGGTCAATCGAAACAGTGCAGTAATGAGCGATGATTTACCCGCACCAGTTCGTCCAACAATTCCAATCTTTTCACCACCTTTGATACTGAATGTCAAGTCTTTGAGCACATATTTAGTACATATTTCGTTGGATTGATCTTGATTATAGCATAGTGAAACTTCTTCAAAGTGAATTGAACCACTTTGAGGCCAATTTTCGGGTGGCTCACACTCACAAGTATCCAACGCTTCCTTATCAAGACGGCCAAATTCGACGATTCGCTCCACTGAGGTCATGTAATTTTCTACTTCGCAGTACTGGCGAACGCCTGGAATTATGCGATTATTAACAGTGAAAAACAAACATAACCTAACCTAACCCAATTTTATTGACAAACAAACATAACCTAACCTAACCTAACTTTAGTGACAAACAAACATAACCTAACCTAACCTAACTTTAGTGACAAACAAACATAACCTAACCTAACCTAACTTTAGTGACAAACAAACATGACATAACATAACCTAACCCAACTTTAGTGACAAACAAACATAACCCAACTTAGAGACTATCCAACATCCCTTATAGTAGTACTTACCCCAATTGAACGAATCGGTCAACATTAACGATTGCGAAATAGTCAGCCCGATAATACTTCCCGTATAGTAATCCAACTGAATGTTCATATAAACAATCAAACTGAAAATGTACACAAAACACAACAATTCAAGGTAGACACCAAACAGCCGACTACAGCAGAGAAATGTAAACACAGTCGAGGTGTGAACATTCTGTGTCTCACTGAAACGATCGATAAACATTCTCTGCACTCCATAAGATCGAATAGTGGCCAGTCCACTGAGTGTTGAGGCCATTTGATTGAACAGGGGACTTCGTGCAATGCCCTCTTGTCGTTTGACATTTCTCGCAGTGCTCACATAGAATTTTGTGCCAAGCACAATGAACACCACCAGAATTACGAATGGAAAAGCAATGAAATAGTTGAACGCAGTGCATAGGACGAAAATGCCAATACAATTGCCCAAAATCTCCAAGGCTTCAAAGCCCGTTGGAGGCAGAAGATCATCGATAATGCCCAAGTCTCTCGAGACACGATTCATGATTATACCAATTGGAGTTCTGTCAAAAAATGCAATTGGCGCCTGTATCAGTGAATTGAAGATTCGATTATGCAAATTCACCGAAGATCGCATGCAAATCACAAAGTAGGATACAGTTCGGACAATTGCCGAAATGAACAGAAGCAGAATGATGAGACTGTAGATCAAGTTGTTCTCGTTTTGGCTGCTCGAAATTATAGGATTTCTATCGAAGGTATAATTCGGGTTGATCGACTGAATGTACAACTTCTCTTGATAGTCCGTCCATGCGGATAACCAGTAATCGGTACCGGTAAAAAAGATTTGGGTAACAAAATTTGAAACTACAAAAGTCACGAAAAGTAAAGGTCCTGCCCCCGACCGGACATAAGTCACGAGCGTCTTGAGGGTGCTTTTCTTTGAGTCGCCTGAAGGATGGTTACTTGCTTCAAGATTTGATTGGTTTGGTGGCGAAATTTCCTGATCCATTGTTTGATTCTTTGAGATATCAAATTGAATACTCAACTGATCATAGTTTGAATCGATATCACTTTCGACGAAAGAGGCAGCACGACTAGTGACGCAATATGAGGCATCACTCGTGAGTGAATCGGGTCGAAATCGAAATGATCCTGACGATATTGATGGACTTTTCGGTTGTTGGTATTGATCGCTCGAAGTTCCTGGAACTACATCCGGTTGGTTAGATTGAGCTGCTATTGGTTGCTGTTTCTCAGTAGTCGTAGAATACTTGAAAACATCAATACCCTCTTTGAGCAACTCCAAGTACGATCCCACCGCCAGCATGGATCCACTCTTGAGCACCACAATTTGATCTGCCGCTTTAATGAATTGAAGTTGATGAGTCACCAGCAGAACACACTTGTCCTTGAGATACTCCTTAATGCAGTAGTCGAACAGATGCTTCGCTACGGAAGCATCCACAGCCGAAAGTGGATCATCCAGCAGAAAACAGTCTGCATCCGTGTACAATGCTCGAGCCAGACTTATTCTAGCCTTCTGTCCACCACTGAGTGAAGTGCCTCTATCCGCAACCATAGTCGAGTCTCCATTGGCAAATTGTTTAAAGTCCGCCGCCAGGGTAGCTGCACTTACAACTTGTTTATAACGGATAGGATCAAAGTCGCGACCAAACAGAATATTCTCACGTACAGTTCCGTTAAAAATCCATGCTTCCTGTGAGACGTAGACAGCTTTTCCGTGTATATCAATCTGTCCCGTAATAGGAAGTTCATTCAGAATCGAGAGAAGAATTGAAGACTTTCCTGAACCAACTGGTCCAATAATTACTGTGAGTTTTCCTGGAACGACCTCAAATGAAATGTCGTTCAGAATTGTGGTTCCATCCAGTTCGGAGTGACAAGTGACGTTCCTGAGGGAGATTTTGTTTGGTTCGTTTAAAGTTGCCAAATCGCTTGAAATTTCCGAGCTTTGTTTATCAACTGATGAAATTTCGTCTTCAAGTAAGAATTTCTAAAAGTAAAAGAAACGGTATAACGGTTTAAAGATTTAACGGTATAACGGTATAACGGTATAACGGTATAACGGTATAACGGTATAACGGTATAACGGTATAACGGTTTAACGGTTTAACGGTTTAACGATTTAACGGTTTAATACCAAAAATTGCATCAACTTACCGAAATGCGTTTAATCGAAATGTACGTCTCCACTCCAATAGAAACGCCCAACGGAAACTGATAAGTCATCACCTCCCGAACCATGCTAAACAATGACATGGATACAAACACAATTTCGGCGTTCAACTCGCCACCATCAAGCAGAAACAGAATGATACACACGAATGCCATCACTTTGGAGGACACAAAAAACAGTGCCATATTGATGCATTTCAACATCATGGAGTAGCGGATTTTGGCAATTTCCAACTTTCGAGCCGCGTGAACCAGTGCACTGAAGGGCCTCTCCCAGACGTACATTTTGATGACACGCATTGCGGGCAGTATTTCCGCCATCAGTCGCAACCGATCGTCTGTGAGTAGAATTGAACTCGAACGGAAGCGACTCAAAATATTTGCCATCATACTCTGGAAGGGAATGTAGAGTGCAATGATTGCGAGTGTTCCAAGTGAGGCCCTTCCAAAGTAGACGTACAGGATGGCCATGGCCACGCCCGTTTCCACAATTGCCAAATAGCTAAACTCAACATACACGAGACAAACATCGAATCGATTGATATCATTCGAGATGAGATTGACAATCTTTCCCACTGTGAAACGTTGCACAGCCGGGCTTGTCACTCGAAGTGCCTTTTCGTAAATCAATCGAGTTAGGCCAGCGCGAATTTGCATTCCGAAACGATATTTCACCGCAAAGAATGCATGCGAAAATAGAATATTCACCAGTACAGCTGCGGACAGAATTACAGAGTAGAGAATGACATTTTGTCGATTCGTGAGTTGAAGCACTCGATTCAGGGATGCGTATTGATCAATTTGGCGTTCAAATGAAGACGAAGAAGAATTTGTCAATGAAAGTTCCATTTGCACTTCCTCTTCAAAGTAAAGATTTGAATAACGGATAATTCGGCCAAGAATTTGAGGCAAAATCACGCGAATAACTCCGTACTAAATCAATAAACAAAATTTAATATTCAAGTTCATAAAAATCGTTTAGAGAAAAAAAAACTCCATACCACGGTGAAACTGGCCAAATTGAGAAAAAAATATCGTACTCCGAATGTTCGAAAGAGGGCTCGAACTAGGCTGATGGATTTGCCTTCTTTTTGGCGCGCAAGTTCTTGGTTCCATTTTCTACATATTATTACAGCGGGAAAAATTTTTTAAATTAAAAATATTCGTTTTATCTCAAAAACAAACTTTTTCAACCTCTCCCCCAGTGAAACACAGTCATCACACTTTGAGCATTCGTCAAAGGCTTTTAGATCAAAGTCTTTGCGATAGTTGGCGTACAGGAAGGGGAGTACAAATCTGAATATTGTGAATAAGGAAAAGATTAATAAAAATTATAAAATATTTGAAAAATTAAATTAAAAATCCAAATCAAAACCCAAACTTACAGACAATAGAGTTTGCTCACAATACCCGCCCGATCATAACTATTGGGCTTTCGAGTATTTTGTTTTCCTTGGAATTCATCGTGTTGCTTCTCGCGTGGAGGTTTGAAATCATTTGGCATATTTCCCATTTTTAAAACGTTTCTACTCGTTGTTTTAATGTGTGGTTTTTGGTAAAAGAAACAAATGTCTAAATCAAGTCTAAAAGTGCCGCCAAATTTTGACTTAAGTAGTACATCAACATCTTAAATGGGTTGATTTGCATACATGCGTAATTTCAATTCAAAAGCATCGTAATCATGTGTGTATTGTAACAATAAATTCTTGCAACCTTGGTAGCCATTTTGGGTATCGATAATCCTCAATATTAGATAACAAAGACATATTAAGATATCAAAGGTTTATTGAGCGTTAACTAGCGTAAACTAACATTTATTAGCAAATAATACAATATTACGCAAATCCAGTAGTTATTCATCATCATCAAGTTTTTTATAACCAGAAGGGGTTATGATTGATTGATTGAACGTCATGATGGTTAGTTTTCCCGGGAGGGAACCGCCATATCTTGACAATGACGAGATTACGGGCAAGGCTAAAGTGATAAAAATTTTGGTCACGACTACCGTCACGTCATATATCGTTCAAGTTGTACAAAACATTTAGTAGGGTATTAGGGTTTTATTTTTATAATATTAGAGGTCAAAGTATGATAAGTGACAACGTGGACAATTTCTTGCCTATTATAAATGGATTAAATGCTTAACCAGCAAAGCCTCCAACAACGTTGCCAACCGCAAAAGCCCCGCCACTCATACCGCCACCACCGAATCCACCGGCAATTCCACCTCTTCAAATCTAATATTTTTTGACAGCATGAGAACGAAACATGAAACCAAACATGAGGAAAGTGGGTGATAATTTGATAAGTAAAGCTAATAACACATTTTGATGCGCATTTCTCAACATATACATCAAGGGCAATATGTGCGTCAACGAGAAAGTATATGATAAAGTTTTGTGTACAATCAAATGTATTCAACTGTTATCTGATATTAACTTACGATATCAGACGCCTGCTCACCTTGAAATATTTTTTGGATTTTATTTGGACCACTTACATTGCCATCAATAGCAATAGGACCTAATTGTATGTTGTTTGGGAAATAGTGTTGACAACTTATGCATCATTTTCCACGTAATAGTTCCAAAAACGTAATTTTAATTTGGCGCTTCCAAAATTGGGCTTAATGACCCATTGGGCACAATTTTAATGTGACTATTTAATTACATATATTGCTGTAAGTGTATGATGTATGTAAGATGCTTGACATTGTCTATGCAAATAATACAAAAATGCTAAGAATAATGCAAAGTCACATTGCACATGAACATTGGACTTTACGACTTTGTGACTTGAGACATTTATTGTTTTTGACTCAATTGAGTTTAATTGGTTTAGTCACTCTTTCTTATCTGCGTTATGTTGAACATTGGGTAAATAAAGGCAACATAATGTGTTGTCAGATAGGCATCTCCTAAGCCATTTATAAATGTCATTTTGTAACCTAAGTGAATCATCAGTTCCTGGATTGAAATTAGTCTGAATAATCGAATAAAAAGAAATACTAAATGTGTGAAATCTTAACAAAAATGAAGTGAGTTGGATTTAAGGCTGTTTTGGGGTTTGGTTTATATATGCAAAATATCCAAACTGATATATACTCGTAAAAGCATAATAAAGATTAAGATAAACTGGGTTGTATCAAGAGTCAAGGCTATTGTTGACTCAAAGCGCCATATAACACAAGGATCTTTATTGAGATATGAGTTCTATTTTAAGTGATTTGAGTATGATGCACACACATTGTGTATATCACAAATAAGCGCATTTTAATACCAACTTTATTATACATACACATGCTATTCCACTTTATCACTTTGATCAAATGCAATACAGTGCAAGAGTTATACAAAAGTAGAAGTCAATTTGCATTGTAAAACAAATAACTCAATGATACACAATGTTGAGTAGATGTGTTTGAGAACGCTTTTACGGCCCAATTGCTAATTAGCATGACCACAATGCATGATCATCGCTTGTCTCAACAAGCATTTCGTAATGAATATTTTACGATCGTTGTCGTCACGAGGGAACATGTGCATCAAACTAAAACTGTTTGCTCTCAAATTCACAATTTTTCTTTCTGAAAGATTTGTTGAATATGTTAGATCAAGGATTGTTTTTCCGGGCTTGGGTTTATTCATACAACAAAAACTTACCTTATACGGAAACAAATTGTTATTATTACTAAAGTATCTATATAAATAAAATTCAATGTTTTTTCTGTTTGTTCCGTATGGATTCAGATACTACTGGAACGATCTTGATGAAATTTGTACTGAATATCCTTTAAACCATCAGTCAGATGATAGGCTATGTCCCAGATCATAATATCCAATGGATCCCAAAATATTTAGATTATTAAGATTCTAATTGTTGCTATGGCAGGCGTGCAACTCAGAGTAAAAAACAAAACTATCAATGCAAAATATATGCAATCTAGAATTTCGTAGAGGCTTCTAGAAATTGTCCTTCTTTGAACAATACAACCATGGAAAGTTCTGGAATGTACCTTTCTATGAAGGATATATCCATGAAATGTTATGGAATGTACTATCCTTTCTTTGAGTATTTATAAAATTGTCTGATTAAATCTATCTTCAAGACCTGTATATAGAACTTTCTAGAACAATTATAAAATACTTTAAATGTAATCCAGGAGCGAAGCCCGGGCAGTTCATCTAGTTTAATATACACATGTATGAGTCTTAATCTATAATTATCAGTGATGCAAAGCACTGCATGACATGTGTGTGATAAACAAATGGACTTTAACTATGGACTATACAAGCTATGAAATGAGAGTTAATCAGCACAGATGGAGCTTTCATTTTTCATTATCAAACAAACAATTAACTTAGTCAAATATTATCTGTATTAATCTGTGTGCTTTTATGGTCCACTGGCAATGATCATCAAATGTGTCAATGCTTCAAAGTTCAAATATAGCTAAACCGCAACCATAATATACATACACAATACACAAATTAGATCACATTTATTGTACAGTTTGCACCTGCAGAGTGCTTAATTTGACACTAATTTGAACTAGAATTCAATTTGATAAAATTAAAATATCATCTCGCTTCATGTAAGTTTCAGTACTAGACACTGTGAATGCTGCACCATTGAGCTGCCCACCACCATTTTTGACCGTCATCGATTCGATTGCATTCGATGTAAATCGCGGCTGCGCATGCTCAAACACAACATCCGGTTTCAGTATCTCCTTGTAACTGCTTCTACCACACCACACTCTACTCAACTCGTACAGTGCAAATGCGGGAATTAGTGCCACTGATGAGACCGTCAGTGCCCAGCCAATCAGGCTTGCGTACCCAGGATACACGTAATCGTTATACTTGAGTGGTGACATTGACTCGAATTCCAGTGCGAGCAGGACCACAATAATGGTGGGCACTGCAAATTTGAATGCAAACTTCCAGTACAGGGGATGCCAGACTTCAAAGCCGAGCATTGTGCGCAGATTGGCCAGATGGCGATCGATTCCGTAGACCCAAGAGATTGCGACCAGTTCGAAGAAACCAATTATAAATGCAGCGTAGGGCACCGAAAAGCTGTCCATTAGTTGGAGAATGTAGACGCCTGCCTTTTGGATAAGTAAAAAATTGTAAAAAGTGCTACTTCAAGTACTACTTATAGTAGCACTTTTTTGAAACAATGACCCAATTTACCTGTGTGCACATTGGCAGTCCAGCCGCAAACATTAGGACACAAACAATTGCAAGCAAATACTGCTTCTTCAGCGCATACTTGGGTCCCAACATTTCGCCCAAATTCACCACAATCGTCTCAATGAAAGTCATCTGAGAGCCAAAACCGAGTATGATGAGCATCAAGAAGAATGCTGCAGACCATAGCCAAGGGACAGGTAGTCGAGATAGGGCAGCGGGATAGGCCACAAATGCAAGACCCACGCCCTGGTCCGCCGCTTCGTTGATTGGCTTTCCAATTTGATTGGCCATGAAGCCTATTACACTGAAGATGGCAAAACCGGAAAAGATGCTTGTGCACGAGTTTAGAATTACAATAGTCAATGAATCCCTATAGGTGTTGTATAGGGGTTAAAAGTGTTACGGATACATTTCATAAACCAAACAAACTAACCCGATTGTATTATTATGAAAAGAATTGTAACTGGCGAGTGTGAGCACACAGCCCGTTGAGACACCAAGCGAAAAGAAAATCTGAGTGCCAGCGTCCACCCAAACAGTCACCGAACTCAGCCGACTAAAATCAGGCTTTATATAGTGAAGAACACCCTCACCAGCGCCCTCTAGTGTGGCCCCATTGACCACTAGAGCTGTGATTACAATGTATGGATAGATCGCCGTAATGTAGGATACTTTGCCGAGACTTTTAGCACCCCACAGTAGAGCGACAAAGATGATGATCCATGCAATTGCCAGGCAAACCACAAGATGAACTTGCATGGAACCCATCTGATTCACGCCTTCACTCATGTTTAGTACTTCGTGGCTGTAAGAATAAAATTAGTACTATGAGTACATTATAAAGTGTTACTTCAAGTACAACTGTAATCAGATACTCGAAGTAGTACATGAAGTAATACTCGAAGTAACACTCCAAAATTCAACAATCAATCAAACATACTAGAAATATTCCTGACTCGGCGTCATTGGTTTCACCAGCCCAGCCGGTGGCACAGTGCCATAGTTGACACAACTGAAAGTGTTCCAAGTGTTGTTACAGTGAGCCCAGGGCACCTCCGGCAGATCCGTAAAAGAGGCGTACACAAAGTACAGGGCCCAAGCAACGATCATGTTGTAGTATATAGCGACATAGACCACCATTAGACACATTGCGTAACCTATGCCACGGAACACCGGTACCAATCGCCATACTAAATAAAAGGAAATTGAATTTGTTAAATTGGTTGTTGAATTTGTATTGTACAAAGCATTTCATTCAATTTTGCCTTTGATTGGACCCAGTTGAGTGTATTGACCAATAGAGGATTCAAAGAAATGGAAAGTGAGTCCAAGGAATATTAAACTGAGGATGTACGGAATGAAGAAGGATCCTGAAAAGGTTTGTGTTCAATTAGAAAGGAAAAAAATTAAAATTAAATCTCATACCTCCACCGTTACGATAGGCCAAATACGGAAATCTCCAAACATTTCCCAGACCGACTGCATAGCTGAGCGCGGTGAGATAGAATTCGAGTTTGTTTGTGAACTTATCACCACCTTGCTGCTGCACTTCTTGGGCCATTCAGTTTTTTATTCTGGTACAACAAAACAAGTGGATGGCAGTTTAGGCAACTAAAAACAACGTCAAAGACATGAAAATGAAAGGAAGACTGTGAAAATTGTCCACAAGTCGACTGTGTAAATATACAAAACAATATAATCTCAGTTATCCTGTTATTTTACCTAATAAAAATACAGATTAGATTGTAAACAGAAATTTACAAGCTACTACTGTTCAAATATTTGTCAAATTGTGTAAACGTATACACGGAAATGTTTGTCTGTACAATATGTACAAGTATTTTCATTTATATTGCACTATTAACTAATTATCCAAAGTAGCAATGTTATGTTAGTGTCCAAAGGTTCATTGTACATTGTATTGGGTAATTATGACCGCTAATATGAGGTGACAGGTATGTGTCTTTGTGTTTGGTTAGTAACATTTGAAAGGGGATGAGCCTATTTTAACCACTCAAGCTGCCTAAAAATAGTTATCTTCTAGGTTTCAATAATAATAGGCCTAATAGAAGTGCTTGCATGAATGTTAATAAGAAAAGCAATCAAATGTTGCATTTCGAATCTTCTCGCAATGGAAACAGTTCAATTTTCGATAAAAGTCGAATACGACAGTCAGGTGCATCGTCAAGGAGGGTACCAAGCTGCAGTACTTGAAGTAATGAAGCATACGAGTGCACTATTCAAATTTGTTGCACAGTCCACTTCAACACGCATCAATTTCCAAAGTCGCTACAGTCTTGTCCCAAATGTGGTTTCAATTGTAAAACGTTTTTTACTTGAAGTAATGAAGCATACGAGTGCACTATTCAAATTTGTTGCACAGTCCACTTCAATATGCATCAATTTCCAAAGTCGCTACAGTCTTGTCCCAAATATGGTTTCAATTGTAAAACGTTTTTTACTTGAAGTAATGAAGCATACGAGTGCACTATTCAAATTTGTTGCACAGTCCACTTCAATGTGCATCAATTTCCAAAGTCGCTACAGTCTTGTCCCAAATATGGTTTCAATTGTAAAACGTTTTTTACCTGAAGTAATGAAGCATACGAGTGCACTATTCAAATTTGTTGCACAGTCCACTTCAATGTGCATCAATTTCCAAAGTCGCTACAGTCTTGTC
Source organism: Rhizoglyphus robini (assembly GCA_023373905.1). NCBI lineage: Eukaryota > Metazoa > Arthropoda > Arachnida > Sarcoptiformes > Acaridae > Rhizoglyphus > Rhizoglyphus robini. Next base: position 759,947 of record JAKIJQ010000067.1, on the reverse strand, counting down.
CCAAATATGGTTTCAATTGTAAAACGTTTTTTACCTGAAGTAATGAAGCATACGAGTGCACTATTCAAATTTGTTGCACAGTCCACTTCAACACGCATCAATTTCCAAAGTCGCTACAGTCTTGTCCCAAATGTGGTTTCAATTGTAAAACGTTTTTTACTAGAAGTAATGAAGCATACGAGTGCACTATTCAAATTTGTTGAACAGTCCACTTCAATACGCATCAATTTCCAAAGTCGCTACAGTCTTGTCCCAAATATGGTTTCAATTGTAAAACGTTTTTTACCTGAAGTAATGAAGCATACGAGTGCACTATTCAAATTTGTTGCACAGTCCACTTCAATATGCATCAATTTCCAAAGTGGCATCAGTCTTGTCCCAAATATGGTTTCAATTGTAAAACGTTTTTTACCTGAAGTAATGAAGCATACGAGTGCACTATTCAAATTTGTTGCACAGTCCACTTCAATATGCATCAATTTCCAAAGTCGCTACAGTCTTGTCCCAAATATGGTTTCAATTGTAAAACGTTTTTTACCTGAAGTAATGAAGCATACGAGTGCACTATTCAAATTTGTTGCACAGTCCACTTCAATATGCATCAATTTCCAAAGTCGCTACAGTCTTGTCCCAAATATGGTTTCAATTGTAAAACGTTTTTTACCTGAAGTAATGAAGCATACGAGTGCACTATTCAAATTTGTTGCACAGTCTACTTCAATATGCATCAATTTCCAAAGTCGCTACAGTCTTGTCCCAAATGTGGTTTCAATTGTAAAACGTTTTTTACTTGAAGCAATGAAGCATTCGAGTGCACTATTCAAATTTGTTGCACAGTCTACTTCAATATGCATCAATTTCCAAAGTCGCTACAGTCTTGTCCCAAATGTGGTTTCAATTGTAAAACGTTTTTTACTTGAAGCAATGAAGCATTCGAGTGCACTATTCAAATTTGTTGCACAGTCTACTTCAATATGCATCAATTTCCAAAGTCGCTACAGTCTTGTCCCAAATGTGGTTTCAATTGTAAAACGTTTTTTACTTGAAGCAATGAAGCATACTAGTGCACTATTCAAATTTGTTGCACAGTCTACTTCAATATGCATCAATTTCCAAAGTCGCTACAGTCTTGTCCCAAATGTGGTTTCAATTGTAAAACGTTTTTTACTTGAAGCAATGAAGCATTCGAGTGCACTATTCAAATTTGTTGCACAGTCTACTTCAATATGCATCAATTTCCAAAGTCGCTACAGTCTTGTCCCAAATGTGGTTTCAATTGTAAAACGTTTTTTACTTGAAGCAATGAAGCATTCGAGTGCACTATTCAAATTTGTTGCACAGTCTACTTCAATATGCATCAATTTCCAAAGTCGCTACAGTCTTGTCCCAAATGTGGTTTCAATTGTAAAACGTTTTTTACTTGAAGCAATGAAGCATTCGAGTGCACTATTCAAATTTGTTGCACAGTCTACTTCAATATGCATCAATTTCCAAAGTCGCTACAGTCTTGTCCCAAATGTGGTTTCAATTGTAAAACGTTTTTTACTTGAAGCAATGAAGCATACTAGTGCACTATTCAAATTTGTTGCACAGTCTACTTCAATATGCATCAATTTCCAAAGTCGCTACAGTCTTGTCCCAAATGTGGTTTCAATTGTAAAACGTTTTTTACTTGAAGCAATGAAGCATTCGAGTGCACTATTCAAATTTGTTGCACAGTCTACTTCAATATGCATCAATTTCCAAAGTCGCTACAGTCTTGTCCCAAATGTGGTTTCAATTGTAAAACGTTTTTTACTTGAAGCAATGAAGCATTCGAGTGCACTATTCAAATTTGTTGCACAGTCCACTTCACTGGGTGTACTGTAAAACATAAATTGACATGGTTTGAGTGTCGAGAGTGATTCTCGAATTTTCTCGTCTTGGAAACAGCACAATTTTCGATAAAAATCGTGTGACAGTCAGATGCAACGTCAAGGAGGTTACCGAGCTGCATGACCAATTTTAAATTTTAATATTTATTTTTTTTGGGAAATTAATAACATCAATCTATTGTACTCGATAATTTTGTGTAAGTAATTAAATATCAAAAATATTTCTAAGCAGTTCAAAAGAAACGTACTTTCAATTGACATTTAAATGTTTAAATTTGAACTAAATTTTTACAATTTTAAAAATCCACAGTTGGTGTCGAATCTCTAAGTTTGTTAGCAAAGACGACTCGTCAGACACGATCACTCGGCTTATCCGATCATCACAAATCAATTTTTTGATTGTCTCATCAAAATGCTCTTCAGTGCAGCCCAGTTGCTTCAATTTTGTTGAGTCAACAAACTTTTTATACCAATTGAGAGGTATATTTGCAAATTCTGAAGAGAGAAAAAACATAATATATCAATTATTGTCAGTTTTCAACAACAACAACATACCTTTGCGATAGTAATCTTCAGGAAAAATTGAAAGTGGCTCAGTGTAAGTAAGTTCAAAATGACCAAAATGAGCTGCATCGCGAAAAGCAAACAAAAAATCCGATATAAATTTCTGTTCTCCAGGATAATTCACCGCTTGGACCAAGTTGCGTTCCTCAGGTGTTTGCGCTTTTGAAGCGATATCTCCGGTGTAGAGCAAGTTTCCCACCAAAACAGATCGTCCATTTGGTCGTAGCATGCGCGCAACACTGTTGGCCAATGCGCCAAAATCATCGAACCAATGCATGGCATAATTCGAAAATATAGCATCCACTTTAAGATGCAGAATTTGCTTCAGATCATCCGACCAGCCTTCTTCCCAATTGGCCGACAGATCTTGTACATAGAATTGACGACATCCACTTGAACTATGATTTCCATCATCAGCAGCATCATTTCGAGTTAATGAATTATGCTTCTGGGCATAAGTGACCATACTCGAGTCAATATCGAGTCCCACGATGGTTGCACTCGGAAATGCCTTTGACAGTACTGCAGCAGTATTACCAGGCCCACAGCCTAGTTCAACAATCAAGAGAGGTTGCTTGCCATTGTAGAGAATATTTAGAATTTAAATTCAATTCAATAAAAATATTAAAAATATTCTCACTAATAATTGCCGTTGGTTTGTTGTGCTGCTGTTGGTTGGGCGAAATGCTTCTCTAAAATATTAATCAACTCATTTGCTGGACCGAGAGCATCGGCAGCAGTTTCATGATACAGTCCCGGGTCGTAGTCCATTATTATAAAGTTGACACAAACAAATAAAATATAAATGAATTACTATGAACTAAGGGTAGCAATATATATTAGCTACCACACAGTAGAGCCTTCAATCAATCATGACCTTGGCTGCTCGATTTGAATATTTGATAAAAAAAATATATAATATAATCTGCATATAAATTGATGGCAAATCAAGGTATGTGTTGAGCATAACATACATGATATGATATTGAGAACATTATTATATCTTATCTGGTTCAAGGTTAAGACATTAAAATGCGTTAACCACCGACATGTGCTAAAGCACTGATAAAGTCAATTTGTTTGTCGTTTGTTGTTTTCTAAGCGAAATAAAAGCTAAAATAGCTTAACAAAGTTGTCAGTATATTTTTCTCTCCAACTCTCTTTCTTTACCTTTCAATCAGTCAGTGAGTCTTATGATTATTTTATCACACAACAAGCGCTGATTAGATTCTTCACTTCACTTCACTGACAACCGCCATGGACCACCATAGAAATATGAAAATTACAGTTTGATTTTTCCCACTTATCATGATAGATTCGCTCAAATAAGTAGAGCAAAAACATGTGATTAAATCAACCAAAACACAAACACAACACATCACGAGCACAACTTGTACAAATACTCACTCAAAGTAAAGGTGATGGTGCTATTGCGTAGTTTGGTGAATGCAATGTCCAACCAACCAGAACCAAAACTTTGACACAAGGTCAAGGTCAAGGTCATCTTTTCCAGATCTTTACCAAACCCCCATTCTAACACAGCACCTAACCTAACCCAAAACCCGTCCTAAAACGGCACCTAACTTAACCCAAAACCAATCCTAACACGGCACCTAACCTAAACAAAAACCCATTCTAAAACGACACCTAGCCTACCATACACCTAACCAAAACGACGCCCACGCCTATCTTACAACCTAACTCCCTAACTGACCTAAATCTAATCCTTAACCACACCTACCAATCCACCTATCCCCCTAATGGCCTTACCTAAACCCTATTCAAACCTAAACAATCAAAGCAAATCTCTCATTTTGCGTGTGACTAAATTTCCTTTTTCCAATGTGAACTCAAACTTTGATTTCTCCAATGAGAGATTTGTTTGGCAGGTATACCTAAAAACATTTTCAGCCAAAACCAAGGTTGAACTACATTATTCTTCCATTGGATTATTTAAATTGTTCAAATTTATCGCCTAACAGTTGAATACATTTGATTGTATACAAAACTTTATCATACCCTCTCGTTGACGCACATATTGTCCTTGATATTGTCCCTCATATGTTGAGAAATGCGCATCAAAATGTGCCCAAAAGCCAATTTATATATTTAGAAATTTTTGGTTATTATTTTGTTGAACAAATTTGCATGCACACCATGCAAATTTGTTATTATTTACTTACTTTATACTTTACTTTACTTTACTTATCAAATTATTACCCTCTTTTCTCACGTTTCGTTCTCATGCTGCCAAAAAAGATGATGCATCAGGCGACAATTGATATCGTTTATATTTTTTCTTGTTATATCGTGCACGATAAGCTTCTTGTCAAGGACCTGCACATTTGCATTATAAAATGTTCTGCAAAATGCGAAAAGTTTCAGCTTTTAGCTAAATATCTAGGTGAGCCAAAAATGTTCTTTCTCTTGTGGTTTAATTTGATTTTGGTTTTAGTTTCAATTTTCGTTTATTTGTAAGTTTGTTTGTTTGAGCTTTTCATATTTTTAATTGCTGTGATTGCTTTGTTGTCAAGGTCTATTAAACGAAAATACTCTTATTGGGAGCGAAATGGTGCAGTACCAGGACCTAGGCCAATATTTCCCTTTGGTTACCTACTCGAGCGTGCCCTCAAAGAACCGCCCGAATTTGAGTCGAGAATGGCACAAAAGTATGGCCGAGTTTACGGCCTCTATTCAGGTCTACTGCCGACCTTGACAGTGAATGACGCCGAATTGATCAAACAAATTTTGGTCAAAGATTTTCCACTATTTCTCAATCGTCGTTCACTGAATCCGTATCACGAAATGTGGAACGACAATCTGTTCTCGGCTGAGGGCGAAACCTGGAAGCGTGTTCGCACATTAGCGAGTCGTTCATTCTCGAGTGTGAAACTGCGTGCAATGCATCCGTTGATGAGTCGATCTGTTGACAAGTTGACTGCTTATTTGGATAAAGTTGTTTCGCCCAATACCAAGCAGCCTATAGACATCAAACAGGTGATCACTGGCTTCGCGGTTGATGTAGTAACGTCCACCTTGTTTGCAACCGAAACTGACGCTAATGGTGATCGGACTGACATGCAAAATGACCTTTTACTCCAAAACTGCATTCAAATATTCTCGATTAGCAGTTGGCGCTTGGCGGCAACCCTTGCATTACCAAGACGAGTGCTCAATGTGCTGGGAGTGACCACATGGTTTGATCCAGATGTGTTTGACTATTTCATCAGTTTGACCAAACAAATTATCAAGCAAAGAAGGCTTGAAAATGTAAAACGCACCGATTTGGTTCAATCCTTGATGGATGCTTATGTGTATGAGGATGATTTGAGAGATACTGAGTATGATCAACTGACCGCAACTGATGGTAAGGTATTTTATTTGGGGGTATATATTTTTTGCAATGGTAAAATAATGGATTTTTGCAATAGTAAGGTTTGGTTCCGTGTATGATTGGGTTTTGGTTAGGTGTTTGGTAGGTTAGGTGCCATGTAGGATTAGGTGTTAGGTCGGTTAGGTGTTGTGTATGATTGGGTTTTGGTTAGGTGTTTGGTAGGTTAGGTGCCATATGAGATTCGGTGTTAGGTAGGTAAGATACCGTGTAGGATTGGATTTTGGTTAAGTGTTAGGTAGGTTAGGTGCCTTATGAGATTCGGTGTTAGGTCGGTTAGGTGTCATGTAGGATTTTGTTTAGGTTAGGTGTTAGGTAGGTTAGGTGCCGTGTAGGATTAGGTTTAGGTTATTTAAAGTACATTTAAAATCCAAATTTATTAGTATTGCAAATTCCTGTGAGAATCTTCAACACTATTGCAAAAAAATATACCAGCCTTTTATTTGTAGTAGTCAAAATTTTAAAAATTCGATTATATTTTTAGATTCTTTTGAAAAAAATACAAGCAAACAAAATTTGAACGACTCAAAGAAGCAGACTCTTTCCGAATGTCAAACAATTGCACAGTTGATTCAATTTTTCGCTGCTGGCCTTGAAACCAACGCTTCCGCAATTACTAGTGCTCTGTACGAGTTGGCCAGGCATCCAGAAATTCAGGAAGCTTTATCGTTGGAATTGAGCGCAAACTTACAAACTGTCAAGCCCGATAGCACGGAATATCTTGAGCTGGTCAATAAGCTGCCTTATTTGAATGCGATTGTGAAGGAGACACTGCGTCGTTATCCGGCTGCAGTGCGACTTGAGCGCCGTTATACTGAACACGGACAGGACTATAAACTTGGAAGGGACATTATTCTCAAAGCTGGAACCCTAATTGAAATATCCAGTGTTGCAGTGCATCATGATCCGGAATACCATCCTGATCCGTATCGATTTGATCCAAACCGTTTTATGCCCGAAAACGCGTCACAAATCAAGCCGTACACCTACATACCGTTTGGTGCTGGTCCACGCAATTGCATTGGACTACGATTTGCTTACCAGGAAATCAAACTGTGCTTGGCAAAGTTGGTGCTAGCCTATCGATTCAGTGTGACCGCAAAAACACCTGATAAATTGAGTTTCAAACCTGGATCACTGCTGTCGTATGTGATGCCGTTTGAAATTGCAATTGAGAGACGTGTTCAATAGAAATTAAATTAAATTAAATTAATAAAAGAATAAAAATAAAATCAAAATCAATTTGATCAGTTGGCACCAGTCTGCAAACTTTAATTAAAATCTGCAAATCAGTAAGTAAAAGTACGTTTGATAAGACAATAAAATAAGTGAGTACTCACGTGATTTAACTTTTTTGATTGATTGACTTAAGTCATATCTAAATCCTCGTTAAGATTACCCTAAAGTGTAATTCTTGGAATTGGATGTATATTTAGTCTTTTAGCAAACAAAGGACAAATTAATTAAATTAAATAATCGATTTTAATAGAATAGAATTTTTAAATCAAACAAACCGTATATAAAACAACATTAAAAATATCAAAATCATAATTCAATTTGATTCGACCAGAATTCAAAAACAACAGAAAATGAACCTTTTTGGGTTTTACTCAATTTTTCTTCTGTTGGTACTGTTCACTTGTTATGGTATTTAAATCATATATTTACTTAATTTTATTTAATCAATTTTATTTCATTTCTAGATGAAATCCACAGCTTGGACAGTCCCTGTGGTAATTGGAGTGCTTTCAAAGACGAGAAATGCTTTAACATACTTGACGACACACTACGGACATTTGCTGATGCAGAAAAGGAATGTTCCAAGCTGGAGAACAGTCCAACACTTGCAGTGATTCACTCAGCGGAAGAACAGGAATTTCTGTCCAACTTTCTGTTTAAAACTTCCAAGAAAGTTGAAAACTTTTGGCTTGGTGCTAAAGTGGTGAACAGTAAAGTTGCCTGGACTGATAATTCGGAACTTGGTTATACAAATTGGGATTCACGTGGACCTAGAAACAAGACCAACTACTGTGTGCAGATGGAATCGGACGAATCAATCGTAGGCAAGTGGATCGACGAGCCATGTGAGAAAAAGAATCTGGTTGTATGTCAGCGATTGCAGACTTGGTCAATGGTGCGATTGCAAAAAACGCTGTTGGAATCGAGAAAAGAGTCACGAGATGCCCTGGATCAAGCGAATAAACAAATCAGCAATTTGAAACAAATGCTCGAAAATGAAAAAATTGAAAACAAGCAAAATCTAATTCCAATTGGCTTCATCTATGCACAATTGCCCAACGAAAAGTCTCCAAGCGAAATTTGGCCTTCAATGACCTGGACTGACGTAAGTGCCACCTATGCGGGTGTCTTTTTTCGTGTCAATGGTGCTGGTTCGGAATCATTTGGACAGACTCAGGCGGAAAATGCTCCGAGATTGGTTAAGGTTGAAAAAACTAATGATCATGGTAACGCAAACCATAATACATTTCACCTGAATGCCAGTTCAACAAGTGACTGGATTTGGACTGGCGATAACGGTGAAGTTTTTGAAAACACAGTTGAATTACGCTTCACCATATCTGCCGGAGAGGTTCGGCCCCGAAATATGGCTATTCGAGTTTGGAAGAGAACCGAATAGAATTATCAGATTTTTCATACTGAATCAAGATTTTGTTTTTGTATATTTTATTTAATTATAAGACATTTAGCATTTATTCAATATATCTTTTTAACCAATAAATTTTTAGTTAATTTGGACTTTGTTACAAATACAATTTCATGTACGCCAACCAATTTACACGTCACATTAAATCTTAAATGTGAATTAATCATGAAAAAAATTTGTTCACTAAATATATTGAGTCTTTTTGTGATCCATCACTAATCGTGTGATAATAGTTCAAGCGGTGAATGATTGCGCACAAAAAACAGCCATTAAACAATTTGAAATACTTTAATTTGAGGAAGAAATGTGCATTGAGTTTGAATAAGAAAAAAACCTAAATCGATCAATTGATGCAGGCGTTTCATCTGTATATTTGTCAATTAAAAATAATGAGAAATATAAGATTGATTAAATCATTAAACCTAATTAGTGAGTAAACTTGTCAGTTTGATTAGCATTTTGATTGACATACATGTATCTTAATCCACCTAAAAAGTGATTTTTTAAGGTTAAGCTTATATTAAATCTTTTACAAATAAGGGACACATTAATTAATATAAATCTTAAATATAGCTTCAAAATCGACAAAAAGTATATAAACCAACGTGTGAATCCCAAAATCATAACCCAATTTCATTTCACATAAATTCAAATGCAACAAAAAATGAAATTTACCTGTTTCTCCCCAATCTGTGCTCTGTTACTTCTGTTCACTTGTTATGGTAAATTTTAATTTCTATGTATTAATTTTTTATTAATAAATTTAATTATCACATGATGTTCTCAGATAATATCCACAGTTTGGAAAGCTATTGTGGTAATTTCAAGGACGAGAAATGTTTCACCATTCTAGATGATACTTCGCGAACATTTTCGGATGCAGAAGCAGCATGTACAAAATTGGAAAGCGGTTCAACCTTGGCAATGATTCATTCAAAAAACGAACAAGAATTTCTGTCCAATTTTCTGTTTAATGTTTCCAAGAAATTGGAAAACTTTTGGCTTGGCGCTAAAGTTGTCAACAGTAAAGCTGTTTGGATTGACAACTCAGAACTGGGATTCACAAATTGGGATACACGAAACTTGGCACCTCGAAACAAACCAAACTATTGCGTACAGATGGAGTACGATGAAGCTGTGATCGGGAAATGGATCGACGAGCCGTGTGAAACCAAAAATATGGTTGTTTGTCAAAAGGTGATAAGTCAAACTTTAACGCTGGAAAAGTTGAGCAAAATCGTCTTGGAATCACAAAAAGAATCTAAAGAATCACTCGACGAAGCAAACAGACAAATTGCCAATTTGAAGCAAATGCTTGAAAGTGAAAAGGTTTCGAGTAGCAAAATTGTTTCAGATTTGAAGGAAATTCTTGAAAATGAGAAAGCTTCGAATGTAAAAAATATTGCTGATTTAAAGAAAACGCTAGATGAAAGTGTCAAGAATATTGCAGTATTAAAACAGCAGAATCTAATCCCAATTGGATTCATCTATCCACAATTGCCTTATGAAAAATCTCCGAGTAACCTTTGGCCTTCGATGACCTGGTCTGACGTAAGTGCCACCTATGGAGGTTACTTTTTTCGTATAAATGGTGGCGGATCGGAATCATTTGGACAGATTCAGGAGGGAAATGCTCCTCGATTGGTTGCAGTTGATCAGTATCAGGATGCTGACTATCATCATCAACATATGAATAATCTGACTCTCAATGCGAATTCTATCAGCGAATGGATTTTTACTGGTGATTATGCTAAAGAATTTAAAACTGTTGTTCAGTTGCGCTTCAAAACATCGGGAGGAGAAGTTAGGCCTCGGAATATGGCAATTCGGGTCTGGAAGAGAATTGGATAGAATTATCTTATTGCAGAATAATTTTGTTTTGTCTTTTTAATTAAAATTCTAGTTAACCAGCACAACTAAAAAGTAATTTAATATGATTTCGGGAAATGTATTATAAATTATAAATATTTAAAAATTCAACAGACAATGGTAAAAGGGCTAAGGTGATTTGAGTTTGATTGTGCAAAATGAATCCCAAAATTGATCAATTGATAATTCTCCTTGCGCCAGTCTGTAAACTTTAATTAAAATCTACAAATCAATCAATAAAGGTACGATTAATAAGGCAATAAAAAGTGAGTACTCACGTGATTAGTTTTTTTTTGATTGACATAAGTCATATCTTAATCCTTGTAAAGATTACCCCAAAGTGTAATTCTTGGATTTGGGCATACATTTAGTCTTTTGTATAGCAAACAATGGACAAATTAATTAATTAATTGATTGATCAATCTTAATTAAAGTATTCAAACCAACAAAAAGTGTATAAAACCAACGCGTAAGTCTTTAAAAATCATAACCCAATTTCATTTAGTCTAATTTAAAAATACAAAAATGAAATTTTTTGGTTTTTGTTCAATATTTCTGTTGGTTCTGTTCACTCGTTATGGTAAGTAAATCTCTATTAATTTTTAATAAGTTTTAATTAAAGATATTTTCAGATGAAATCCACGGTCTGGACAGTTCCTGTGGCAATTGGAGTACTTTCAAGGACGAGAAATGTTTCACCATTCTGGATGATACACCGAGAACATTTGCGGATGCAGAAGCAGAATGTACAAAGTTGGAAAGTGGTTCAACCTTGGCGATTATTCATTCAAAAGAGGAACAAGACTTTTTATCGAATTTTCTGTTTAAAACATCAAATAAGGTTGCAATCTTTTGGATTGGCGCTAAAGTTGTGAACAGTAAGGTAACTTGGATCGACAACTCGGAACTGAGTTACACGAATTGGGATCCCAGAAACTTGGCACCGCGAAACAAACCAAACTACTGTGTCCAGATGGAGTACGATGAAGCAGTTTTGGGCAAATGGATCGACGAGCCGTGTGAAACCAAAAATTTGGTTGTGTGAGAAAAGATGCAGACTTTGAACTTAGAAAAGTTGCATAAAATGTACTTGGAGTTGCGAAAAGAATCGCGAGATGAAATCAGCAATTTGAAGCAGATGCTTGAAGAAGAGAGAAGTACAATTAAGAACATTAGTGAATTAAAGCAGAATCCAATTCCGATTGGCTTCATCTATACCCAATTGCCCAACGAAAAGTCTCCTTCCGAAATTTGGCCTTCAATGACCTGGACTGACATAAGTACCAACTACGCAGGTGTGTTTTTTCGCGTTAAGGACAGAGGCGGGTAACGTCCTCTATGAATTGCCCCCTTAGCTCAAATCTATAGATTTGACTAGATGACATTTGAAAGGTTACTTCTCCTTTAATACTTGACGGATTGTGGCATATTATAGCTTAAATTAAAGATAAATTGATTGGCTTTAACGGCATCAGAAAACATTTATGGAAATATTTTTTCTTGAGAATATAGATCAAAAAATGTAAAAAAGTAGCATATTTTGAGCACTTTAAGATGAACTCACGATCAGATAAGATAAAATGTTTAAAATGTTTTCTATCCGCCAAATAAAGAATCTTGTTACCTTTAATAAAAGCCCTCGTTAAACAAAATCGGACCAGTTTTGTAGGAGAAGAAGCAAAAACAAAATGCAAAGGTCTTGATTTGCAGGAGAAAGGAAAAACTAAAAGATATGCATTGGCCGGTAGAGGGCAAATGGGAAAAGTGCATCCAGGAAATGTTGATTTTTCAAGACTTCTCGCCGGAATATTGTTCTAATTTTTTGCAAGACGATAGATAATGAGATAACCGATAAGATAAGATCTTAAAATAATTTGGAATTTTTAACAAAAAATTGAGCCGCGACTTGCCTTAACGGAGGTGGTTCTGAACCTTTTGGACAGGTTCAAGGAGAAAATGACCGTACATTGGTTCGAGTTGAAGCAACGTCTGATGATCCTCATGGTAGTAAGCAATTGTATGAAAATGTTACATTATACGAAAATACATTAAGTAAAAATACAAAAACCACTAATCAAATTTATATTGGCGATGAAGTTAATGGTGAATATCGATATCAATTGCGTTTGCGTTTGGTAACATCAACCGGTGAAGTTCGTCCCCGCAACATGGCAATACGAGTCTGGAAGAGAACTGGATGAACAATTTTGTTGCAACTTGACAAATGTAACAATAAAATTGTGTCAAAATTAAAATCATTTTTAAAAACATATTTTTTCTGTGTTGTTTCTGTATTTTATTAGTCAAGTTAACTAAATTTTACAATTTTAAAAATCCACATTTGGTGTCGAATCTCTATCAAAGATGACTGGTCAGACACGATCACTCGGTTTATCCGATTATCGCAATACAATTTTTTGATTGTCTCATCAAAATGCTCTTCAGTGCAGCCCAGTTGCTTAAATTTGGTTGTGTCAACAAACTTTTTATACCAATTGAGAGGTATATTTGAAAATTCTGAAGAAGAAGAAAACAATAAAAATTGCATAATATATCAATTATTGTCAGTTTTCAACAACAACAACAAACCTTTGCGATAGTAATCTTCAGGAAAAATTGAAAGTGGTTCAGTGTAGGAAAGTTCAAAATGACAAAACTGAGCAGCATCGCGAAAAGCAAACAAAAAATCCGATATAAATTTCTGTTCTCCAGGATAATGCACCGCTTGGACCAATTTGTGTTCCTCAGGTGTTTGCGCTTTTGAAGCGATATCTCCGATGTGGAGCAAGTTTCCCACCAAAACAGATCGTCCATTTGGCCGTAACATGCGGTCAACACTGTTCGCTAGTGCGCCAAAATCATCGAACCAATGCATGGCATAATTCGCAAATATAGCATCTACTTTAAGATGTAAAATTTGCTTTAGATCATCCGACCAGCCTTCTTCCCAATTGGCCGACAGATCCTGTACATAGAATTGAAGACATCCACTTGAAATATGATTCCCATCATCATCATCAACTCGAAATGAATTATGCTTCTGGGCATAAGTGACCATACTCGAGTCAATATCGAGTCCCACGATGGTTGCACTGGGAAATGCCTTTGACAGCACCGCAGCAGTATTACCAGGCCCACAGCCTAGGTCAACAATCAATTGTGGTGAGCCATTGCTTGGAGAATAGATAAATTTATATTAAATTAAATAAATTAAAAAGGCTGGCATTTTTTCTTGCAAAAATAAAATAGGTTTTTGCAATAGAGATTTTTACAATAATTCTCTTTACTAACTAACAAACAAACTACCTAACTAATCCACTAAATAACCATCTAACTGACTAACTAACTAACGAACTACCCAACTAACAACCTAACTAACTACCGAACTAACTACCTAACTAACTACCTAACTAACTACCCGACTAACTAACTAACTAACTACCCAACTTACTACCCAAATAACTAACTAACTAACTAACTAACTAACTAGCTAACAAACGAACTACCCAACTAACAATCTAACTAACTACCGAACTAACAACCTAACTAACTACCCAACTAACTAACTAACTAACTAACTAACTACCCAACTTACTACCCAAATAACTACCGAACTAACTACCTAACTAACTAGCTAACTAACTACCCAACTAACTAACTAACTAGCTAACTAACGAACTACCCAACTAACTACCTAACTAACTACCCAACTAACTAACTAACTAGCTAACTAACTACCCAACTTACTACCCAAATAAATACCGAACTAACTACCTAACTAACTACCCAACTAACTAACTAACTAGCTAACTAACTACCCAACTTACTGCCTAAATAACTACCGAACTAACTACTTAACTAACTAACTAACTAACTAACTACCGAACTAACTACTCAACTTACTACCCAAATAACTACCGAACTAACTACTTAACTAACTAACTAACTAACTAACTAACTACCGAACTAACTACCCAACTAACTACCTAACTAGCTAACTAACTACCCAACTTACTGCCTAAAATGGAGATCACAAGTGTGAATGAAGTCAAGATCCTCGAGTGGTTTTCCAAAAGTCCTGGACTTTCGGGAAACATATCAGTGCAACAGTTGCTAAAGTCAACTGTTTAAAAGTTCGCCTCTTCATTTACTGTCGCAACATCTACGGAATTGATACCACCAAAAGAATCCAGATCTTTCAAGGCGCCATTAGAGCAATGTTGAGCAATGGCTGCCCAATCTGGTTCAATGAGAAAATGCTTAAAGGAAAAACTCTTGCTCGTCTGTGCTCTACACAACACCAATGCCTTCGAAACGCGGTGAAAGGTTACTGGACAATTCCTGCAATTGTGTGTGAATGCCTTTCGAAAACACCATATCTCGGATTTCATCTATTGGAAACGAAGAACGTATATGAACTTATGCGTAAACAACCACGAAAAGAATCAACTCTCGACGTGAACGGTCTTAGCGGTGCAAGACCAGAACAGAAAAACATCTTCTACAGAATACCTTATGAAAGAATCACCATTCCTCCTCCAACTAGGCGAGCTTGCCCTCATGAAGACTCAGATTTCTCTGAAGACGAAAACTTTGACGAAGACGATCCTCATGAGACGGAAGAAGATCTCCAATCGGAAGAACCGTACAGAATCACCACAATCGAAGAAGGCATCGTCACCGAGGAATATGAACCATCTGAACGTCTTGACTCCCAAGAAGCACCAACAACAAACCTGGTGAATCACTATCAGCCACAAACACCTGATGAAGAAACAACGCACTCCATCTCAACAGATGAACATATTCTATCTATTGCTGAAATTCAATTTCCTGAAACCATCGACGAACTGCAAATCTATGTTTCTGGATTTCACAACGGAAAGAACTCAGGAGCTGCCTATCTCATCAGAAACCACCAGGAAAAACAATTTTATTTGCCCGTATTCGTTCCAAGATACCAATGCGAGCAATATGCAATCATGAGTGCATTGAAGTATATCTCACAAAACCAGAATATACAATTCATCGACATCAGCAAGATCAGCCTCATCACCACCCAGCGGACTGTGCTCAACAATCTCACCAAAATTTGCACATTGAACAGTCTTGAAAATACAATCGCCAAGTTCCTAAACCGACTTGGCCTCCCAGTGTCAATCACCATCCCAAGCAGAATCAACGCACTTATGATCAAAACTGAAAAAGCGGCAAAGGAGATCTCAACCAAAACCCATCTCGAGCCAGTCTACACCAGGTACCCGAAGAACATCGCCAAGAAAGTCGCAAAGTCAGTCACCAACCAACTCATGAACGAACGATTTAGGAAACTTGCTAATCCGACCCTCAGAGGGTTCTTCAAAGACTGGATTACCATCCCGAAGTTCATCAAGACAGATTTCTATCTAACACAAGTCTTCAGTGGACACGGGCCATTCGGCCAGTACTTGAATCGTTTCGAAGTGAAGGATGAAACGGGCAGTGTATACAGACCGTACTGTTGGTGCGATCAAACGACAATCCAAACGGTGGAACATGTCTTACTCAAGTGCCCTCTCTTCAAGGACATGCATGGAAGTGGATATGCAGGTCATGGTGGAGAATTTCGATTGGGAAACATCGGAAAACTGACTAACTGGATTTTCTCGGAAGGACAGTTCAACGAGAGATTCGTTCCTCAAATGAAGATCATTCTCGACCGACTGAGAGCTTTTCGACTCAATCCGCCTGAACTCGCCAATCAAGCCCAACAACCCAGGACAGAAGACAGCCCAGCCATTGAAGAAGTCGAAATCAACACTATGTAATTACTTTCTAGTCTATTTGTCTGTACTATATTTATTATTTATTGTTAATTATTGAACTATTTATCAAACCTAAAACAAAAAAAAACAAAAAAAACCTCATTTCACCTAAACCATCAACACACCAAAACGCACAAACCATTTTGTAAGCATGCAAATGCATTTTGTAACTTATTTTTGTCAAAGAATATGTTTACTTAATTTCTAACGACCAATAAAGGATTAAACAACCTAACTAACTACCCAACTAATTAACTAACTAGCTAACTAACTACCCAACTTACTACCCAAATAAATACCGAACTAACTACCTAACTAACTAACTAACTAGCTAACTAACTACCCAACTTACTGCCTAAATAACTACCTAACTAACTACCCAACTAACTAACTAACTAACTAACTAACTAACTAACTAACTAACTAACTAACCCCTCACGACACCGAGCGGTGTGGTCGATGGGAAGATCACTGTCCCATTAATTTTGTGTTTTCATTGGCACCAGCGCACCAAACTCCGAAAAGTCGACATCCAACAACGCACGTAAGCCCCCTGCACCTTTTGGTGCCGGGGGGCCCTCAGATTCATGAAGTTTTGAATGAGAAAGTTCCACATTTGCAAATCAACACCTGAAATAACATCAAAATAACTCAAAATGTAACGTTTCGCCTATTTACGCATCGGTCTGCCAGCAACTGGTGTGAAATTATTGGTTCCTTGGTTCACCAGGTCCTTTCTTCACCATCAATGAAATTGTGACTATTGATTTTGTGTCTGATTGCTGATTTGGTCCTGAAATTCATTTGTTATTATTAGAGGCAGGGCTGGCTTGTGAGTTGTGGACATGCGCAGATCGGTCTCCTTTCTTCTCTCATTCTGCTGCAGGTAGAGTGATCTCCCTCAAGATGGATGACGGCATATCGCCTCTCACCCTTGACAAGCCTTGTGTGCCTCAAGCGTCATGCATGTGCTGCCAGTTTATGTCCGTGTGTCTGTCCGGACTCTCACACAGCAGAGCAACAGTCGATTTGCACAGTGAGCGTGGATATCTGTCCGTCGTATTGTTGTTGTTGGGTATTGAGTGCACTGCACACAACCCCCTAAATCTGTTTCTGATGTGTCCAATCGTCGGAAATGAACCCACCAAAATATCCCAATGCATCATACGAACTGTCATCACCACCCAACCGTGTCACATCGACTGAATCTGTCGCCCGGATGATCAGCTGGTCTCCACTACCATTGGAAAACGCCGAACTCATCTCACCCTCTCCGAAACCTACTTGTCGACTCGTCTTCAAGTGATCCACTAATTCACCTAAGAAGCTCTGTGTCCATGTTTGTGTTACAAATGGTCCCTTTTGGTATTCTATCAGGTCCCCTTGTTGGGTCGCAATCGCACCGCTATACCATGCCAAGGCAACTCTGGTGAACATATCTCGAGTTTTGGAACCCCAATCGAACATTTTGTCGCTTCAACATCTCATCACCTCGTCGTCACCACCCTCTCCGAAATTTGGTTCCTTCTCTGGGATCACTCATGAGGACAACCCTGATGGATACGAACGACTTGATGGCAGCGGACTGAGTGGATGGTGGAGAAAGGATTGCGAGCTTCTGGACAACTCGGCCTGCCCTCAAACCACCAAAAATACCACTTTTTATCAAATTTCTCTGAAACTACAAACCATCAAAACGCAATTCGTACTAAGCACACCAAAATGAGGTTGAATTTATTTTCACCTTATGTTATCATTTGTTATTGTTGATATAATATTCTTAAATATTTCTTAAACCACCAAAATGTTGACCCCACCAAACACTCACACCACCAAAAAGTCACTCATAATTCTGTCTTAAACTCATTTCTCCGTTACAAGCCTAGGTTTGACTCCACATCTCTCCGAAATATAAATGTACCACAAATGAAAGCAATGTAATGTTGCACTCATGCGATGTGTTTTGTAATAAGATACATTGTACGATTAATCGATCAATAAATTTCTCTGAAAAAAACCCTAACTAACTACCAAACTAACTACCCAACTAACTACCCAAATAATCTGCTAACTACCCAACTTACTGCCCAACTAACTAATTAACGAACTACCCAACTAACAACCTAACTAACTACCGAACTAACTACCTAACTAACTACCTAACTAACTAACTAACTAACTAACAACCTAACTAACTACCCAACTAACTACCCAACTAACTACCCAACTAACTACCTAACAAACTACCCAACTTACTACCTACTTAACAAACTAACTAACTAACTAATCTAACTAGCTAACTACCCAACTTACTACCCAAATAACTACCGAACTAACTACCTAACTAACTATCCAACTAACTACCCAACTAACGAACTACCCAACTAACAACCTAACTAACTACCTAACTAACTAACTAACTAACGAACTACCCAACTTGCTACCCAACTAACTATCCAACTAACTACCCAACTAACTAACTAGCTAACTAACTACCTAACTATTATTTTATTGCAAGAAAATATATACATCAATTAAAAATATACTCACTAATAATTGCCGTTGGTTAGTTGGTCTGCTTCCGTTGGTTGAGCGAAATGCTTTTGTAAAATATTAATCAACTCATTTGCTGGACCGAGGGCATGGGCAGCAGTTTCATGATACAGTCCTGGGTCGTAGTCCATTATGATAAAGTTGACACAAACAAATAAAATAAAATAAATGAATTACTATGAACTAAGGATAACTATATATATTAGCTACCACACAGTAGAGCCTTCAATCAATCAAGTCTTTGATTCGGACCAAGGCTTCTCGATTTGAATATTTGATAAAAAAGTATATAATATAATCTTCATATAAGTTGATGGTAAATCAAGGTATGTGTTGAGCATAACATACATGATATGATATTGAGAACATTATTTTATCATATCTGGTTCAAGGTTGAACCTAAGCACAAAGCCTGAACAATCAAAGCAAATCTCTCATTTTGCGTGTGACTAAATTTCTCTTTTACATTGTTGAACTCATTGTTGGGCCTCAGGCCCAACAATGTGAACTCAAGCTTTGATTTTTCCAATGAGAGATTTGCTTGGCAGGTATACCTAAAAAACATTTTCAACCAAAACCCAAGGTTGAACTGCACATCTGCATATTATTCTAAGCACTTTTTCCAAATTTGATGCAAATCGGTTAAAAAATGTAGAAGGAGTTAGTTGCACAAGAAATTGAAAAAGCTTTCACTAAGTCTTCACTTACGGTCGAAAATTAATTTCCCCTCTGCATTTATTCTTCCATTGGATTATTCAAATTTTCAAATTTATCGAACAACAGTTGAATACATTTGATTGTATATGTAATAATCGATTTTTTATCAGATAGAGAATTTCAATCAACAATAAAAATAAAATTTATATTTTCGTATATTTATTCGATTAAACTTTGCTCTCCTCTCTAATCAGTCTGTCAGTTATCAATCAGTTCATTGAGTGCGTGTAGTGAGTCATGTAAATCATATCTTCCTCTTCTCTGCTTCTCGAATGTGTTCGATGATAAGGTGAATGAATGAAGCTCTAACTGTGTCATGTTGTGTCGTCTCGAATTGACAGTCTTGGTCAGCGAAAACGTTCATTTCATTAGCAACTACCAAATGTCAATCAAACTCAATATTTGCAGACCTTGCTGGTTCTCACACTCCCTCGATGAACTCGATAATCTAACCCAAAAACTCCCAAACCCCATATTTGTCGATTTTCTCTTCGAATTAGTCCTCGTCTTGCCCTTTCCACAAGTGCTATCATTGATTTAGCATCTTGATTGGAAACAACACACTTTCTGTCCTCGTCATATCCGTCAGCTCGAGTCTTTGCACTTGAATTACACACACAGTCACACAACTTTTATTATTGCCGCCACTTTGTGGTCGAGCTTATCTGTTTTACCCCTTTATCCCCTTTGTGTGTCCTTTGAAATGTACGACTTTGAGACAAAGCTTGGGGCACCTTTTTTAGACCACTAGTGCTTACTTAAATGTCATAGATTCTACTAATAAATATGTTAAATCTAGTTTGCTGAGTAAATCCATGAATGTTTAGGTAACATCCGGTCAGGTAATGTCCGTTTTTAATGTATTCTCTATGGGAAATGGCGATTTTCATCTCTACTTTGCAGAGGCTGTAGAGAATTGATTCTGTTGAGCATTGACATGTGTGACACACCAAATTAATTGTTGTACTATGTAGATTATTTCCCGCCATTAAACATTTGAGAATTCCCCTTATCTAACTGGCAATCTACAATCAAACACAAACATTCAGAATACAAATTTGTAATTGTAAAATTTTATTTTGAGTTGAACAACCTAATTTTTTCGCGTTCACAGTAGAAGTTCAAAATGTTTGTTGAATTAGAGAGCATTTCTGGAAATGTCTTCCATAGAATGCATAGTTTGAGCATTTCTATGTGTGACACATCGAAATAATTCTAAGAATGTGTATTTTCTTGTCAAGTAGATCATCTATTTATCCATAATTATTCTCATTGTTTCTCAATGCATTGGTTCTTTTCTCACATTATGGTAAGTCAATTTACTTAGTTCTACCATGTTTCGATTTAAAAAAAATTGATTTTTAGGTCAAGGACTTAAAGTGTACCAGCCCTGTGGTTCTAGAAACATAGCATTCAAAAATGAGAAATGTTTTTTTTACACAAAATGCTGATTACACGCTCCAGAACGAAACAGTGTCTGAAACATTTGCTAATGGAGAGAGTTGGTGTAAAAAGTACAAGATATGGTGTGACACTCTCCATGGTAATGATTCGCTCAGCCGAGGAACAACAATTTGTGCAAGATTATTTGTACAAAAAGTTTTTTTGTTAAAAAAACAAAATGGCACTTTTTGGCTTGGCGCAAAAGTTGTTAACGGTAAAATTGTTTGGTTGAACAACTCTGAAGTGGGTTACACAAATTGGGATGAAATGGCACCAAGAAATGGTTCGAATCACTGTTTGGTGATGGAATCTACGGGCAAGTGGACTGAGGTGTCTTGCGAATCAAAAAATCTAGTTCTCTGTCAATATACCCAACTGACTATGTCAGATGAAATGTTGCAGAAAACTGTTTTAGAAACAAAAGTCGGACTGGAGAAAGCACAAAGGAGATCAACACTTTCAAACAAGTGGTTGGCGAATTAAAAAGTGCAATCAAAAATATTACTACTGAATCTAAACACAACAGTGGTTAATAATATTTACGGCATTGGTCAAATATTAATATTTGTAAAATTAAATTAATTAAAATAATAAAATCCTAAATCAATTTGATCAGTTGGCACCAGTCTGCAAACTTTAATTAAAATCTACAAATCAACAAATAAAATTACTTTTGATAAGGCAATAAATAAAAGTGAGTACTCATGTGATTTGCTTTTTTGATTGATTGACTTAAGTCATATCTAAGTCTCTCTTTAAGATTACCCCAAGGTGTAATTCTTGGAATTGGACAAATATTTAGTCTTTTGTATTGCAATCAAATGACACACTAATTAATCAATAAATATTAATTAGTGTTTACAAATCGATCAAACCAAAAAGTATATAAACCAAAATGTAAATCACAACTTTATAATCCAATTTGATTCAACCTGTTTTTAAAAGCAACAAAAATGAAGATTTTCTGGTTTCGCACAATCTTTACTCTTCTGGTTCTGTTCACCTGTTACGGTAAGTGAAATATAAATTTATTTAATTTATTTAATCAATTTTGTTTATTCCTAGATGAAATTCACAGTCTGGACAGTCCCTGTGGTACCTGGGCCACTTTCAAAGACGAGAAATGTTTCGGCATACTAGACGACACACTACGGACATTTGCTGATGCGGAAAGTGCCTGTGCCAAGCTGGAAAACAGCCCAACACTTCCACTGATTTACTCAGCGGAAGAACAGGAATTTCTGTCCAACTTTCTATTCAAAACTTCCAAAAAAGTTGAAAACTTTTGGCTTGGTGCTAAAGTGGTGAACAGTAAAGTCGCATGGATTGACAACTCGGACCTGGGCTACACAAATTGGGATCCAAAAGGACCGCGAAACAAGACAAATTACTGTGTACAGATGGAGTACGATGAATCGGTGGTCGGGAAATGGATCGACGAACCGTGTGAAACCAAGAATCTGGTTGTGTGTCAGCGGATGCAGACTTGGTCAATGGCGGTGTTGCAGAAAACTCTTCTAGAATCGAAAGACGCATTAGAGGGAGCAAACATGCAAATCAACAATTTGAAGCATATGCTTGAAAGTGAAAAAGTATCGAGTAGTGACATTATTGCAGATTTAAAGAAAATGCTTGAAGAAGACAGCCACAAAAATATTTCCGACTCAAAACAGAATCTTATTCCAATTGGATTCATCTATTCACAATTGCCCAATGAAAAGTCTCCTAGCGAAATTTGGCCTTCAATGAGTTGGACTGACGTAAGTGCCACTTATGCGGGTGTCTTTTTTCGTGTCAATGGAGGTGGTTCGGAATCTTTTGGACAGATTCAAGAAGAAAATGACCGAACATTGGTTCGGGTGGAAACATCAATAGATAGAGGTTCAAGTGTGTATGGAACTGGTACACTCAATACAACGAACCAAAGCACAAAGACTAGCGATTGGCTCTTTACTGGCATTGATCATTTTCCTTTTAACCATTTAATGCATATGCGCATTGTTGCCCAAACCGGTGAAGTTCGTCCACGCAACATGGCAATGCGGGTGTGGAAGCGAACTGGTTGATGATGATGTGATTAAACCAAGATAATGATTTAATAAAATTATTTAATTTACGAGATTCTACGAATATATTAGAGACCAATTTACTAGATAAATAATTAATTGTCGAGCGTAAGCGAAGACTAAGTTACAGCATTTTCGATTCTTGTGCATGTAAATCCTCCTACATTTCTCATCCGATTTGCATCAAACTTTGCCATAGTTCTTAGAATACCATCTAGATGTGCAGTTCAACCTTGGTTTTTCCTAAAAATGTTTTTTAGGTATACCTGCCCAACAAATCTCTGATAGAAATGATCAAAGCTTGAGGCCCCATAGTTGGGTCTCAATGTCCAACAATGAGTGCAACAATTGAAATAGGAAATTTTGTCAATTTGGGTCAATATGAGTAGTTTGTTTGGGTCGTTCTAAGTATGATTGGGTTGTTAAGTGGTAGGTTAGGTAGGTTAGGTAGGTGTTAGGGAGTTGTGTTAGGTCGGTTAGTTGGTTAGGTGGTTAGGTAGGTGTGGTTAGGGAGTAGGTTTAGGTCGGTTAGGTGGATAGGTAGTTAGGTAGACGTGGTTAGGGATTAGGTTTAGGTCGGTTAGTTGGATAGGTAGTTATGTATGCTTGGTTAGGGAGTAGGATTAGTTCGGTTAGGTGGATAGATAGGTGTGGTTAGGGAGTAGGTTTAGGTCGGTTAGTTGGGTAGGTGGTTAGGTAGGTGTGGTTAGAGAGTAGGTTTAGGTCGGTTAGGTCTAAGATATAAGATCTTGATTTATATCTCATTGTCCCGAATCGTGGATAGTTTACCTGATTTTCTTTGAAGTTTAAAAAACAACATTATTGTCGAGCGTAAGCGAAGACTAAGTTACAACATTTTCGATTCTTGTAAATGTAACTCCTCCTTCATTTCTCAACCGATTTTTTATCAAACTTGGTCAAAGTGCTTAGAATACCTTGTAGATGTGCTGTTCAACCTTGGTTTTTGCTAAAAAATGTTTTTTAGGTATACCTGCCGAATAAATCTCTGATAGAAAAAGTCAAAGATTGAGTTCCCATTGTTGGGTCTCATTGTCCAACAAAGAGTGCAACAATGGTAATGGGAAATTTAGTCGCACGCAATATGAGAAGTTTGTTTTGGGTCGTACAAAGTGTGATTAGGTGGTTAGGTAGGTGTGGACGTCGGTTAGGATAGGGTTAGGTTAGGCTTAGGTGTGTATGAATTTCGCTTACACTCGACTATTCTCCAGAATTTCAATTTTGGGGGACATTACTTTCAAAATAATATCAAAGGATTTAAATTTAGCACCCGCAGGGTCCACTAGTGATTAAAATATTTTATTTTACAATTTAATTTACAGGTAATATATACCTCACTCAGTGACTTTCTTCATTTCATTTTCGATCATAAAGTTAATTTTTTAATTTCTTCTTTGTTTGCATAAACTTTCTTTTCTGTTACAGAAAGCTGTTTTTCAATGCCAAAAATTTTGCTATCGGTTCTAGATAATTGTTTCAACATTTTCATCTTTCTTAATTGTTTCAATCCATTTTCGTAGCGATGGTTTTTCTTGAGTTTCTTTTTGGCTCCGTCTAAACCAAAACGACGCCGAAGACCATTGTGGTATCCTTCCATTGGGTTGTTGTTTCAGTCAGTTCAGGTCTCAAGCTACGTTGTCCAAGCGGTAAACTGTTTTCGAGTATAAAAACTTTTACTTGTTCGTATGCACGTCTGATCTAGCTGGCAGGTAGAAAGGCAAGTGCAAGCAAAAGTTGAATGTGCTTTTGAAAATTTGAATCGCTGTTGAACAGGGACTTACAAGTTGCAGTACATTGCACCGCAGTTTAAGATTGTTCGGTTAGATCACCAACCACGTACTGCTTCATGTACCCAAACTTGAATCCATTAACAGCGAACTGTCAGAGTTTGGCTAGCCCGATGTTTTCCTCGTCATTCTTCTTTTGGCAGCGTTTCGAGCATCTCGTTGATTTTGGGATACATTGTTGCATACACTTCGGAAAGTATTGTTTTTCAATTGACTTTCTTCAATTGGAACATCGTTGTAAGTCTCACGTCGAGCTTGTGATCTTTCTTGGCTTTGTTCAAGAGGAACACTATTGTAATAATCCACTGTTCACAATTCCACTGTTCCTCATTTAGCTTTGCTCGAATGAGATTTCTGCACTAAGCGTTTTAGTAGTCAATGAGTGATCGTCGTTCTTCGTCAGTGAGATTCAGTCTCTTGTTTTGTTGCACAAAAATTGCACTACGATCGCTTTTGAAGCCCGAAAGATCATCAAGTGGTTGTAAATACATTCTAAGCAAAAAAAATTTCAAACAATGCAATTGACAGCTTTTGATTTTGCTGAACAGAAAACAATACTCAGCAACTGTATAGAAAGATGCAGTTTGATTTTGATGAGATTAAAATAAGCAAGGTTGGTTATTGGTTATTTTGATCACATGTACCACAATTTTTCATATAGAAATTAGTTATCAAATCCTTACTCCTATTGTACATATTATTCTGCTAACGTTTACTGTGTCAGTCTTCTTTTGCCACGTAATCGATTTCTCATGTCCTACGCCGAACTGTACAATTTTTCTTCTTGCCTTTGAGCTCTAGCATCACGATCGTGATCGACAACGACCAACTAACTTTTCGACTTTAATTTAATATTATAAAGATATATTAAAAAGTCAAACTAAAATCAAAATTTTGAGCAAACCATTGGATTCAGCGTGAAAAATGCTATAAGATTGGAGTTTAAAATTGAATTTTTTTCAAACAGATTCTAAATGAAAATATAAATTCATTGAAAAATAATATTCCTGCCTTTGAGCAGTGCTTTCGTGTTTGACTCAAAATCCTTACTACCACAGTGTCCTTACTCTTACTGTATATAAAAATCTGTCTAACGTCTACAGCGTTAGTCTTCTATTGCCACGTCATCGATGACTCATCTTAGCTTAGCTTCTGCTGTACAACTTCTCCGTGCTTTTGAGCGATCCCACCACGACGACGACGACGACGAAGCTTTTCGACTTTACTTTAATATTATAAAAGATTAATATTATAAAGATTAAAAATGCATTATTATGACGCAGTCTAAAATCATTTGTATTATCTGGAAATCAACCAAAAAGGTCGATCAAAGTGCTAAATGAGGATCCGGTTTTATCTATCTCAATTTTCCTTCTCTTGAGAATTGTTCCAGAAGCGAGTTATCTAGAATAAGCCATTTAATTATTAATCTCATTAGTTCATAAAATGTACAATTTTGATTGTATAAATATAATTTGTTGTTTCTTATATCCCAATTTGCATCTCAATTTGTGGTTTTGTTTAAATCAGGTTGAAATCTTAATTTAACCAAATCAAAAGATGAGATTTTTAATTTGCATGATTTTGCTTGTTTCCCATGGTAAGTAGATTTATTGTTTTTTTGTTAGATTTTTAACAAAATTATTTAAAATTCAAAATATCTAGGGGAATTAACAGCTGCTCAAGAAAACTTTTGTGCCGATTGGGCTTTTTACAAGGACGAAAAATGTTTCCAAATTATCGAAAACTTTATCGGAACTTACAATGAAGCAGAGGCCAACTGTGCCAAACTAAAAAAACTCACCAACACTCGCGATTGTGCACTCGAAAGAGGAACAAGACTTTATCGCTAATTATTTGTTCAAAACATTGAAAAAAGTTAACAACTTTTGGATTGGAGCCAAATTATCAAATAATTCTTTCAAATGGGTGGACAATTCCGAAATTAATTATGCAAATTGGTTCCAAACACCAAAGAATTTGCCAATTCTTGTGTTCAGATGCAGCCCGAGCTGGAGATGGCGGGCAAGTGGATGGACGAGCCTTGTGAGAAGAAAAATGCAGCAGTTTGTCAGAAAATGCAAACTTGGTCACTCGCTAAACTGCAGAAATCTCATTTGGAAGTTTGTAGTATATAGCGACATAGACCACCATTAGACACATTGCGTAACCTATGCCACGGAACACCGGTACCAATCGCCATACTAAATAAAAGGAAATTGAATTTGTTAAATTGGTTGTTGAATTTGTATTGTACAAAGCATTTCATTCAATTTTTACCTTTGATTGGACCCAGTTGAGTGTATTGACCAAGGGAGGATTCAAAGAAATGGAAAGTGAGTCCAAGGAATATTAAACTGAGGATGTACGGAATGAAGAAGGATCCTGAAAATTGATTTTGTTCAATTAAGAAGGAGAAAATTTTAAATTCAAAATCTCTTACCTCCACCGTTGCGATAGGCCAAATACGGAAATCTCCACACATTTCCCAGACCGACTGCATAGCTGAGCGCGGTGCACTGTAAAAAATGATTCATGATATAACATGAATATTTTGTCAACTTCATGGTATATCATGAATCTTTCATGATATACCATACCATCTGAATTGTCATGATATATCATGAAAGATTCATGTTATAACATGAATGTGTTTCATTATATATCCTGGTTTAAAGTTTTCATAGTATATTATGAAAGAATCATGTTATATCATGAGTGGAACTGAAACTTTAAATTTTTTTTCTTTGATTCACGATATAACATGATCATTAGAATTAATGGTATGCCATGGCTAATTCGTGTTACACTTTGATATCTGTCATGATATATATTGACCACTTCACGATATAACATGATAGTTTGTTACCAAAATATACTTTGATTTAATCATGTTATATCATGAGTGGTACTGAAACTTTAAATTTTTTTTATTTGACTTATGGTATATCATGACATTTGTAATCGTGAAAATTTCATGATATATTTTGACATAAATTCATTATATATCTTTGTGAATTCATGATATATCATGATAATATGGAATCAAAATATACTTTGACTTTATCATTATATAACATTAGTATAGTGAATACTTTGTTTTTTTTTGTCTTTGAAGGTGTAATTTCATGATCATGACCTATCATGACACAATCATTATATAACAAATTTGATTCATGGTATATCATGTTATCCTCATAATAAACCATGGCACTTTGCATACTTAAATCATATCTTTACTGATACCTCAACAATATACCTGAAATTGAATTCACAAATCAGCAGGAAAAAACTTGCACTGACCAGTCGATATCATGATATATCGTGATGCATATTTACAATACTTCATGATATATCATGATCATTAGAGTCCATTTTGCATTGCACTTCAAGTATCTGTGCTCATCTCACCAATGAATCCATTGAATCGTGCAAAGGCTTCAAATTTAGCACCCGCAAAGTCCACTAGTTTTTATTTTATTTTTTTAGAAATTAATAATTTTTATTTTTAAAAAAACTAATAATATAAATCTATTGTACTCGATAATTTTGTGTAGGTGATTAACAAAAATCTAGAATTTTTCAAAAATATTTCTAAGTGGTTCAAAAGAAAAGCATTTCTTTTAATTGACATTTAAAATTTTAAATTTGTTTTACTAAATTTTACAATTTTAAAAATCCACAGTTGGTGTCGAAGCTCTACAAAAGATGACTGGTCAGTCACGATCACTCGGTTTATCCGAGCATCGCAATACAATTTTTTGATTGTCTCATCAAACTGCTCTTCAGTGCAGCCCAGTTGCTTCAATTTTGTTGAGTCAGCAAACTTTTTAAACCACTTGAGAGGTATTTTTGCAAATTCTGAAGAGAGAAAAAACATAATATATCAATTATTGTCAGTTTTCAACAGCAACAACAAACCTTTGCGATAGTACTCTTCAGGATAAATTGAAAGTGGTTCAGTGTAGGTAAGTTCAAAATGACAAAACTGAGCAACATCGCGAAAAGCAAACAAAAAATCCGATATAAATTTCCGTTCACCAGGATAGTGCACCGCTTGGACTATGTTTCGTTCCTCAGGTGTTTGCGCTTTTGAAGCGATATCTGCTGTGTGGAGCAAGTTTCCCACCAAAACAGACCGTCCATTTGGTCGTAACATGCGGTCAACACTGTTGGCTAGTGCGCCAAAATCATCAATCCAATGCATAGCATAATTCGCAAATATAGCATCTACTTTAAGATGTAGAATTTGCTTTAGATCATCCGACCAGCCCTCTTCCCAATTAGCCGCCAGATCTTGTACATAGAATTGACGACATCCACTTGAATTATGCTTCCCATCATCATCATCATTTCGAGTTAATGAATTATGCTTCTGGGCATAAGTGACCATACTCGGGTCAATATCGAGACCCACGATGGTTGCAGTGGGAAATGCCTTTGACAGCACCACAGCAGTATTACCAGGCCCACAGCCTAGTTCAACAATCAAGCGAGGTGAGCCATTGCTTTGAGAGAATTTAAATTTTTATTAAATTAAATAAAAAAAATTAAAAGACTAGCATTTTTTCTTGCAATAATATAAATAAATTTTTGCAATAGAGATATTTACAATAATTCTATTTACTAACTAACTAACTACCCAAATAATCAACTAACTACCTAACTAACTACCCAACTAACTACCTAACTAACTACCTACCTAACTAACTAACTAACGAACTACCCAACTAACAACCTAACTAACTACCGAACTAACTACCTAACTAACTACCTAACTTACTACCCAACTAACTAACTAACTAACTAACTAACTAACTAGCTAACTACCCAACTTACTACCTAACTAACTAACTAACTAACTAACTAACTAACTAACTAACTAACTAACTAAGTAACTAACTACCGAACTAATTACCTAACTATTATTTTATTGCAAGAAAATATATACGCCAATTAAAAATATACTCACGCATAATTGCCGTTGGTTAGTTGGTCTGCTTCCGTTGGTTGAGCGAAATGCTTCTGTAAAATATTGATCAACTCATTTGCTGGACCGAGAGCATGGGCAGCAGTTTCATGATACAGTGCTGGGTCGTAGTCCATTGTAATAAAGTTGACTCGAACAAATAAAATATAATAAATGAATTACTATGAACTACGGATAGCTTTATATATACGATATACAACACAGTAGATCCTTCAATCAATCAAGCCTTGGCTGAATATTTGATAAAAAATATATAATATAATCTGTATATAAATGATGGTAAATCAAGGTATGTGTTGAGCATAACATCACAATTGGTAAGGTACAGTTCATATCTTTTTGTGTGTGGTTGTGTCGTGTTACATCTGTTTCATGAGAAATATAGTACAAATAAAGTACGTTTTCTGGTATAAAATGATTTTGTTACAGTTTGTGATTAAAATTTGATGAGTCTGTGTAATGTTTTTGTATACAGTATGAGTTTTGTGTTGGGTAATGTTGTGTTTTGGTTGATTTAAATCACATGATTTTATATAGTGACTTTGTTTACAATTTAGATATTGTTGAGAGATGCTAGGGTGCACCTGAGGACAATATTTTAGGTGTTTTTGGTTGAGTTACAAAGCAATTAGTCTTTTGTTCTTATCTTATGGCAAGATCTTTACGTTTTTAGTGAGGGGAAAATCTTGGTGTTTCAATGGAGTCTATGAGTATCAGAAAGGGGAGATCTAATTATCGTTTGATAAATCATTGATTGAGTGACAGACTGACTGGTTGGTAACGAGTTGAGTTTCAAGCCTGGATCACTGCTGTCGTATGTGATGCCGCTTGAAAATGCAATTGAGAGACGTGTTCAATAGGAAGTTTGTAAAATAAATCTGTACTCAATCTGTGTGTTTTCGTTGTGTTTTGTCGTAATCTTTTCTATCCAATCTGGCGAAATTCTTGGAATTACTCTGTATCCAATGGCGTTACTTGGATATAACTACAATAGACAAATGTAAAAATAGACCAAATTAATTAATTATTTACTCTTAAGAGTTAATTAAGAATTAAAGTCTAGGTCTAAGTCTAAGGTCTAGGTCTAGGTCTAGGTCTAGGTCTAGGTCTAGGTCTAGGTCTAAGTCTAAGGTCTAGGTCTAGGTCTAGGTCTAGGTCGAAGGTCTAGAAATTTTCAGAAACATTCTAGAACAAAAATTATAGAGCATGAATCTTCCAGAACGTTTCAACCAGCCAAACAAAGACCTGCTCTTGAGCAAAAATGAACTCTATTCAAACTTAACTTAAAAAAAGAAGACAAAAAGACTACCCAACCAAATAAGGCTAATATGTTCCGGTACAACAAGGGGGAGTGCATCTTGTCACACTTCTCAACACGCATCACTCATCATTCAATTCCATTTGCGATTGTATATGGATACGATGCTAATGGATATTTATCAATGACTCTAATTAACAATATCATTTGATCAAATTGGCTTGATAAGCAAAATTCTCGCTAATTTTGTTATCGTGTTTTAATTATCGTTTGATAAATCATTGAATGAGTGACAAACAGGGCCGTCACTACTATTGAGACACATGAGACGTTTGTCTCATGCGCATAAATTTGATGAGACGTTTTTTAGGCGCCGATTAAAAAATTTATGGGATCATCTTTTGGAATGGGATAGTCACAATCATCATGGATGATACGTTGCATGTTGTTTGATCAATCAAATAACAATCAACTGATATGTCTTCGCTATGAACTCATGACATTGGTATCCTGAAGAAAAAGATGTGGAAATAATTAGAATAACAAAAGAATTCGAGTATTCATTTTTGTACTGCACTATTTTTAGCTTTTGCTCAAGACTATCAGCCCAGTAATGACTCAAACTAACAACGTAAATACAGAAAAGTATGATTTTCAAGTGGACGATAAAGACATTTGGAGTCAAAAATTATCAGTCCATCGGAGAACAGATCAACAGCTCATTGGGAGATCCTTCAACCCAATTAAAAATTTTTTCCTCTGGGTCAATTGTGAGGTGATTCCTCAAGCCAACTGATTGGACAATTGATTAATTGGTTCTCCACAACTAATACTGTTTAGATAAAGTGTAACCCAGATGGTAGTTTTTGAAGAATTAGCTGTCTAGAAATTTTCAGAAACATTCTAGAACAAAAATTATAGAGCATGAATCTTCCAGAACGTTTCAACCAGCCAAACAAAGACCTGCTCTTGAGCAAAAATGAACTCTATTCAAACTTAACTTAAAAAAAAGATGACAAAAAGACTACCCAACCAAATAAGGCTAATATGTTCCGGTACAACAAGGGGGAGTGCATCTTGTCACACTTCTCAACACGCATCACTCATCATTCAATTCCATTTGCGATTGTATATGGATACGATGCTAATGGATATCAATGATAAGCAAAATTCTCGCTAATTTTGTTATCGTGTTCTGATAATATTGCCTATTAGTGCTATATCACTTGTCTGCTTGGTGCCTTGTCTGGTGCACTTAAACAACATGCATACGATGCTAATGGATATTTCATCAATCACTCAAATCAACAATATCATTCGATCAAATTGGCTTGATAAGCAAAATTCTCGCTAATTTTGTTATCGTGTTCTGATAATATTGACTTTTGGTGCTATACCACTTGTCTGCTTGGTGTCTTGTTTCTTTTTGGGCATAATTTGTACAATTTTGATTGACAGCTTCAACCTTTTGCTTTTGTTGTTTCTTATTGATAAATGTTTGACTTTGACTTGACAAAAGCACCAAATCACTAATCTACATTTCATTAATGCATTAGTTTAGTGCGTTTCAAGTAGTTGAAGGTTCAATTAGGTTTCTCCCCAAAACAGTTGTTGGATGCACAATTGATAACACATTTAAGAATATTTTTATAGTTTATTCTCTCTTTAATTTATATTGATGTTTATAATTTTATTTTAATTTTAAGTATACAGAGTAAAATGTGATTGAATCAAGTGAACTATTATCTTAAAGGTAATTTTATGAATATCAAATTATTAACATAGATACAATACATATGCTTTCCGTTGTGAAAATGTGGTATTTATTCATAATGCAAATGGCAATGTAATCGATCCAAATGGATCAAATAAGATCGTTTCATAAGTTTCTCAACACTTATCTCGAATCGCTAAGCTATACAGTATAAGTCAAAGTCAAACATTTATCAATAAGAAACAACAAAAGAAAAATGTTGAAGCTGTCAATCAAAATTGTACAAATTATGCCCAAAAAGCCGACACACGAACGAACTCAACAAGCAATGTGTTGACAAGCATCGTGTGCATGTTGTTTAAGTGCATCAGACAAGACACCAAGCAGACAAGTGATATAGCACCAAAAGTCAATATTATCAGAACACGATAACAAAATTAGCGAGAATTTTGCTTTTCAAGCCAATTTGATCGAATGATATTGTTAATTAGAGTCATTGATATATCCATTAGCATCGTATTCATATACAATCGCAAATGGAATTGAATGATGAGTGATGCGTGTTGAGAAGTGTGACAAGATGCACTCCCCCTTGTTGTACCGGAACATATTAGCCTTATTTGGTTGGGTAGTCTTTTTGTCTTTTTTTTAAGTTAAGTTTGAATAGAGTTCATTTTTGCTCAATAGCAGGTCTTTGTTTGGCTGGTTGAAACGTTCTGGAATATTCATGCTCTATAATTTTTGTTCTAGAATGTTTCTGAAAATTTCTAGACAGCTAATTCTTCAAAAATTCTCGCTCAGGACAGACTGACAATTTTGTACGCTCATATTTGCTTTGCAGTGTGACCGCAAAAACACCTGATAAATTGAGTTTCAAGCCTGGATCACTGCTGTCGTATGTGATGCCGTTTGAAAATGCAATTGAGAGACGTGTTCAATAGGAATTTTGTAAAATAAATCTGTACTCAATCTGTGTGTTTTCGATGTGTTTTGTCGTAATACAGTAGACTCGCGTTAATTCGGGATCAAAGGGTTTCAAAAACTAAATTTTTACCCCGAATTACGAATGATCGCGAGTTCCATTTATAACTAATTTTGAACATTAACAGCTAAAATTGCTATTTATTTTACTATTGAATTAAACTGGAAGGATCAAGGAGGCATTATTTGGTCAAAAATTTAACAAATCCAAGAAAGAGTCATGCCCAACTCGGCCCTACACAAAGGCCATATTTTATGCAGGTCCCACATGGACAAGTGAGGTACCAAATTAAAGGTTATGACCTCTAGAATCATTTGGTAAAAATTCCAGACTGATCCGAGCTAATTTACAGGAAATATCTGCAAAAGAAGTTTAATACATTTAAGTACAGTAACGTCCTGTGTGGATGGGCCATATGATGCACATCTAACACATTACTATGCTAAAAATGGCGACCTCGGATCATCCTGGAAATTTCGCAAAATGATTCTTGAGGTCATAACCTTTAATTTGGTACCTCACATGTCCATAAGGCACATGCATAAAATATGGCCTCTGTGTAGGGCCGATTTTTAACGCATTTGGGCATGACTCTTTTCAAACCCATAATGAGTTTCCAATCTAACATGCACAGTAGACTCGCGTTATTTCTGGTCGCCTCAAACCACATGCATTTTAACCCTAACATTCTAGAGTTTGGGTAAATTTTTGTTGTCTACGAACTATGAGTTGGTCAAACCCTACTTCTAACTTTTAAAATATTTCATTTTTCATGCCGAGTCATCCCGAACTATCGAGATTTTCTACTAAAAAATGCTCAATTTCTGCAGAATTTTGACCCGAATTACGAATTTCCCGAATTATCGCGATTTTTGCATTGCGTATGTTGGAAAATGACATAAAAACACTCAAATTGCATTCCGAATTACGAAATAACGCGAGACCCAAATTAACGCGACCCGAATTAACGCGAGTCTACTGTATTTTCTATCTAACCTGGCGAAATTCTTGGAATTACTCTGTATCCAATGGCGTTACTTGGATATAACTACAATAGACAAATGTAAAAATAGACCAAATTAATTAATTATTTACTCTTAATTAGAGTTTTTGCAAGTCGAACCAAACGTATAAAAGTCAACTAGTGAATCATAAAATCCCAAAACAATCAGATTTCATTTGACAATCTAAATTCAAACATTCAAAAATTGAAACACCAATATAGTAATTTTTGGGCTATGCACAAGTTTTCTTCTTTTTGTTATTTTCCTTCGTTTGGACAGACACAAGCCGAGAATGCGCCGAAATTGTATCAAATAGAAAAATCTGACGGTAGGGAGATGGGTGACAATTTTGCAAATCATACTGTGGCTGCTAATTCAACAAGCAACTGGGTCTGGACGGGTGATAGGGCAAAAAATATTGATTACCCAATGTTTTTACGCTTCTCAATTTCTGGCGGTGAAGTTCGGCCACGAAATGTCGCAGTTCGATTATGGCAAAGAACCGGATAATCGTGTTACTTCATTCATGATCACTGTCCATTGAACACAAAAAGGGTTTTTATCTAAATAATTAAAAACGAAAAATTTGTTTAGAAAAATATATTCAAACTTTCTATCTTTGATTAAATGATAATTTCTCACTTTTATATGCTCGTAATAACGGTTTGAAGCAGATGCTCTCAAATAAAATTACTTTGAGTTTGTATTTAAGAGAAATAAAATAATTTAAGTAACTGCAAATGAAAATTTGTGTTTTTGTTGAAATATATTTAAAAATTCAACTGACTTTGATGACAGGGGCAAAGGTGTTTTGAGGTTGATTGTGCAAAATAAAACCCAAATCGATCAATTTATACTGGCGTTGGCGCAAGTCTCAATTGGTTTCGATTAGAATTGAATGAGAAAGGCAAGATAAAGCCATTCAACCAAAATAATGAGTAAAAATGTCAGTATGATTATCTTTTTTTGATTGACATATCTAAATCCAGGTAAAAAGTGATTTTTACTAACTGGCATGTATTAAACCTTTTGCATAGTTCAAATAAAGGACAAATTAATCAATAAATCTTTAATCCAAATCGGCCAAGAAGTATATAAATCCACTAATGAGATATCTCACAACCCAATTTCATTTAAACATTTAAATTTTAAAAAAACAACTACAAAATGAAATTTTCTGGTTTTTGTTTTATATTCGCTATGTTGGTACTGTTCCCTCGTTATGGTGAGTATATTTTCATTAATTTTTAATAAATAAATTGATTGACTTAATTTATTTATTTTAAGATGTAATTCAATGTTTGGACAGTCCCTGGGTCTCGTTCAAAGACGAGAAATGCTTCGGTATACTGGACGACAGTGTGAGAACATTTGCTGACGCTGAAAAAGAATGCGAAAAACTTGAGAACAGTCCAACACTTGCAGTGATTAACTCAGCGGAAGAACAGGAATTTCTGTCCAACTTTCTGTTCAAAACTTCCAAGAAAGTTGAAAATTTTTGGCTTGGCGCTAAAGTGGTCAACAGTAAAGTCGCTTGGATTGACAACTCGGAAATGGGATACACGAATTGGGATACAAGGAACTTTGCGCCCCGAAATAAACCAAACTATTGTCTACAAATGGAAGCAGATGAATCTGTGCTTGGAAAATGGATCGACCAACCCTGCGAGAAAAAGAATTTGGTTGTGTGCCAAAAGATTCAAACTTTGACACTGGAAAAGTTGCATAAAATTGTTTTGAATTCACAAAAAGAAATTAACACCCTGAAGCAAATGTTCGAAGAAGAGAAAAGTGTCATAAAGAATATTCATGAGCAGAATACAATCCCAATTGGATTTACCTATACTCAATTGCCCAATCAAAAATCCCCAACCGAAATTTGGCCCTCAATGAAGTGGACCGATGTGAGTGCTACCTACGGGGGCGTTTTCTTCCGGGTTGAAGGCGCTGGTTCTGAACCTTTTGGACATACTCAAAAAGAAAATTCACCCAGATTGATTGAAATTGAAAACAAAGGTTCCAGTGCTATTGCGGATCATTATAATTCTTCAAACTATGCCGTCAATGTCAATTCAGCTACCCAGTGGATCTACACAGGCGATTATGCTAGAAATTTTCCAATGTATTTACGCTTTAACACTTCTGGTGGCGAAGTTCGACCCAAAAACATGGCAATTCGAGTCTGGCAACGTAGTGGGTAGTAATTTTATTATTAAAATCAGAAATTATTTTAATGTTTCTAAAATTAATTCAAATAAAATCTAAAATAATTAATCAATTGACCCCAGTCTGTAAATTTAATCAACTGGAAATCAATCAAAATGGTAATATTGATAAGTCCTAAAAAGTGAGTGAACAAGAGATAAGCCTTATTTGATTGACACAAGACATATCTAAAGCCGTGTAAGATTACCACAAAGTGTAATTCTTGGAATTTGTCATATTAAGCCGAGGTTAAGGTACAAATAAGAGACAGATTTAATTAACTAATATATTTATCTTAATTAATGTTTTCAAATCAATCAACCAAAAGTATATAAACCAACATTTAAATCTCAAAATCACAATCCAATTTCATTTAAACTGAATTTTAAAAACATCAGCAAAAATGAAGTTTTCCGGGTTTTGCTCAATTTTTCTTCTCTTAGTGCTTTTCACTTGTTATTAAATCACAAAATTGAATAATTTTTATTTAAATAATTAATTAAATTATTTATAGATGAAATCCACAGCTTGGACAGTCCCTGTGGTACCTGGGCCTCTTACAAGGACGAGAAATGCTTCGGAATACTAGACGACACACTACGGACCTTTGCTGATGCAGAAAAAGAGTGCGCCAAGTTGGAGAACAGTCCAACACTTGCACCGATTCACTCACCGGAAGAACAGGAATTTCTGTCCAACTTTCTGTTTAAAACTTCCAAGAAAGTTGAAAACTTTTGGCTTGGTGCAAAAGTGGTAAACAGTAAAGTCGCTTGGACTGATAATTCAGAACTCGGTTACACCAATTGGGATACGAGAAACTTGGCACCGCGAAATAAACCAAACTACTGTGTGCAGATGGAGTACGATGAAACAGTTTTAGGAAAATGGATCGACCAGCCGTGTGAAACCAAGAATCTGGTAGTGTGTCAACGGATGCAGACTTGGTCGATGCCAAAGTTTCAAAAAATTGTCTTAGATTTGAAAGATGCGTTGGATGGAGCGAACATGCAAATCAACAATTTGAAGCATATGCTTGAAAGCGAAAAAGTTTCGAGTAGCAAAAATATTGCAGATTTAAAGAAAATGCTTCAAGAAGAAAGCCACAAAAATATTTCCGACTCAAAACAGAATCTTATTCCAATTGGATTTATCTATGCACAATTGCCCAACGAAAAATCTCCAAGCGAAATTTGGCCTTCAATGACATGGACTGACGTAAGTTCCACTTATGCAGGTGTCTTCTTTCGTGTCAATGGTGGAGGATCGGAATCTTTTGGACAGATTCAGGAGGAAAATGCACCGAGATTGGTTGCAGTTAATGATTATTATCTTTCTGACACAAAATCAACCAAGTTAAATTTGAATACTGGTACAACTAGTGAATTAATTCATACGGGTGATTATGTTAATGAACCCTCACATCATATTCACTTAGACTTCAAAATTTCTGGCGGCGAAGTTCGCCCCCGGAATATGGCTATTCGAGTTTGGAAGAGAACAGGATAGACATCATATCTACCGAATGAATCATTTTTTAATCTATTTTGACTTTAAATTCAAATGTAATTTTTTTAAACAATAAAACCAATATTTGAGAACCAGTAAAATTTTGTATCAATTATTGAAATCGAACCAACTATATTTAAAAATGTTTGCCATTATTAACTTGTTTGTATTGAAAAAAGCAAACCATTTGTTTTCATTAGACTTTTTTGGTTGGACTTTGTGATTAAATTGCATATTCATGCAAAAAGAACTATTGATAAGTCATTTTGCCCAATATGAGAGTAAACACTATTGAGCTCTGGCAATTTTGCCTTAATCCTAAACAAAACTAATATATTGATTGATTGGCATTTAACCTTCTTGTATCAAAGATTGCTAACCCAAGATAAAATTTCTGAGATTTCTTGGTATCCAAAGTAGATGTCCAGATGATATAAATAAAATTTTAGCATTGGTGTTTGAATTTACAGATCAATTTTGGTTGGTTGCTTTAATTTTAATAATTTTTTAACCAAATCAAAATTACAACAAGATGAAATTTTCAGTTTTGTGCTCGTTTTTGGTTGCCCTGATTTTGTTTGTCTCTTACGGTAAGTAGTAAATAGAGTTTGATCTTAAATTGAATTCCATTAAAAATTTATTTTTAGGCAGCAGTCTGGACAACTTATGTGGTAATGGTTGGAGTGCTTTCAAGGACGATAAATGTTTCATCATTTTGGATGACATCACTCGAACGTTTGCTGACGCAGAAAAAGCATGTAAAAAACTTGAAAATTCTCCAACTCTAGTTGTGATTCATTCAAAAGAAGAGCAAGAATTTCTGTCAAACTTTCTGTTCAAAACTTCCAAGAAATTAGCGAACTTTTGGCTTGGCGCTAAAGTTTTGAACAGTAGAGTCGCTTGGATTGACAACTCAGAACTCGGTTACACAAATTGGGATACGAGAAACTTGGCACCACGAAACAAACCAAACTATTGCGTACAGATGGAATACGATGAAGCAGTTGTGGGCAAATGGATCGACGAGCCGTGTGAAATCAAAAATATGGTTGTTTGCCAAAAAATCACAAGTCAAACGTTAACATTAGAAAAGTTGAACAAAATCGTCTTGGAATCACAAAAAGAATCGAAAGAAGCGCTCAACGAAGCAAACAGACAAATCGCCAATTTGGAGCAGATGCTTGAAAGTGAAAAAATTTTAAATAGCAAAGTTGTTGCAGATTTGAAGGATATTTTTGAAAACGAAGCTTCGAATGTCAAAAATATTGCTGATTTAAAGAAAACCCTAGATGAAAGTGTTAAGAATATCGCGCAATTAAAACAGCAGAATCTAATTCCAATTGGATTTATCTATCCACAATTGCCGTACGAAAAATCTCCGAATGAGCTTTGGCCTTCCATGACCTGGTCTGACGTTAGTTCAACCTATGGGGGTTACTTTTTTCGTGTAAATGGTGGCGGATCGGAATCATTTGGACAGATTCAAGAGGGAAACGCTCCTCGATTGGTTGCAGTTGATCAGTATCAGGATGCAGATTATCATCATCAGCATATGAATAATCTGACTCTCAATGCAAATACAGTCAGTGAATGGATCTTTACTGGTGATTATGCGAAAGAATTTAAAACTGTTGTTCAGTTGCGCTTCAAGACATCGGGAGGAGAAGTTCGGCCTCGGAATATGGCAATTCGAGTCTGGAAGAGAATTGGATAGAATAATCATAAAATGATGTTTTTAAATTAACATTATAATGCACAAAAAAAATCTAATGAACAATCAAATTTGTAAATTAATTTAACAAAAAATAAAAATGTTACAAGTTAACTGAAAATTTAATTTTGGGGAAAATGTATTGTCAATTGTTAATATATTTAATAATTCCACAGATATTTGTGAAAGGGTGCCAAGGCGATTTATATTTGATTGTGCAAAGTTAATATCCAAAATTGATCAATTGATAATTGGCACTGGCGCCAGTCTGTAAACTCTAATTAAAATCTGCAAATCAATCAATAAAGGTACGATTGATAAGGCAATAAAAAGTAAGTACTCACGTGATTAGTCTTTTTTGATTGACATTAAGACATATCAACTTAATCCAACCTAAAAGTAGATTACCCCCAAAGTGTAATTCTTGGAAATGGGTATATATTTAGCCTTTTATGTAGTACAAACAGAGGACAAATTAATTAATTAATTAATTAATTTATCTTAATTAAAGTTTTCAAACCAACGAAAAGTATATAAACCAACGCGTACATTTTTAAAAATCATAACTCAATTTCATTTAGTCTAATTTAAAAATACAAAAATGAAATTACCTGGTTCTTGCTCAATATTCACTTTGTTGGTTCTGTTCACTTGTTATTATGGTAAGTAAATCTCAATAGATTTTTATTAAATTATAAATGTTTAAAAATATTTTCAGTTGAAATCCACGGCCTGGACAGTTCCTGTGGTAATTGGAGTACTTTCAAGGACGAGAAATGTTTCGCCATCCTGGACGATACACCGAGAACATTTGCGGATGCAGAAAAAGAATGTTCAAAATTGGAAAGCGGTTCAACCTTGGCAATGATTAATTCAAAAGAGGAGCAAGAATTTCTGTCAAATTATCTATTTCAAACATCCAAGAAAGTTGGTAACTTTTGGATTGCTGCCAAAGTGGTAAACAGTAAAGTCGTGTGGATTGACAGCTCGACACTTGGCTACACGAACTGGGATTCAAAGGCACCGCGAAACAAGCCCAACTACTGTGTACAGATGGAGTACGACGAAGCTGTGGTGGGAAAATGGATCGACGAACCGTGCGAAACCAAGAATCTGGTTGTGTGCCAAAAGATTCAGACTTTGTCAATGGAAAAGTTGCATAAAATGTACTTGGATTTGCGAAAAGAATCGCGAGATGCATTAGATGAAGCAAACACGCAAATCACCAATTTGAAGCAGATGCTTGAAGAAGAGAAAAGTGCAATTAAGAACATTAGTGAATTTAAGGAGAATCCAATTCCGATTGGCTTCATCTATACCCAATTGCCCAACGAAAAGTCTCCAAGCGAAATTTGGCCTTCAATGACCTGGACTGACGTAAGTACCAACTACGGAGGTGTCTTTTTTCGTGTCATTGGGGGTGGTTCGGAATCAATTGGACAGATTCAAGAAGAAAATGACCGAACATTGGTTCGGGTGGAATCATCATTGGATAAAGGTTCAAGTGTGTATGATACTAGTACACTCAATACAACTAAACAAAATACAAAGACATCCGATTGGATCTATACTGGCATTGATCATAGTCCTTATAACCATGTAATGCATATGCGCTTTGTTGCCAGAACCGGTGAAGTTCGTCCACGCAACATGGCAATGCGAGTGTGGAAGCGAACTGGTTGATGATGATGTGATTAAACCAAGCTAATGATTTAATAAAATTATTTAATTTACGAGATTCTACACGAATATTAGAGACCAATTTACTAGACAAATAATTAATTAACCAAAGATATTTGATAATGTCGTTTAAGATTGTCATCATCTATTATATATCAATATAAGATCAAATCCTGATTTATATCTCATTGTCCCAAATCGTGGATAGATTATCTGATATTCTTTGAAGTTTAAAAAACAACATTATGAATATATGATTAAAATATTTTATTTTACAATTTAATTTACAGGTAATATATTCCTCACTCATTGACTTTCTTAATTTCATTTTCGATCATAAAATTAATTTTTTTGATTTCTTCTTTGTTTGCATAAACTTTGTTTTCTGTATCAGAAATCTGCTTTTCAATGCCAGAAATTTTGCTATCGGTTCTAGATAATTGCTTTAAAATACTGTCCAATTTGTCGTGAATTCCATCAAAGGAAGATTGACTATGTAAAGTTTTGTCTATATTGGATTTGATTTTGTCGTCCAAATTATCGATGATGAATTCCAAGCCACTTTGATCAATTTTATGTGAAATGATAACATTTTGATTATCACTAGTGTTGACAATATTGTTGACAATATTCTTCACTTTTACATTATTTGTGCTATGGATGGAGGCTTTGCCAGATGCGGAATTGGCAAACACAACATCCTTTACATTATTTTGGTTAAGTCTAGAGGCATTGCCAGAGGCGAAGTTATCTTGCCCAAAATTCTTCTCTACAATATTTGAACTATGGATTTTGGCATTGCCAGATGCGGAATTGGCAAACACAACATCATTCTTTGCATTGTTGGAGTCAATTTTCTCCAACAATTTTGTTCTTTCAATAAGAAGTGAGGAATTGTTTGGAATTAATCTCGATATTGACATTTGAAGGTCATCCAATTGATCTTCGATTATGGATGGATTATATTCATTATTTTCAGCTTTTACCGCATCATAATCATAAAAATCATCAATATCATCTCTCTCCGTAAAACAGCTTAAAAAATTAGGTTCAGTGCACAAAAAATTATTCTTTTCATTTTGCTCTTGTTTCATTAATTTGTCAAGCGTTGAATCAATTTTAGGTGATTTATTTTTCGTTTCTTTCATTGTAGTATGCAAATCAAACATTTCAATCTGTTTAGTTAAATTAAATTTTTTTGTATAATGATTTTTTTGTAATGCTAACCTGTGCAAAGATGGTCAACGTATCTTTTGGCAGTAATCCTTTGCGCAAGTCCAACAATTCGTCACAGGAAATAAAGTTAATTTGTCCTTTTTCATCTCCCTTGGAGGTAAACTTGTTATAGCCCTCTAAATTTAATTAAAAAAATTATTAATTGAACTACACCTCATAGCAATACTTACCACCAGAGACATAGAACCTGTTTTTCCAATCCAAAATTGCCAATCTATACGAAACCATCACTTCCTCAATCGTTTCAGATTCAAAATATAAATACAATGAAATGTATTTTTGCACTTCTTGAGTTGTTTGTTCTTCATTCTGATTCAGTATCAAAACGAGGTTAAATTTTAGATCTTTATTTTCCGTAGGAAATGCATAATCTAACTTTGGATAGACAATCGCCTGATTCTGGTCAATATTGTCATAATAAAAGGCGCTAAAACCGTTCACGGTCCATTTGTGTGTGAATTTAGTGACATTTTTTG
Organism: Rhizoglyphus robini; assembly: GCA_023373905.1. Lineage (NCBI taxonomy): Eukaryota > Metazoa > Arthropoda > Arachnida > Sarcoptiformes > Acaridae > Rhizoglyphus > Rhizoglyphus robini. The sequence goes on along the minus strand of JAKIJQ010000067.1, from coordinate 716,434 downwards.
GCGCTTCAAGTACACTTAATGATATTGGGGTTTCAATTGAGAAAATTTCAGTGCTTTCTATTGTAATCTATCGAAAATTTTAAATTAAAAACGAGTTAATTTAATTTTAATTTTTAAAGTTTTAAACTTGCTTTGCATAATATGGCCAAAATGTTTTCGGTTGAAAGCAGAAATTCTCGTACAGACTTTTCGGAAATAAAACAAGAAAATCCAAATAAATTTTCAACTTTAAAATTTTCAGTTCTTTCTATGTTAAAAAATTAAAAATTGTAAAAATTGTAAGCGTAATAAATAATTCTTATAAATACCTTTGACATTGAAACCATCAGTTTCGTCGTTAAAATCTTTTAATATTGATATTTGAAAAGTGGTCTTCAGCGCTTCTGAACGTGTGCTCTCTTCAAGATATAAATAAATGGATACATACGAATCTTGCTTTTTATCGATGAAATTCGGCTGTAAACGAAGCGAAAATTGAAATTCTTCATTTTTCGGTGGAAATGGTTTTGAAAATATAAATGAGGATGAAGTGTCGGATATTAAATTAGAGAAATCCTTTATTAACCATCGATGTTTGAATTCTGTTTTGTGAATTTCAGAAAATTGGGAGGAAGTCATTTTTTGGTTTAAAAAATCATGCTAACCCAAAAGAGTCAATGTAAGCATATGGTCAGGAATGTTATCAAACAACAGCTCTCGAGTAAATAGGGCGCAATAAACTCGTCAGCATTATCTGCACATCATATATACTTTGTGTCATACACAAAGCAAATATGTAGTATTTTGTGGCTAGATTTTGGGGTAGTGGCTGATGATTAGTTTGATAACTAAACCACTTACATTAGTATCTTTTATTAACTGTAATATTATTATAAGTTTGCGCAAAACACTACAACTCATTTGCAGCACACAAATCCGTGTCAACCTAGCATTGCATGCTTTGTTCTGGGTTATTCTAAAATGAACAATTTCAAATCAAACATCAAAATAGTTCACAAATGGCGCCTTGAAAACTATTCAAATTTGTTCATCGAAGGCTATAACGGAGCCTCCTTCATACAGTCTGAGTTCTTTCCGTCTGTTTTACAGAAAAAGAAGCTTCACTTTTCGCTTCGACTCTATCCAAAAGGAATTGATCAAGACTTGAACAAAGATTACATATCAGTTTACGTGCACTTGGAAGACGGACCAAACATGATTGTTCAGTGTCAATTTACGCTGACCGGTTTCAAAGAAAAGCGTTATACGAAAAGTAAGTTTTTTAAAAAATTCTCACAAATTTTCACAATTTCATAATATCTTTAGCCATCAAAGGAGAGTTGACTAAATTCGTCGAATTGGGCCTTGATGAGTACATTCCAAGCAAAAGCGAGATTTTGTTGAAAAATGGTTATTTGTATAATAATTATTTCACTGTAATTTGTGAGGTAAAAGTTTTGAGTACATTTTAAATTACTGTACATTTTTTTGTCGAAAAATTTAGATAGAAATTCTTAATGGTTTGACAATTTTGAATGAACTGTCATCGTCGACGGACAATTTGGAGCTACAAGAAATATATTCCGATAGCGATTCTGACGCAAGTTTGACCGTACTAAAGCACAAGTACGAATGGACAATTCCACAGTTTGATTTTAAAATATACAAACAAAGCAACTGCACCGTTTCGTCGCACAATTTCTCACTCAAAGATAAGGAGGATATAAAGTTTTTTCTACGGCTGTGGCCAAATGGAAAAGATAGCCAAACTGATAAAAAGAAGAAGCATTTGGCTTTGTTTCTCTATCTTTCCGATTGTTTAACAGATGATTACGTAAATGCTCTTACACGGTTTTCGGTTCGGGAAGTGACAAATCTCAAATTTCACCATTCAAAATGTTTGTTTTTCAAAATTTTTACAACTTTTAAAATATTAAATTACACTTTAAAAACTAATTTTAAAATAATCTAGGGCTCTACGGTACATTGGTTGGATCGAATGGTCTGGGCTGTGATCGATTCGTTTCGATTGAACAGTTATTTAATAAACAAATTAACAGATTTTCCATGAAAAGTCAATTGAACATAGATTGTGAGGTAATTTGATTGACATTTACTTGAAAATTTTTGATAAACTATTTTTTATTTTATAGCTTGAAGTGTTTCACGAAGAAGAAGACAAAAATGAGAACATTGCAGAAATTAACAAAAATTACCTGAATAAAGAGAATAAATTGAAAAATTTGAGATCATCCAATAGGCCTCCTGATTACAATACTGAACAAACAACGCCGGTTAATATTGAAAATTCGCAAAATGTTATAGTAAATGTAAATTCAATTTCCACTTCAAAAGACAATACAATGGCAAATAAATAAATAAAAATTAAACCCATATCAATTGATCAATTGGCGTCAGTAAACTTAATTATCAGAAAATCATAATGGTTCGAATGATAAAGAGACTAAAAATTCGCAAACAAGCAATTAACCTTATTTTTCTTATTGAAACAAGTCATATCTAAATCCGCGTAAGATTACCCCAAAGTGTAATTCTTGGAATTGGATTTATATTTAGTCTTTTGTGTAGCAATCAAAGGACATATTAATTAATTAATCAATTTTAGTCAGAGCTTGCAAATCAATCATAAAAGTATATAAACCAAAATGTAAATCACAAATTTATAATTCAATTTGATTCAGCCATTTTTCAAAAACAAAACAAAAATGAAGCTTTTTGGGTTTTGTCCAATTTTTCTTCTGTTTGTACTGTTCACTTGTTATGGTAAGTGAATCATTTTTTTATTTTTTTTTATTAAATCAATTATTTAATTATTCTTAGATGAAATCCACAGCTTGGACAGTCCCTGTGGTAGCTGGGTCCCGTTCAAGGACGAGAAATGTTTCGGAATTCTTGACGACACTGTTCGGACATTTGCTGATGCAGAAAAGGAGTGCGCCAAGCTGGAGAACAGTCCAACACTTGCACTGATTCACTCAGCGGAAGAACAGGAATTTCTGTCCAACTTTCTGTTCAAAACTTCCAAGAAAGTTGAAAACTTTTGGCTTGGTGCTAAAGTGGTGAACAGTAAAGTCGCTTGGACTGACAATTCGGAACTAGGCTACACAAATTGGGATACAAAGAATTTGGCACCTCGAAACAAACCAAACTACTGTGTGCAGATGGAAGCAGATGAAGTACTTGTAGGCAAATGGATCGACGAGCCGTGTGAGAAAAAGAATCTGGTTGTGTGTCAACGAATGCAGACTTGGTCAATTGCGAGATTGCAGAAAACTCTTCTTGACACTCGTAAAGAACTGAGGGATGCGTTAGATGAAGCAAATAAGAAAAATAATGATTTGAAGCAGATGCTCGAAAATGAAAAGGCTTTTAGTAGCAAAAGTGTTGCAGATTTGAAGAACGCGTTAGAAGTTGAAAAGAATTCCAACCTAAAAAATATAACCGACTTAAAGCAAAATCTAATCCCAATTGGCTTCATCTATGCACAATTGCCCAACGAAAAGTCTCCCAGCGAAATTTGGCCATCAATGGCCTGGACTGACGTAAGTGCCACCTATGCAGGTGTCTTTTTTCGTGTCAATGGTGGCGGTTCGGAATCGTTTGGACAGACTCAGGCGGAAAATTATCAAAAATTGGTTTTTGTAGAAAATTCTTACAATAACCAAGATCCGCAAACTAAACAAATTCTCGATAATAGAAGTTCAAACACTAAATCAACTGATTGGATTTATACAGGCTCTGATGCTACAGGATCAAGTACACAGCATGAAGTATATTTGCGTTTCACAGTAACAACTGGTGAGAATCGTCCACGCAACATGGCAATTCGCATTTGGAAAAGAACAAACTAATGTATTGTTTCATTATTGTAACAATTATAAAAATAAAATTCATTTAAAAAAATCAAAAGCCAGATAATAGACTGCCAAGCCGAGATCAACTTATGTCAAGACCAACTAGAAGTACATGAACCAACAACCAGACAATTACGTTTCGCTCTGCGTGAAGCCGAATTCACTAGTTGGGCCCAGCTTTCATATCAAGGGGGTAGGAGCGCTCCACTTCCAAGACTACCCGAAGGCTAACCGATTCGCTTACGAAAAGAACACTCTATCGGACTCAGAGTGGACGGCCGCACTAAAGTTGAATACGGGCTACGCGAACCTGGAGGGAACCCGTGGTACGATAAGCACCAGGATGGTGGCCTTCTTTGATCGCTTTGGTCTAAATCGTAAACTGCTGCCCGAAATCGCAGAAGAAGTGCTGACCGACTCAATCCATATGGTGCACAACCACATCTATGGTCCAAAGTGAACTTTACCTACCACACGACACACACCATGACACAATCCTTCAACAGTCCATTGACTCCCTTTAACACTTTCCTTACCATCTCTAACACTACCACCAAACAACTATCCTCACACAATTGTCTATGATGTTACCTCCTCACTGTGTCTTATGGCAACTCACCATTTAGTGAGCAGTCAACAGACTTTATTAAAGTTTGTTTTTCTCTAACTTTACAAATATTTATTGAATTTAAAAAATAAAAAAAATAAAAAAAAATAACGTCTGATAATGCAATTGGTAGGTACCAAGGTACATTAGCTGGAAAGTAATCAATGAGCCATCAACTGCACTCCAACTCAAAGGTAAACACTTTATACGATTTGAAATTATCTAAAATCTCTATCCAAAATAAGATAAAAATCACGATCCTGATTTATATCTCCAGATTGAATTGATTACCCCAAAGTAAGAGTTGTATCTTTTATACAATCAAAGATATATTTGACTGTATAAATTAGATTTGTTTTTTAAATGTTTTTAAACTTATGCTCAAATGATGTTTTGTTTCAAAATTGTACAATTTAAATCCCATCCCATCCCACTTCTATTAAAATTATGGTGTCGGTGTGTCCGTCACGCTGTTTGTTGCGTTCAACAATGTAACATTTGGAAAATTCGTTCAACAATTGAAATTTCGAATTAAAGGCTATATTGTGAGTAAAGTGAGGTTATTTGGGGTGTGTTTGGGTGTTAGGATAGGCTTTTTGGTTAAGTGGTTTGTGGAGTGTTGGGAGTCGTTTGGTTTAGGGTTAGGTTAGGTTGGGAGTGTTAGGTGAGTGTGGGGCGTGGTTGGAGTTCTATTCGTTGCTTTAATTTGTACTTTTTATTGAGTCAGGTGAGGTGGGTGGCCCGCTGGCAGCTTGCTGTCAGCGGTTTCGTACAAGTCCAAAAAGCAAAACGTTAGTTTTGCGGGACTTGTACGAAATAATCATTAAAAATCAAAATTGTTAAAAAATGAAATTTTCGGATAATTGTCAGATTTTGGTTATTTTGATTCTGTTTGCTTCTTATTGTAAGATGTATTAATGATTTTTGGATTTGATTTTTTAAAATTGAAAATTGAATTTTTAGGTAATTCATTGGATAATCCTTGTGGAGCCAATTGGCACGCCTTCAAAGACGAGAAATGTTTCCACATTCTAGACGACATTACCCGAACCTTTCCCGAAGCGGAAAAAGCATGCGAGAAACTCGAAAATCCTTCAACTCTTCCCATAATTCACTCAAAAGAGGAACAAGAATTCCTCTCGAATTTACTATTCAACATCTCCAAAAAATTGGAAAACTTTTGGCTTGGCGCCAAAGTTGTGAACAGTAAAGTCGCTTGGATTGATAATTCGGAACTGGGATTCACAAATTGGGATATGCGTGGACCTAGAAATAAGGTGAACTACTGTGTACAGATGGAAGCGGACGAATCGGTTGTAGGCAAATGGATCGACGAACCTTGCGAGAAAAAGAATTTGGTAGTGTGTCAACGGATGCAGACTTGGTCCCTGGAGAAATTGCAGAAAATTGTTCTGAAATCTAAAATTGAGTTAGATGAAGCTCATAAACAGATCCACAACCTCAAACAGATTCTTGAAGAGGAAAGAGTCGAAAACAGAAAAAATGTTAACCAAATCCCGATCGGTTTCATCTATCCACAACTTCCCCACGAGAAGGCCCCAGCCGAAATTTGGCCCCATTTCCACTGGACCGACATTAGCGCCACCTATGCAGGTGTCTTCTTCCGTGTCAATGGAGGAGGATCGGAACCTTTTGGTGGACGGATTCAACCGGAAAACGTTCCTCGATTGACTACAGTTGAGCGTTACGTTGACGATGACTATCATCATACTCACATTAACAATGTGACCCTACATTCGAATGGACCGAGTGAATGGATCTACACGGGTGATAATGCCAAGGATGGTTCGTTCAATTATGTGATTCAGTTGCGGTTTACGACTTCGGGCGGGGAAGTGAGACCGCGGAATATGGCTGTGAAAGTTTGGAAGAGAACTGGGTAGTAGAATCATGTGAAATTGTGTTACAAAATATTAAAATATTAAAAACATTTACTAATTTTGATATTAGTTGTTTTATTTGACACTAGATGGGGTTGAAAGTGGAGTAAAAAATTTATTTTTATAATTATTGGACTCCAAAATCTTCACACAAGTCCATCTATACGCGATCAATTCACTTTGTTTTGATGTAAAAGATTTTTTGTTTACAAAATGTATGGAATTTTTTTGTCATTCATTGTTGGTCATAGGACAATGCCTCGCTTTCATATACATTCATTTCGTTATAAACAAGTCAAAAGTTCATATCAATCAACACTATTGAATGTCTTTGATTTGTTAAAAGACAAAATTCTTGGAATTTTGTTTATCGATGTTATTTATCAATGTTTGTGACTGTTTTCATGTTTGGCGACATAAAATCCCATGGTAAGAGATCGATGGACAACTTTTACTTTCATATCGCAATTGTAGAGAACATGAAAATTTACAAATCAATTTATATATTTCTCTTGGCTTCTTTTGGTATGTTAATTTTTTTTAATTTTACAGTTTCGAAAATGATTTTTCTTTAAAGCTCAAGCACAATCCGATTTGTCAGATTGGCCATGTGACTCAGGTTGGGAGGCGTTCAAAGACGAAAAATGTTTCAAAGCACTCGACATTACTAATCGGACATATGATGAAGCGGTGAATGATTGCGCACTGGAGGATGACACTGCCACACTGTCCATCATTACCTCAAAAGAAGAACAAGATTTTTTGGAAAATTACTTATTCAAGACTTTGAGTAAGCGGGAAAATTTCTGGATTGGAGCGAAATTTGTGAATGGTTCTTCTTCTTCGTTTTATTGGAATGATGGCACAAGTTTGAGCTACACCAACTGGAATTTAGGGAGACCACGAAACAAACCAAATTATTGCGTAATAGTTAAATCAGATGCTGCTTTGCTTGGAAAGTGGTTTGATCAGCCGTGTAATAAGAGAAATGGTGTGGTCTGTCAAAAGACGCGACAATGGACTATTGATTATTTGCAAAAGACCATTTTGAGAGAACGAAGAGAACTTAATGATCTTAAACGTGAACTTTATGAAACAAATAAACAAATTCACGGTTTGAAGCAGAGTCTTGAAAGCGAAAAAACATCGAACCGCAATAGTATTGCCAATTTAAAGAAAGTGCTAGAAGATGAAAGCTACAAGAATATTACCAACATAAAGCAAAATCTAATCCCAATTGGATTTATCTATGCACAATTGCCTTATGAAAAGTCTCCAAGCGAAATTTGGCCTTCAATGAGCTGGACTGACGTAAGTGCCACCTATGCAGGTGTCTTTTTTCGTGTCAATGGTGACGGTTCGGAATCGTTTGGAAAGACTCAGGCGGAAAATTCTCAAAAATTGGCTTTAGTAGAAAATGCTTACGATGACGGAATCAAACATCTTTAGGAAAAACTAACTCTCGATAATGAAAGTTCAAACACTAAATCAACCAATTGGATTTGGACAGGCTCTGATGCTAAAGGAGAAAATGCAATATATGAATTGTATTTGCGTTTCACAGTAACAACTGGTGAGAATCGTCCACGCAACATGGCAATTCGCATTTGGAAAAGAACAAACTAATGTATTGTTTCATTATTGTAACAATTATAAAAATAAAATTCATTTAAAAAAATCAAAAGCCTCTAAGGAGTCCAACAAAAATAAATCTACAAACACATTTAAAGGTTTTAAATTTGTTGTTGCCAAAAAATCATAATAGCAAACCAGAAAACTTATCAGCCACGTCTATAACTCTACAAATATTTATTAAATTATTTAATAATTAAAAATTAAAATTAAAAATAAAATAAATATTGTCATATACTAGTAATGCTATTGGTAGGTACCAAGGTACATTAGTTAGAAAGTAATCAATGAGCCATCAACTGCACTCCAACTCAAAGGTAAACACTTTAGACGATTTGAAATTATCTAAAATCCCAATCAAAAATAAGATAAAAATCACGTTCCTGATTTATATCTCCAGATTGAATTGATTACCCCAAAGTAAGAGTTGTATCTTTTAGGCAATCAAAGATATATTTAACAGTATAAATAAGATTTGCTTTTAAATGTTTTAAAACTTAAGCTCAAATGATTTTTTGTTTCAAAATTGTACAATTTAAAAAATCATTAAAAATCAAAATTGTTAAAAAATGAAATTTTCGGATAATTGTCCGATTTTGGTTATTTTGATTCTGTTTGCCTCTTATGGTAAGTTGCATTATATAATTTTTTCGTTTGATTTTTTAAAATTAAAAATTGAATTTTTAGGTAATTCATTGGATAATCCTTGTGGAGCCAATTGGCACGCCTTCAAAGACGAGAAATGTTTCCACATTCTAGACGAAATTACCCGAACCTTTCCCGAAGCGGAAAAAGCATGCGAAAAACTCGAAAATCCTTCAACTCTCCCCGTAATTCACTCAAAAGAGGAACAGGAATTCCTATCGAATTTTCTATTCACCATTTCCAAAAAATTGGAAAACTTTTGGCTTGGCGCTAAAGTTGTACAAAACAATAATAGCAAAGTTGCTTGGATCGACAACTCCGAACTGGGATACACAAATTGGGATGTGCGTGGACCTAGAAATAAACCAAACTACTGTGTACAGATGGAAGCGGACGAATCGGTGGTTGGCAAATGGATCGACGAACCTTGCGAGAAAAAGAATCTGGTAGTGTGTCAACGGATGCAGACTTGGTCACTGGAAAAGTTGCAAAAACTTGTCCTGAAATCTAAAATTGAGTTAGATGAAGCTCACAAACAGATCCAAAACCTAAAACAGATTATAGAAGAGAAAAGAGTCGAATACAGAAAAATTTTCAACCAGATCCCGATCGGTTTCATCTATCCACAACTTCCCCACGAAAAGGCCCCAGCCGAAATTTGGCCCCACTTCCACTGGACCGACATTAGCGCCACCTATGCAGGTGTCTTCTTTCGTGTCAATGGCGGAGGATCCGAACCTTTTGGACGAATTCAACCGGAAAATGTTCCAAGATTGACTACAGTTGAACGTTACGTAGACGATGACTATCATCATACTCACATTAACAATGTGACCCTACATTCGAATGGACCGAGTGAATGGATCTACACGGGTGATAATGCCAAGGATGGTTCGTTTAATTATGTGATTCAGTTGCGGTTTACGACTTCGGGCGGGGAGGTGAGACCGCGGAATATGTCTGTGAAAGTTTGGAAGAGAACTGGGTAGTAGAATCATGTGAAATTGTGTTGCAAAATATTAAAATATTAAAAACATTTACTAATTTTGATGTTAGTTGTTTTATTTGACACTAGATGGCGTTGAAGGTGGAGTAAAAGTTATCTTCAAGGACAAAAAATCTAATCTTAAAACAAGATAATTGAATATCCTGATTTATATCTCAACTCTCCACTCCAGAAGATTGAGATCCACAAATTAAGATTTTTTGGGATTTAAAAAGGTTCAATTGTAAATTTAATCTTTAGTCTAAGGGTTCAAATCAAGTACGATTTTCTTAAATGTATAAATAATAAGATTTAAATTTTAATGCTCTTCATCTCATTTTTTATTTTCTTAATTTCTTAATTTAATAACAAAATTAAAATTGTTAAACATATAAATGAAATTTTAAATTTTCTGTGCATTTTTGGTTGTTGTTCTGATCTTGTTTGCCTTTTATGGTAAGTAAATTTGTTGGTTTGAGTTTATATTTAATTTAAATTAAAATAAACCTAGGTAAGGCAAGTCTGGACAACGTTTGTGGAAATTGGAGTGCTTTCAAGGACGAGAAATGTTTCTTCATTCTAGACGACATTACTAGGACGTATGTTGACGCAGAATAAGCATGTAAAAAACTCGAAAATTCTCCAACTCTTGCTGTGATTCATTCAAAGGAAGAGCAAAAATTTCTGTCAAACTATTTGTTTAATGTCTCCAAGAAATTGGAAAACTTTTGGATTGGCGCTAAAGTGATCAACAGTAAAGTGTTATGGATTGATAATTCGGAACTGAGTTACACGAATTGGAATGCAAAAAAACTTGGCACCGCGAAACAAGCTAAACTATTGTGTGCAGATGGAATCGGATGAGGCAGTTGTGGGAAAGTGGATCGACGAACGGTGCGAGAAAAAGAATCTGGTAGTGTCTCAACGGATGCAGACTTGGTCAATGGCGAGACTGCAGAAGACTTTGTTGGATTCAAGAAAGGAATCGCGAGATGCCCTGAATGAAGCCAATAAACAAATCAACAATTTGCAGATGCTTGAAAGTGAAAATGTTTCGAGTAGTAAAATTATTGCAGATTTAAAGCAGAATCTAATTCCAATTGGATTCATCTATCCCCAATTGCCCAACGAAACGTCTCCAGGCGAAATTTGGCCTTCAATGACCTGGACTGACGTAAGTGCCAGCTATGCAGGAGTCTTTTTTCGTGTCAATGGCGGTGGTTCGGAATCATTTGGACAGACTCAGGAAGAAAATGATGGAAGACTAGTTTCGGTAGAAAAATACGTTCGAAACTCAAGATTTGCGACAAAAACTTACATTCGCTAACAATTCTGTAAGTGAAAATACCAAGTCAACCGAATGGATTTGGACTGGTTCAAATGCATTTCCAGCATATACAAATCATGAAATATCTTTGCGTTTCACAGTAACAACCGATGAAAATCGACCACGCAACATGGCAATTCGAATTTGGAAAAGAACAAACTAATATGTTTCATTATTTTGTAATTCAAAAAAATTTGTTATAAAATAACAGCCACTAAAGAGACCAACAAATAAAATCGATAAACACATTGAAGGTTTTGGCGCCAAAAATTATGATAACAAATCAGATTTACCTAAAGTAAAATTGATATTGACTCAACTTTAGATTGCATAAAGGTTGCATTCAACTAACATCCTAAAGAAACCAAACGAATATATAATTTGTAACCAACTAACATCTTATTGTTATCAACTAAACAACCTATTGTACTCAACTAACGTCTAATAAAAAATCAATCACCATTCTATAGAAGCCCAAATTGTCAATCCAAGCCAACAAACATCTAAATGTCACTCTAGTAAAACATCTTATGGAAATTCAACTAACATCAAATTAAAAAACAAACATTTTGATTCTAACCAACTTGCTATTGCATAATTTCTAGTAACTAAACATACTGTTGCATCCAACTAACATCTAATGGAACCCTACTAATATCCTAATGAAGCCAAAATTCAATTTCAAACCAACAAACATCTAAAAGGTACTCATCAGTACCCAGTAAACATAGTCATGACATTCCATCCAACTAACATCAAATAGAAACCCAACTAACATCCTAATGAAAGCAAAATCCTATTTGTAACTAACTTTCCTAACCATCTTAACTTTATCGACTAAACTCAACTGTACTCAACTAACATCCAACAGAAATACAACGAACAATCATCCCAACCATCATCCAAACCAATAATAAAAATAAAACACGTATTTATTTACAAGGAATCATAATCATCATCATCACACATTACCATAATCATATCATAAAAGTAATCAAATGTACAATTCATAAACCTAGTAACATCACATCAAACATCCATCTACAAACGATTAATCTGCTGCACAGCCCGTTTGACATCATAGGCGGCATCAAAAGTCTTTGGATACGACTGTACCACCTTCATATAGTCACGCACCAGTTGTAGATCACGCCACGATCGTCCACCAGCGACGAGTAGATTGCCAAAAGTGTTCAACATTTGCACCACTGCATCCGAGTGTTTCGACTTGCCATCACCATCAGCCACCACGCCCATCAGTCCATTGAGGTAGCCAATGTTTTGCTGCTTGCGCACGTCGATCAGCAGCACCGAGTAGTTGAACCAAATGGCCGAATAGGCCAAGTGCACATTGCGATTGTCCATTAGGCCGTCCCAGGCTACGAGTGACTGTTGAATGTGATCAAATGAGCGGTACATGTGCTCCGCTCCGTGCACGGTCGAAAATAGATTGACCAAACAGCGGAGAGCGGTCAGTTGGAGGGCGAGATCCTGCTCTTTGGTTGCCGCGAGAATAGAGTCAAAGGCAGATTGAATGTTGGGAAGGTGATGCAGACAGTACGAGGCAAAGTACTGGTTCGATAGGTTCAGACGAAACAGGTCGTACACCACAAAACGACTTTTGTCTGGAGAGAGGAGAAAAAAGATTGTTAGAAGATTATATCGATCCTCATCCTATCGTATTCATCTAACATCCGATGTAAATCAAATCAAATCAAATCATATTGAAATCAACTAGCATCCAATAGAAATCACCTTAGATTCTAATGTACTCAACTAACAACATTTGCACTCATCTAACATCCTAAACACACAATAGTAAGCCACTAATAACCGATTGTAATCCACTAATAGAAAAATCAGTAAAATCATTTAACATCCTATAAAAGTAACATGCTAACTGACAACTAACATCTAATCGTTATCAACTAAACACACTCAATAGTAATAATAAGCTAACATCAAATTGTAACTAAAAAAGCTATTGTAATCATCTAAAACCAACATCTAACATCCAACGGAAAGCTAAATATCTAATCGTAATAAACTAAATATAACCTAAATCCTAAATATTTAGCAACTAACATCATATTTGTACCCCCACATATAACATCTTATCGTTACAAGATAAACACAATCAATAGCAACTAACATCTTATGGAAACCAAAAAAATCCTACTTGTACGCAACTAACATCTAAACGTTATCCATAAATCTGTACTTAATTAAACTTCTTATCATCTAACATCCAATAGAAACAAACTAACATCCAATTGTAGTCAGCTATCATATTGAAATAAACTAGCATCCAATGAAAACTAACATACTAACTATCTAGCATCTACTAACATCCGATTGTACTCAAATACAAACAACCTATCAATATCAGCGAAACTTCTTAATGCAATCGTCTAGTAACATCCAATAGAACCCAACTAATATCTAAAAATAATCAACAAACCTCATATAGTTCCGAACAAAAAAAAACTAATTGTAATAAACTATCCCGAAACAGTTAAATAAACTAACATCCTATGAAAACTAATATGTTAACTATCAAACTGACATCTAACATCTAATCGCTATCAACGCTCAATAGTAATAAGCTAATATCCGTTAGAAGTAAACTAATATCCTAAAGAAATCAGCAAACGTCTTATAGTTATAAACAAACTATGGGAAATCGACTAACATCCAACGGCACTCAACTAACATCCAATCACCCCCATCCAGTACTTACTTGGCCATTTGAACAGCTTCACATAGCAATCGACAAACACTTGACTATTCCGTCCAGGGTCATTAAACTCAGCATTGACCACCGCAAACTTGGCCGGATCCAGCTTCAACGCGCCATCCTCGAGTGCATCATGAAATTCGAGAAACTTTGCCTTGAACTTGTCCCAATTGGGCGGCGAGTCAAACAGTACCATGGCACTGAGCGGAAACTCAGACGCATCCGAAAAGACATCCTTTGCATTACGCTTGGGCGCATACTTCACAGTAGTGACAATAGCCTTCACCACTGGCTGCAGGTCAGTCGACTCGAGATGATTAAAGGCGACAAAGTCTGCGGCCACCAGCCACGGGTCAAGGTTGCGGTTAAAGGCCACCCGATACTTGAGTCCGTGCAGGGTAATGGGCACCACATCGTCGTAATAATCTCCATTAAAAAACACCCTCCCACTCTTGTCCAACTCCTCCTGGTGAATGTACTCCTTCACCTGGCCCAGTGGCTTCCACTGACCTTTGCGCTCGGGGTCAACCTCAAACAGCACCACAGAGTCGTCCTCCAACATTCGAATCAACCTCTTCTCACTTGGACCACTCGGTGGAATCGAAACCAACGAAAACTGTTCATACAACTTGAGATGCACCACTTCAGGGTAGGGAATGACGTTCTGTTTCGCAATCAACTGCTGATAGTTGACCATAGTGTCGGAAGAAGCCTAAAAGTCAAAAGAAAAGAGGTCAAAAGTCAAGTAATGAACGAATAATCAAATTCTTACCTGTCTGGCCGGATCAGTAGACAAAGTGTACAATCGTCCATCACTACAACCCGCAATGAGGGTAGTATCGTTCAGTGCAATCAGACCCCAGATGGACACCACTGGAAGGGTGATCGATTGTATCTCGCGGGCTTGTTTCTACAAAATAAAATATAAAAAGATATTAGATTTAGCAATCAAAGTGATGAACGAATCAATCGATTTTAAGTTTTTAAGATTTTTCAGTCATATTGAAACCAACTAACATCCTAAGGAAATCAACTAAGAACTCAATAGTAATAAAATAAAGAAGCTAACTAACGTTCACAGATAAACTAAAATCCTAAGGAAATGTATACTAACATCTTAAGAGTATGAACTAATATCAACAGAAAATAGACTAACATCCGAATCAGATTGTAATCCACTAAACATTCTATAGAAATAAACTAAACACTCAATAATAACTAACATCCTAAGAAAACTCAATACATATCGATAGAATGGTTCAATACAGATCTATAGCATAACAGATCCGAACAGTGATGAACGAATCGATATCAAACTTTCCTTGTAAAATCAACAAATCAAAACAGCACTCGATAGTAATAAATGAATCAATCAAACTTACCTCATCCCACAGCCGAATGGTAGTATCCTCACCACAGGTCATAAACCGACCCCCACCCAAGGGGGCAATCTTGTAAATAAAATGCAAATGTCCACACAGAGTCTGCAACTCATAGCCCGTAGACACATTCCAGCACTTGATGGTCTGATCATTCGAGACCGAATAGAAGCAGTCCCTCTCAGGCACCAAGTAAACCCCACGGACACAGTCTTCATGTCCCATAAAAGTGCGCAACTGCAGGGGCGATCCACCAAAAGAGTTCGAGTCCTCCGAGGAAATGTCCCACAGAATGATACTCTTGTCAGAGGAGGCGGTCAACAGACAGAGACGACCTTGAGCGGCGGGTGGGTGCAGGAAAGCGACATCGTTCACGGGATGGGTGTGCGAGTATATCTTGAAGCGAACATTCTCCTTCGCAATGTCGTACACGATAGCAGTGTTGTCCCACGAACCGGTAGCCAATAGCTTTGCGGTGGGCTCAGTACGAAGGGCACAAACTAAAAGGTAAAATGTAAAAGGTAAATCAAAAGGTCTAAAATATATAGAATCCATACCGTTCTGTGAGTGAAAGGTCAGCACATTGAGCGGAGTGGTCTCCTTGTCGAGATGCACAAAGATGGCCCCGTTGAGACAGCCAAAAAAGAGAAGGGGCACCATTCCACCGGATTGAGGCATGACCGTGACCGAGGACATGGGGACGGAGTCAGAGAAGGTCAGTTCGGGTCGGTCCAGTACGGTACCACTAGAGGGGGAGAAAACAGATACGTTAGATAAGTTACATATAGGTTTAGGTAGGTTAGTTAGATGTTAGGTGAGTTTAGGTATAGTTACATGTGGATCATAAACACATCCACATGGATTTATGAGATTCCAGAGAATTATGTGGATTATGATGACTAGTTAGATGTTAGCTAAGATGTTAGGGCTATGTAAACAAGAGGACTGTGTAGATTGGGCATCTTTAAGGTATAGGAAGGCTAAGTAGATTAGGTATCTTTAAGGTATAGCTAGGCTAAATAGATTAGTTAGATGTTAGTCAAGGAATAAGTAAGGCTAGGTGTAGAAGATTGTGAAGATTGTGTAGGGTAGGTAGAGGATTTGGTAAATTGGCTAGATATTAGTTTGATGTTAGGTAGGTTTAGGTAGAGAAGCTTGTGTACATTATCTAGGTACGTACAAGGCTTGGGTTAAGTAGATTAGTAATATGTTAGTAAGGAATAGGTAGGTAAAATACATATTAGGTTTAATGTTAGTTAGGGGTAATTACTTAGGTAGAGGATTAGGTAGGCTGTGTTCCTAAAAGGTATGTTAGCGACTAAGTTGGTTAGATATAGAGGATTAGTTAGATGTTAGATGTCAGGGTTAGGTAGATTTAATGTGAAATATACTATGTGAAAAGTAACTATCTTGCAAGTTTAGGTAGGTTAGGTAAAGGATTACGTATTATAACTAGTAGGTGTGTGTGTTTCTAAAAGGTTTAGGTATGTTAGCTATATATTAGCTATATATTAGACGTTAGATGTTAGGTGGATGTTAGTTATGATAGAGAAGATTATGTAAATATGACTGTCATAAAGATTTAGGTAGATTAGGTAAAACATTACTTATAGCTAATAGTCTAATAATATGAGTGTGTTTCTAAAAAGGTTTAGCTATATTAGATAAATAATTAGATAGACATTAGACGTTAGATGTTAGTTAGGATTAGGTATAGATTATGTAAATGTCATAGAGGTTTAGGTAGGTTAGGTACAGGATTACGTATAATAGCCTAGGTTGGTGTTTATAAAAATTTAGCTATTTTAGATAAATATTAAATTAGACATCAGACGTTAGATGTTAGGTGGATGTTAGTCTAGATTATGTAGATAATACAAATGAAACTGTCATAGGGATTTAAGTATGTTAGGTAAGAGGATTACGTAGAATAAGTAGCCTAGGTGTGTATATGTTTCTAAAAGGTATGTTAGGTATGTTTTAATCGTTAGGTTAGGTTAAAATATTAGACGTTAGATGTTAGTTAGGATAGGCTAGATTATGTAACTGTCATAGAGATTTAGGTAAAATAAGTGAAGGATTATGTAGAATAAGTAAGGTAGGTGTATGTTTTAAAAAGGGCTTAGGTGGTTCGTTACCTATATTAGATTAGATAGATACATTAGGTATATTAGCCCTAAGGCCAATAGGTATAATATCAAAAATACTTACTCGACAATATTAAATATCTTAGCATCACAATCCCGCGAGACGGTAACCAATTTAGGATTACCGGACACGTCCGAGTAGAGATACATGTCCCGCACCGCGTCCGTGTGCACCTTCTGTAGCTTCGACAGACGATACTCGGCCACAACTCCGTTTGTAGTAGACATTCTGATGAGGATGTAGGGTGTGGGAGGTGACCAGACGATCCAAATGGAACAAACAAACAAAAATCACCCGTCAAGAAAATCTAAAATCAAAACAGAAAATTAGTAAAAAATCACGAAAAATACCTAAAAATCAGGAAAAAAAATAAATGTAAATAGAAAGAGTATATAAAGATGCATAATATACTCTAAAAACATTTAAAACCATACCAAAATTACCAGAAAATAAAATAAAATCGAAACGAAAGTATAAGATCCTTTTAAAACAGCCAAAATCACTTAGTCATTGACAGAAAAAAGAACACAAACACAGCAACACACGCATACAGAACAGAACAACAGAGCGGACAGACAGACTGACTGAAAGCCGGCGTGAATGAGGGGAATGTCCACAGAGGACGTATTGTGGTTAGTGCGATTTTGTGCCACTAGATGGCGACTGTGTCTTTGTTATATTTATTTATTTTTATATTTTTGAAATTCGAAGGCGCGTTTTGTGTGTTTTTCTTATATTTATATTAATATATAAGAGAATGACTTTTGGAATTTTATGTGCCGGTGTTTTGGGAGGTTATTAGGTCATGGGAGTGATAATGTAGGGTGATATTGATGCGCATGCGCATTTTTATTTTTAATATTATCCTATTTTATAACAATAATTTGATTAATTTGTTAAACATTTTTCTAGAATCGATAATATGCATAGAATATGTATATGTACCGTCCAAACGCGAAATTCGTCATTCCGTGGATTGCCTAGGCAATTCAAAGAAATTTTTTTGAAATTGCTTTTTCCGCCTGGATTGGATTGTCCTGCCACTCTTATCCACGTCTGCAATGAATACTACTACTGTTCGGCATTGTGTTCCCTTCAATCCCCATTTTGAGTATCACGATCATCCCGCCACATCGAAACCGATTTCATCTCAACATATCTCCTCTGTGTGTCTGTGTTTGTGTCCACCCCCCCCCCCCCCCCAGTGCTCTACAATGTGTCTCGTTCATTCGTGTAAGTGTTAGCAGCACCAAGCATCGCATCACTTGCCTTGTGCATTTTGACATAAAGTTTTCACAATAATAAAACACCTCATCTATGAATGTCTCCTCACCTTGCATTTCATCATCACCTGCAACAACGGAGAAACATTCCCTCCCGAAACAATTCACTTTTAAAAGCAACTACAAGCGTCACTCTCGTAAATACTAATCAACTTGGCACGGTAAGATATTCTTTTTATATTAGACCTATCTGATCTAAATTATATTTACTTTTTTAGGACCAAGTCTATGTACGTATCATCTTATCTTGGATGGTTGCAAATGTTCACGTACGAGTTTTCTCAATGTTTACGTTGGAGATTTTTGGTTTTTGGTTTGTTATTCGAGAATCACTCTATTCTTCGCCCTAATATGTGTTTTAATTAGTAGATATGAAGTGAATCTACGAGAATTAGTGTCTTACTTGAGGATAAATTAGGGATATCGACTTTTGTAGATTGTTGAAAATGTTCAATTACGAGTTTTATCAATGTTTACGTTGGAGATTTTTGGTTTTTGAATCCTATTGGTCGAGGATTTGATCATTTTGGCTAATTAAAGTGTCTAATCTGTAGATATCGATCCCATGAAGATAATTCTTCATGCTCTACCACTGTTTGCATCCGTTTTCTAATGCTCTACAATCTTTTTGTTTTCCCCCACTCACTGTGAGTTGTCGGAGGTAGAGCACATTGTGTGTTTGTTTTTTGTATCCCATTGGTCGAGGATTTGACCATTTTGGCTAATTAAAGTGTCTAATCTGTAGATACCGAACCAATGAAGGTAATCCATCATGCTCTACCACCGTTTGCACCCGTTTTCTAATGCTCTACAATCTTTTTGTTTTCCCCCACTCACTGTGAGTTGACTGAGGTAGAGCACATTGTGTGTTTGTTTTTTGAATTTTATTAAATTCGTGGCTGTGAAGACACATGCCCAACTGCTAGAAATTTATGTCAGGATTATTTTTCCTAGTCCCAAAAATCATAATCTTAAAAGACATTAGCTATATTGTCAAAGGAACAATCAGACATTGCCATTTTAGTATACTCAATATTCCAATCTTTGTATTTGAATCTTATTAAATTCGTGGCTGTGGAGACACATGCCCAACTGCTAGAAATTTATGTCAGGATTATTTTTCCTAGTCCCAAAAATCATAATCTTAAAAGACATTAGCTATATTGTCAAAGGAACAATCCGACATTGCCATTTTAGTATACTCAATATTCCAATCTTTGTATTTGAATCTTATTAAATTCGTGGCTGTGGAGACACATGCCCAACTGCTAGAAATTTATGTCAGGATTATTTTTCCTAGTCCCAAAAATCATAATCTTAAAAGACATTAGCTATATTGTCAAAGGAACAATCAGACATTGCCATTTTAGTGTAATCATTTTTCAGTTAAAATATCATTGATTGGCTTATGGTAGGGTTGTGTAATGCTTTTGTAAGGCACATGTGGGCTCTAAATGTTCACAGAGGTGTGCATTAGATGTTAATAATTCCATATCGGTGCTGGGTTGCATCAAATCTAATGATATGGACAAACAAAGCGAAATATATAGTCAGTTTTCAATTAAAATATCAATGATTGGCTTATGGTAGGGTTGTGTAATGCTTTTGTAAGGCACATGTGGGCTCTAAATGTTCACAGAGGTGTGCATTAGATGTTAATAATTCCATATCGGTGCTGGGTTGCATCAAAACTAATGATATGGGCAATTACAGCGAAAAATCTAATTATTTTTCAATTAAAATGTCAATGATTGGCTTATGGTAGGGTTGTGTTATGCTTTTGTATAGCTCATGTGGGCTCTAAATGTTCACAGAGGTGTGCATTAGATGTTAATAATTCCATATCGGTGCTGGGTTGCATCAAATCTAATGATATGGACAAACAAAGCGAAATATATAGTCAGTTTTCAATTAAAATATCAATGATTGGCTTATGGTAGGGTTGTGTTATGCTTTTGTATAGCTCATGTGGGCTCTAAATGTTCACAGAGGTGTGCATTAGATGTTAATAATTCCATATCGGTGCTGGGTTGCATCAAATCTAATGATATGGACAAACAAAGCGAAATATATAGTCAGTTTTCAATTAAAATATCAATGATTGGCTTATGGTAGGGTTGTGTTATGCTTTTGTATAGCTCATGTGGGCTCTAAATGTTCACAGATGTGTGCATTAGATGTTAATAATTCCATATCGGTGCTGGGTTGCATCAAATCTAATGATATGGACAAACAAAGCGAAATATATAGTCAGTTTTCAATTAAAATATCAATGATTGGCTTATGGTAGGGTTGTGTAATGCTTTTGTAAGGCACATGTGAGCTCTAAATGTTCACAGAGGTGTGCATTTTATGAAACGATTCCCATATCGGTGCTGGGTTGCATCGAAACTAATGATATGGGCAATTACAGCGAAAAATCTAATTATTTTTCAATTAAAATATCAATGATTGGCTTATGGTAGAGTTGTGTAATGCTTTTGTAAGGCACATGTGGGCTCTAAATGTTCACAGAGGTGTGCATTTTATGAAACGATTCCCATATCGGTGCTGGGTTGCATCAAATCTAATGATATGGACAATCAAAGCGGTGGAAATTGGCTGAATCTAGCCAATTTCCATTGCCGAGATAAGCTTGTTCATCAAACAGACGATACTTTTGGTATCGGCAATGGAAATTGGCTAATTGGAAATCATCATCACCACATCAGTTTGTGTGTGAGTGGGTGTCTGTGTCCAATGAGCATTTGGTATATGAAGGTTGTGTAACACTACCTTTGTCAGGTTGGTCACAATGCATAACAGTCATCATCACTACATCAGTGAGTGAGTGAGTGTGTGTCTGTGTCCAATGAGCATTTGGTATATGAAGGTTGTGTAACACTACCTTTGTCAGGTTGGTCACATGTTCAATTACGAGTTTCTTCAATGTTTACGTTGGAGATTTTTGGTTTTTGGTTTGTTATTTGAGTATTACTCTATCCCACACCCTGTAATGTGTTTTAATTAGTAGATATGAAGTAAATCTACGATATTTAGTGTATTACTTGAGGTTAAATTAGGGATAGCGATGTTTTTGGATGGTCGCAAATGTTCAATTACGAGTTTCCTCAATGTTTACGTTGGAGATTTTTGGTTTTTGGTTTGTTATTTGAGTATTACTCTATCCCACACCCTGTAATGTGTTTTAATTAGTAGATATGAAGTTAATCTACGAGAATTAGTGTCTTACTTGAGGATAAATAAGGGATAGTGATGTTTTTGGATGGTCGCAAATGTTCAATTACGAGTTTCCTCAATGTTTACGTTTGAGATTTGTTGTTTTTGGTTTGGTATTCGAGTATTACTCTATCCCACACCCTGTAATGTGTTTTAATTAGTAGATATGAAGTAAATCTACGAGATTTAGTGTATTACTTGAGGTTAAATTAGGGATAACGATGTTTTTGGATGGTCGCAAATGTTCAAGTACGAGTTTCCTCAATGTTTACGTTTGAGATTTGTTGTTTTTGGTTTGGTATTCGAGTATTACTCTATCCCACACCCTGTAATGTGTTTTAATAAGTAGATATGAAGTGAATATACCAGATTTAGTTAAATACTTGTATTTAAATTAGGGATAGTGATGTTTTTGGATGGTCGCAAATGTTCAATTACGAGTTTCCTCAATGTTTACGTTGGAGATTTTTGGTTTTTGGTTTGGTATTCGAGTATTACTCTATCCCACACCCTGTAATGTGTTTTAATTAGTAGATATGAAGTGAATATACCAGATTTAGTTAAATACTTGTATTTAAATTAGGGATAGTGATGTTTTTGGATGGTCGCAAATGTTCAATTACGAGTTTCCTCAATGTTTACGTTGGAGATTTTTGGTTTTTTGTTTGGTATTCGAGTATTACTCTATCCCACACCCTGTAATGTGTTTTAATTAGTAGATATGAAGTTAATCTACGAGAATTAGTGTCTTACTTGAGGATAAATAAGGGATAACGATGTTTTTGGATGGTCGCAAATGTTCACGTACGAGTTTCTTCAATGTTTACGTTGGAGATTTTTGGTTTTTGGTTTGGTATTCGAGTATTACTCTATCCCACACCCTGTAATGTGTTTTAATTAGTAGATATGAAGTAAATCTACGAGAATTAGTGTATTACTTGAGGTTAAATAAGGGATAGTGATGTTTTTGGATGGTCGCAAATGTTCAATTACGAGTTTCCTCAATGTTTACGTTGGAGATTTGTTGTTTTTTGTTTGGTATTCGAGTATTACTCTATCCCACACCCTGTAATGTGTTTTAATAAGTAGATATGAAGTGAATATACCAGATTTAGTTAAATACTTGTATTTAAATTAGGGATAGTGATGTTTTTGGATGGTCGCAAATGTTCAATTACGAGTTTCCTCAATGTTTACGTTGGAGATTTTTGGTTTTTGGTTTGGTATTCGAGTATTACTCTATCCCACACCCTGTAATGTGTTTTAATTAGTAGATATGAAGTTAATCTACGAGAATTAGTGTATTACTTGAGGTTAAATAAGGGATAGCGATGTTTTTGGATGGTCGCAAATGTTCAAGTACGAGTTTCCTCAATGTTTACGTTTGAGATTTGTTGTTTTTGGTTTGGTATTCGAGTATTACTCTATCCCACACCCTGTAATGTGTTTTAATAAGTAGATATGAAGTGAATATACCAGATTTAGTTAAATACTTGTATTTAAATTAGGGATAGTGATGTTTTTGGATGGTCGCAAATGTTCAATTACGAGTTTCCTCAATGTTTACGTTGGAGATTTTTGGTTTTTTGGTTTGGTATTCGAGTATTACTCTATCCCACACCCTGTAATGTGTTTTAATAAGTAGATATGAAGTGAATATACCAGATTTAGTTAAATACTTGTATTTAAATTAGGGATAGTGATGTTTTTGGATGGTCGCAAATGTTCAATTACGAGTTTCCTCAATGTTTACGTTGGAGATTTTTGGTTTTTGGTTTGGTATTCGAGTATTACTCTATCCCACACCCTGTAATGTGTTTTAATTAGTAGATATGAAGTAAATCTACGAGAATTAGTGTATTACTTGAGGTTAAATAAGGGATAGTGATGTTTTTGGATGGTCGCAAATGTTCAATTACGAGTTTCCTCAATGTTTACGTTGGAGATTTGTGGTTTTTTGTTTGGTATTCGAGTATTACTCTATCCCACACCCTGTAATGTGTTTTAATTAGTAGATATGAAGTGAATATACCAGATTTAGTTAAATACTTGTATTTAAATTAGGGATAATGATGTTTTTGGATGGTCGCAAATGTTCAATTACGAGTTTCCTCAATGTTTACGTTGGAGATTTTTGGTTTTTTGGTTTGGTATTCGAGTATTACTCTATCCCACACCCTGTAATGTGTTTTAATTAGTAGATATGAAGTTAATCTACGAGAATTAGTGTCTTACTTGAGGATAAATAAGGGATAGTGATGTTTTTGGATGGTCGCAAATGTTCAAGTACGAGTTTCCTCAATGTTTCAATGATAACATCGCTATACCTTATTCATCCTCAAGTAAGACACTAATTCTCGTAGATTCACTTCATATCAACTAATTAAAACACATAAGAGGGTGGTGGGTAGAGTAATACTCAAATACCAAACCAAAAACCAAAAATCTCCAACGTAAACATTGAGAAAACTCGTACGTGAACATTTGCGACCATCGAAAAACATCGCTATACGTTATTCATCCTCAAGTAAGACACTAATTCTCGTAGATTCACTTCATATCAACTAATTAAAACCCATAAGAGGGTAGTGGGTAGAGTAATACTCAAATAACAAACCAAAAACCAAAAATCTCTAACGTAAACATTGAGAAAACTCGTACGTGAACATTTGCGACCATCGAAAAACATCGCTATACCTTATTCATCCTCAAGTAAGATACTAATTCTCGTAGATTCACTTCATATCAACTAATTAAAACACCTAAGAGGGTGGTGGGTAGAGTAATACTCAAATAACAAACCAAAAACCAAAAATCTCCAACGTAAACATTGAGAAAACTCGTACGTGAACATTTGCGACCATCGAAAAAAATCGCTATACCTTATTCATCCTCAAGTAAGACACTAATTCTCGTAGATTCACTTCATATCAACTAATTAAAACACCTAAGAGGGTGGTGGGTAGAGTAATACTCAAATACCAAACCAAAAACCAAAAATCTCCAACGTAAACATTGAGGAAACTCGAATGTGAACATTTGCGATCATCGAAAAACATCGCTATACCTTATTCATCCTCAAGTAAGACACTAATTCTCGTAGATTCACTTCATATCAACTAATTAAAACCCATAAGAGGGTAGTGGGTAGAGTAATACTCAAATAACAAACCAAAAACCAAAAATCTCCAACGTAAACATTGAGGAAACTCGAATGTGAACATTTGCGATCATCGAAAAACATCGCTATACCTTATTCATCCTCAAGTAAGACACTAATTCTCGTAGATTTACCTCAGATCAACTAATTAAAACACCTAAGAGGGTGGTGGGTAGAGTTATACTCAAATACCAAACCAAAAACCAAAAATCTCCAACGTAAACATTGAGAAAACTCGTACGTGAACATTTGCATTGATAAGAAGAGTTATCATCGTACTGATACTCCGAGTATCCGTACGAGGATGAGTTGCGGAACTGATTGAAACAGTTGCGGAACTGATTGGAACAGTTGCGGCAGTCATAGGAACAGTTGCGGCACTCATTAGAACAGTTGCGGCACTAATAGGATGAGTTATCCTCGTTCTGATACTCCGAGTATCCGTACGAGGATGAGTTGCGGCACTGATTGGAACAGTTGCGGCAGTCATAGGAACAGTTGCGGCACTCATTAGAACAGTTGCGGCACTCATTAGAACAGTTGCGGCACTGATAGGATGAGTTATCCTCATACTGATACTCCGAGTATCCGTACGAGGATGAGTTGCGGAACTGATTCGAACAGTTGCGGCAGTCATAGGAACAGTTGCGGCACTCATAGGAACAGTTGCGGCACTGATAGGATGAGTTATCCTCGTACTGATACTCCGAGTATCCGTACGAGGATAAGTTGCGGCACTGATTGGAACATTTGCGGCAGTCATAGGAACAGTTGCGGCACTGATTGGATGAGTTATCCTCGTACTGATACTCCGAGTATCCGTACGAGGATGAGTTGCGGTACTGATTGGAACAGTTGCGGCAGTCATAGGAACAGTTGCGGCACTGATAGGATGAGTTATCCTCGTACTGATAATCCGAGTATCCGTACGAGGATGAGTTGCGGCACTGATTGGAACATTTGCGGCAGTCATAGGAACAGTTGCGGCACTGATTGGATGAGTTATCCTCGTACTGATACTCCGAGTATCCGTACGAGGATGAGTTGCGGCACTGATTGGAACAGTTGCGGCAGTGATAGGAACAGTTGCGGCACTGATAGGATGAGTTATCCTCGTACTGATACTCCGAGTATCCGTACGAGGATGAGTTGCGGCACTGATTGGAACAGTTGCGGCACAGACAGTCAACACTCAGTGAGTGGGGAATACAAAAAGATTGTAGAGCATTAGAAAACGGGTGCAAAAGGTGGTAGAGCATGATGAGTTACCTTCATGGGATCGTTATCTACTGATTAGACACTTCTATTAGCCAAAATGATCAAATCCTCGACCAATAGGATTCAAAAAACAAACACACAATGTGCTCTACCTCAGTCAACTCACAGTGAGTGGGGAATACAAAAAGATTGTAGAGCATTAGAAAACTTGTTCAAAAGGTGGTAGAGCATGATGAATTACCTTCATGGGATCGGTATCTACTGATTAGACACTTCTATTAGCCAAAATGATCAAATCCTCGACCAATGGGGTTCAAAAAACAAACACACAATGTGCTCTCTCTCTCTCTCTCTCTCTCTCAGTCAACACACAGTGAGTGGGGATCACAAAAGGTTTGTATTAAACTTTCGAGCATTGCTGTAGCAAAATATATGCGTGGGCTTATTGAATTTACTTGGGCATTATTTTGTTGGACCGTTTAACTTCAAAACTAGCCCAAATGGAACACTGAAATGTCCTTCCAAATACTAATGGGATTCAAAAAACGAAAACACACAATGTGCTCTCTCCCACAGTCAGCACACAGTGAGTGCGTGGGAATACAAAAAGATTGTAGAGCATTAGAAAATGCACACCTCTGTGAACATTTAGAGCCCACATGAGCTATACAAAAGCATAACACAACCCTACCATAAGCCAATCATTGACATTTTAATTGAAAAATAATTAGATTTTTCGCTGTAATTGCCCATATCATTAGTTTCGATGCAACCCAGCACCGATATGGGAATCGTTTCATAAAATGCACACCTCTGTGAACATTTAGAGCCCACATGTGCCTTACAAAAGCATTACACAACCCTACCATAAGCCAATCATTGATATTTTAATTGAAAACTGACTATATATTTCGCTATAATTGCCCATATCATTAGATTTGATGCAACCCAGCACCGATATGGAATTATTAACATCTAATGCACACCTCTGTGAACATTTAGAGCCCACATGTGCCTTACAAAAGCATTACACAACCCTACCATAAGCCAATCATTGATATTTTAATTGAAAAATAATTAGATTTTTCGCTATAATTGCCCATATCATTAGATTTGATGCAACCCAGCACCGATATGGAATTATTAACATCTAATGCACACCTCTGTGAACATTTAGAGCCCACATGAGCTATACAAAAGCATAACACAACCCTACCATAAGCCAATCATTGATATTTTAATTGAAAACTGACTATATATTTCGCTTTGTTTGTCCATATCATTAGATTTGATGCAACCCAGCACCGATATGGAATTATTAACATCTAATGCACACCTCTGTGAACATTTAGAGCCCACATGTGCCTTACAAAAGCATTACACAACCCTACCATAAGCCAATCATTGATATTTTAACTGAAAAATGATTACACTAAAATGGCAATGTCTGATTGTTCCTTTGACAATATAGCTAATGTCTTTTAAGATTATGATTTTTGGGACTAGGAAAAATAATCCTGACATAAATTTCTAGCAGTTGGGCATGTGTCTCCACAGCCACGAATTTAATAAGATTCAAATACAAAGATTGGAATATTGAGTATACTAAAATGGCAATGTCTGATTGTTCCTTTGACAATATAGCTAATGTCTTTTAAGATTATGATTTTTGGGACTAGGAAAAATAATCCTGACATAAATTTCTTTGTAAAAAATCGAACTCGATTTTTTAGTTACCTACCAAAGCTACCAAGTATATATGCAACCTATCTAGATTCTAGAATACAGCGCCATTATTGGAAAGTGCTAATCATACAGGTGCAACATGTCTCGAATTTTTAGATCTCTTTACAATCTCCCAAGATTAAAAATTAAAAATGTCAATTTAAGACATGTTTAATCATTTGTGTTCTTTTATTACTTCACAAACTTTGTCAAGTAAAATAATCAAAGGTGGATTGAACTTTTGTTGCAAAGCAAGTGTCAACTTAAATTATATAAATTTTTCTCATTAATCAAATAATGAATAATTGCTTCGTGAGGTCATATTCTATCTAAGCAATTATTTATGATTGTTATGGGCTGATTGATTAAAAAAATAATTGCATTGTATCAAATAGTAATCACTAAATGGGCTGCCGATTGTACCGACTTTGTGTTTGAAATTAGACTACATAAAGACTACATAACATGTCTTCTCGTGTTTGATTGATTCACTAGAAAATGCGTTTTCTCAAAAGGGAATTTAATTTTTTTGAATTTATTTTCAAACTAATAATTCTATTGATGAGTAATTGCGTTTATAATTTTTAGTTGAGCTAAAAGTGAGTGAATTCATGAAAGTTAGTTTAAGTCTGCAACCAAAGATATAAGATTGTCTGGCAAGCCAGGCAAAGTGCGAGACTCTTAAAAATATGTCGTTTTTTATTCATTTGGATCACTTACAATAGGGCCATCAACAGCAATAGTACCTAATTCTATGACATTTGGAAATTAGTGTTGAGAAATTTATGAGACAACTTTATTTTGTCCTTTTGGAACTCTAAAGTAATTTATTGGGTCCAGGGGCGTGCACTGGGCTGTTGCGCCTCTGGGCGAAGCCTCCGAGTTGCGCCTTTAGGTAAAGGACCCTTAAACGTTTTTCCAAAAAAATTGCGCCTTGATTTATAAGGGTCCCCTCTTACCCATTTTTGTCATGCTAAGGTTGTGCTTGTAGGCTAGCCTATTTTCGAATACATTAATGCACGCCCCTGATTGGGTCCAATATTTTTGTTTAAAAAGTACAATGTATTTACTCAACAACTTACTAATAAAAAAACGTTTTTTTGTGGTGCTACCAAAATTGGGCGTCATGATCCATGGCGCCCAGTTTTGGTGTGACTATTCGATTACATATACTCCCTAGTGTATGTATGCCAAATTTGGTAATTTTAGGGTCTACGGTTCTCTCAGAATATGGACAAAGGTTTACAGACAGACGGACGGACGGTCAGACAGACACGATGACTATAGCATAAGCTTACGACTCTAAAAGAGTCTCGCTAAAAATGGGGTTTTCATTTTTAGCGAGACTCTTTTAGAGTCGTAAGCTTATGCTATAGCCATCGTGTCCGTCTGTCTGACCGTCCGTCTGTTAACCTTTGACCATATTCTGAGAGAACCGTAAACCCTAGAAACGCCAAACTTGACATATATGATCTCTGGGGTGCACCTAATTGAAATGTAAAAAAAACTGGGCGCCATGGATCATGACGCCCATTCTGGTGACAAATGTATTCTGAGAGAACCGTAGACCCTAAAATTACCAAATTTGGCATACATACACTTGGGAGTATATGTAATCGACCAGTCAAACCAAAACTGGGCGCCATGGATCATGACGCCCAATTCTGGTAGCACCACGTAAAAAAGTTTTTTTATTAGTACGTTGTTGAACAAATACATTGTACTTTTAAAACAAAAATATTGGACACATTACACTACTTTAGTGTTCCAAATGGACCAAATAAGGTAGTCTAATAAGTTTTTCAACACTAATTTCCAAATGTCATAGAATTAGGTACTATGGCAGTTGATAGCACTATTGTAAGTGATCCAAATGAATCAACAAACGACATATTTTTTCAAGAGTCTCGCACTTTGCCTGGCTTGCCAGACAATCTTATTGGATTTATTATAGTTTTACATATAGTTTTAATTTATCACTATTTTTTATTTCCCACATATCAATACAACATTTTTTTAATTCTTCTTGTTTGTTTCCATTTTAATTTGGTAATTTGTAAAGTTTTTCTTTAAAGTCTTATACATATCTATCTAAAAATCTCACTTCATAGACTATATTTCCATTTTTTCTTGGGGTTTTATAGAATTCCTAGAGTAAAGACTTTCGCAACAGAAAACAGTTTTTTTACAATAAATTCGCCTTACGCAACTAGATCTTCGGCAACTTATCTCACATGGTGACCAAGAACTCAGCAGAGTGTTACTGGACTTGCTTCATTGAGTAGCTTATCTAGATTCTAGCTCATGTAGGCGTCATACATTTAAGATTGAATGGCAGTATTTGACTGGGTTGGAGTTTCATTGGTATGAGTTTGGTCCTCAACTGTAAATTAATTTTTCATCACTTTATTTTGGAACAAGATTATTTGTACAATGCTAAGATTGAAATTTTTAAGGGTAATTTTTAGACAATCAATCTCTTGTGACTTTCCTAATACATGTTCTCTTGAGTTTTTCATTCATTCCTACATGATTAATTGATCTTACTCAATTTGCTAAATTATTCAAAACTATTGTTTAATCGAGCTCGGACAATTTTTAGTCAAATATATTTGAATTTTAGTTATTGGTTTAGTATACAACACAATTGAGAAGTTAAACGAAAACTTCGTGTAACAATTTAAATGGTTTGCTCTCTTATTGAACAGTTGACAGAAGTATGACTGCATTCGGATTTTCTCAAATTCTAATCATTGTTATGAATTCAATCTTTAATCGAATCAATTTTTTGCGTCATTCAGTAAATATTTTAATAAAAATTATTCAGTATTAGTTCTTCTATTAAATCACTATAACTAAATGGTTCTACTATTCACGAATTTAACTTTAAGATTAAATTAAATTTTAATTTTATTTTCTTAAACTTAATGGTTAAATACGATTAATGTCACACAAGTCTCACAAAGACCGGCGATTTGAATTATGAGTTTCTATGGTGACTGAGTGGTCTTTACGACGTTTCGTCTCGCGAATTTATTCAATAAATAACTAGTTTCGGTATAATTACCGTATTTGTATCATCTTCATATCATTTTGCTTCAGTTAATCAAATTTTCACTCAACAAGTTATTACTGTCTTTAGGTACGAATAAAAACAAATCTTAATTAGATAATTAAATCTTACCAAATATTTCTGATATTGTTTGCGTTTAACAGGTAAAATAGCAAGCATAATTTTTAGACAAATACCCATTTATCATTTCTAGCGCGACTTTCTTTTGAGTCAAGGCTTATGCTATTACCATTGTGTCTATCTTACCGTCAGTCTGCAAACAGTTGAATTCTTTAATAAGTGTATTTATGCGTTAAATCTTCAAAGCATTTTCGTTGATCTTTTCTTGAGGTTTAAAAAATGCTTTTAAGTTTTGTTTAACTGAAACAATTTTGTGAGACAATATTCGCTTGCTCAATTAATTGATTACTGGTATATATATTTACATATATTAATCGTGACATTGTTTCTCAATTTTAAACAAATAACTCTAAATAGTCAATTCATCCAATCTCTTGACCTTTTATTTTCCCTTTCCCAATCTCAATCAATCTCAAACGTTAGTACACCGAATAAATTAAATGGTAATTATAACTGGTTTATAATCATTTTCGAACTAATAAATCAATCAATAAAAAAGTTTTTCACTATCTTTCGAGTTGAAGATTGAATCTGATGAATCAACATCTGATACTGATCAATTGAACATCAATTACTGATCACCTTATGTATTCAACAATCAGAGGCTTTTTTAAATTGTAAAAATCATAACACAAGTGACTTATAATAATAAGTGGTTTGTATATGGTTTCTTTTATAATATTTAGTTTATAAATTTGTACTTCAATTGCTAGTTCAATTAACCACAAGAAAGTTCAATAAAATTAAATCTAAACACATTCCCATATTATAAAAGTCTATTTATTCAAGTAATCATGAGCATTTTTGTTTGAAAATTTCTTGAATAACATTTTATGATTTCGTATTAATTAACCAATTAATTATCTTCCCCATTAGTTTTCAAAATGAGATTTTAAATAAAATAACTTTCAATTAAACACTGTGCAGATTGTTTGTTTACACACGATTTAAAAAAGTTTGTCTTTCGGTTCTTCGGTGTATTCTAAAAAAATGGTTTTATTTAACTGAAATTACTTTCAACTAAGTAATTCAGTGATTTTTATTTATAATTCAAACATTGTTAGATTTTAACATTTTTAATTGAATATATACTAGATCAGGGGTCCGCAACCCGCGTGCCAACGTGCCACAGTGGCACGTGAGAAAGTGTATTGTGCCACATGTGGCACGTTGGCACACGGGTTGGGTACCTTTTTTGGTACAAGTGGCACATAGAAATCTTCACGTGCCACAATAGTGGCACATTATCCTAACTGGGTTGCTGACCCCTGTACTAGATCATAAATATTCAAAGTAACACACTTTATTAAAATAAAATGCTTTGTTTTTTATTTGCAACAGTATCAGTCAACTTTTCAGGGCTTTTTAAAGGTTTTAAATTTGAATTTAATTTTGATTTGTATTTGTTATATGATTAAATAATTTTTTACAATTGCGTAGCTGTATGATTTTCATTTGCGTTCTCTTTTATGACATTGAGCTTGTGTAAGTGCATATTTGACTTCACTGTTATCAAACATTTTGTACAATTTGGCGTAATTCTTCATTTATTCTTGATATATTGCACATTTAAACAATGTTTATTAACCATTGCAGTTCATAGAACAGGAAAATTCGACATATAAAAGAACACCACCTAATGAATCTGTACTCGAGAACCATAGCTAATGAACATTTCAGCTCGTTGACTCATTTCATGTTTAAACAAGGAAATTTCTTTGTATTTCTTTAAAAGTATTTATACAGTTAAAGCCTTTTTACATTGTCCAAAATACACATTCATTTAACTGGTAAGTAAAAATACATGTTGGCATGTTCATGGGGATTCTTTAACTTACTTCATTAACTTGGATACTCTCAAAGTTTTATATTAAAAAAATAATAATTTTATTTTCTTATTGTCATTTTTCATGAGTTGTTTTTAATACGTTCTGCTGTGCAAAGTTTTAAGATAGGTTAAATATAATTCAAAATTATTTTTTAATAATCTTATCACTAATAACTGGAATCAATAATACTCTTCTATGATTTATTTTTGTTGATATTACTTTCCGCTAATAATGATCAACCCTATCTCCACATACTGCCTAGTACACGAAAGAAATGCGGTTAGTAAAAAAAATTCTCGGGAAAGTAAAAAGGAATCTACTTGACATAGGCATAAATATATCGCCTATTCAATTCATCTCTGATAAGATGTGCATTTTTAAAAAGTAATTTCAACTGTTATTTCGACTCGATTAAGTTTTCTCAAACTTTTAACTCAAATTTTGACGAGTGTTGTTATTATAAATGCTGGCTAAGCCTGTCATCATCTCATCAAACTGCACAAAGCTCTTTGAAGTTACTATGAGGATTATGTCCAAAGTGAAACATTCGACCAGGAGCATGTCGCCACTTGTGTACTCAATCATCGTGATATCCAATCAAAGAGTTGTCTTTATCAAGTTCTTTTAACAGAAATAAGTGTTTTATATTAGCCAAGAACCTCTGTTGTTCATTTAACAAAAGGTTACAATACTATTTGAATTTATTAATACAATTTGCCTTGTTTTCATATTTTAAATTTTTATAAATTCATGTACAAATCACGTTATAAATGTTTTCAACTATGTTTGTACTTTTGATGTCTGCTAATGCATTCTCAACACATTCAACAGTAGTCAATTTTTTATTCTTTAAATCTAAACTTCTGTATGCAAATTGTACTCTTATTGTGATCTAGATTTAAAATGGTTTTTACTTTGAAAATTGTAGTGTTATTGTGGCTGTTGTTACAACGCCCAAAGTTTAGTGTTGAGAATAAGAACTAAGGTCCGGCATTTGTAAAAGGTATCTCAAGCTTTATAAAATTGATATTACAAACTAAATATATTCAATTTTGTATATTCATAATGTTCATTAACAATTTCCGCCTTGAATGAATCAAATTGGTCCAAAATCAAATAATTGGTAAAATATGTTTTATAATTATAAAATCTTACTTTTTAGCGAGACTCTTTTTAGAGTCGTAAGCTTATGCTATAGCCATCGTGTCCGTCTGTCTGACCGTCCGTCTGTTAACCTTTGACCATATTCTGAGAGAACCATAAACCCTAGAAATTCCAAACTTGACATACCGTAAAAATCTCTAGTAAGCGCCGCATTCAAATAAGCGCCGCATTCAAATAGTCGCCGCAGCTAAAGCCTGTTGAAATTAATAAGCGCCTCATTCAAATAAGCGCCGCAGATTGTGAATGACAGCGGCGTTTATTTGAATGCGGCGCTTATTTGAATAAAAACCTAACTTTTATTCTTAGCATAGCGTTTCCATTTGCTACAGTACTGAGTAAGTGTGCACCTTGACCAGAGGGCATTTATGCTGCCATTTGCTTTTACCATTAGGTTATTCTACCACTCGTCTTCTTCCAGTAGTAGTAGTTCACTTACTAATACAGAGTTAAGCTGCGACAGTCGTAGAAGTGGAATTAGAAGTCGAACATTGGTTAGGCCAAACAAAACATTGCTAAGAAGTAAACTATTCATGTTTACTAGGCTCCGCTGTGCCACTACCTGTCTTCTGCTGGTGTTTTCGATTCGAGAACGTTCTTTAGTTGAGGGAAAGGTAACTTTTCCATGCTTGTTGTGGTTGCTGGTTGTGCTATGTTATTGACAAAACAATAGCCCAACATTTTGCGAACTAGACATTCTCATTTTCTCTGACTGTTTTTTTGCTCATCTGAGAGAAATTTCTCTTACTCATTCTTATCTTGGTGCATTTTACTCAGCCAATTTGGAATCACCATCTCGACCTTTTCAAATACCAACTGCGAATCATACTACATTCTTATTATGGACGAGGAAAGTTTTATTAGATTTGTCTCTGATTCAGAATCAGATTAACATTTGAATTGAGATGTTTTATTCCTTTGTGACTATTTTGGCTAAAATTTCTACTGCATGATATGAGTTGTTGATAAAATGTCAAATTCTAATAGTGATTATTTGCTTGAGTTTTAATGTATGTTTATGATTAAAAAATAATAAAAAACTGCTTTTTAGTTTTGGTTTATTGTTGTTTATTTGAACTATGATGATCAGAATCAGACATTTACTTATAATGCAGTTTACACTGTAAACTTTAAACTTTACAGTGTAAACAAACAGAGAGTGCCATCTGGCAGAGAAAGGGAGAGTATGGATAGAACTAGTAGCCGCTAACTCAGTAGCGTGTCCCGCTGTCCGTGCCTTTAAGCAGCGCCTGAAGGGGTGCAGGTGCATAAAGGTCCCCTCAAATGTGAACTGTGAAAGGCATACAAATCTATGTTCTTTCTACTGTAGACCATATTAGCGTATACTTTTAAAGAGAAAATGGAGGAAGTGCTGAACAAATTTTTACTTGAAATTAGTAAGCGCCGCATTCAATCAAGCGCCGCATTCAAATAATCGCCGCAGCAAGAGCCTGTTGAAATTAACAAGCGCCGCGGCGCTTGTTTGAGATTTTACGGTATATGATCTCTGAGGTGAACCTAATTGAAATGTCGAAAAAAACTGGGCGCCATGGATCATGACGCCCATTCTGGTGACAAATGTATTCTGAGAGAACCGTAAACCACAAAATTACCAAATTTGGCATATATACACTTGGGCCGATATGTAATCGACTAGACAATCCAAAACTGGGCGCCATGGATCATGACGCCCATTCTGGTGACAAATGTATTCTGAGAGAACCGTATACCCTAAAATTATCAAATTTGGCATACATACACTTGGGCCTATATGTAATCGACCAGTCAAACCAAAACTGGGCGCCATGGATCATGACGCCCATTCTGGTGACAAATGTATTCTGAGAGAACCGTAGACCCTAAAATTATCAAATTTGGCATACATACACTTGGGCCTATATGTAATCGACCAGTCAAACCAAAACTGGGCGCCATGGATCATGACGCCCATTCTGGTGACAAATGTATTCTGAGAGAACCGTAAACCACAAAATTACCAAATTTGGCATATATACACTTGGGCCGATATGTAATCGACTAGACAGTCCAAAACTGGGCGCCATGGATCATGACGCCCATTCTGGTGACAAATGTATTCTGAGAGAACCGTATACCCTAAAATTATCAAATTTGGCATACATACACTTGGGCCTATATGTAATCGACCAGTCAAACCAAAACTGGGCGCCATGGATCATGACGCCCATTTCTGGTATCACCACGTAAAAAAACATTTTTTATTAGTACGTTGTTGAACAAATACATTGTACTTTTTAAACAAAAATATTGGACCCAATACACTACTTTAGAGTTCCAAATGGACCAAATAAGGTAGTCTCATATATTTCTCAACACTAATTTCCAATTGTCATAGAATTATGTACTATGACAGTTGATGGCACTATTGTAAGTGATCCAAATGAATCAGCAAACGACATATTTTTTCAAGAGTCTCGCACTTTGCCTGGCTTGCCAGACAATCTTATTTATTTTTAAATTAAGCATTAAACGGTTTTTTACGTCAATTCGGAGTCGATTTACTATTTTATAATTTCTTCAATACGAGTTTCCGGAGTTACAGTACCATTGTTTTAATGGTCTAATAATATTTTATCAGATGTTACATTATATTTTGCATACACCAGTGGCTGTTAAGTTGTTCACTAATTCTCCCTAAATTCTCCCTAAAGTCCCCAAGCAAAATTTTTGTTTAATTAGATTTATAATGCTTGATTTTTTAGAGTGATCTTTTTTCACCGAAAGTTATATAAAATGGTAAACTCCGTTCAAATTACAATTTATTATCTATATAAATCGTTAATTTAAAAAAATCTAAAGTCAACTCAATACGTTGGATAATTTCAATGGATTTGTTTTCCTTTTTAACCATTTAAATCAAAGTTTGAGTTCTTCTACAACATGTGACTATTATTTTAGGAAGCCTATTGTAATTAAATTGTAATGAAACTCAATTTGGTTTTATTCAAATAATAATTCTTAATCTATTTGATTGAGTTCTTGAAGAATAACACAACTCTGAAAAAAGATGAATAAGTCCTATTTAAGAATTTTCTTCTTTAAACGTTTGATTGTTCATCTATATACATAAAATTGAATGTCTGTTCTGTTTGTTCTGTATGGATTCGGATACTACTGGACCGATCTTGATGAATTTTTCCCAGAATACCCTTTTCACCTGCCGTCAGATGATAGGCTATGTCCCGGATCATAATATCCAATGGATTCCAAGATATTTGGATTCTAGGATTTTAATGCATTGTGGCTATGGCAGGCGTGCAACAATGACAAGTCTGAGTAATAACAAAGCTATGAATGCAAAATATATGTTCTGTAATCGAGAATTTCATAGAAATTTCTAGAAATTATCTTTCCTTACAGGATACAATCATGGATACTTCTAGAAAGTACCTTCTTACCAAGTATATATCCATGAAATGTTCCGGAAACTTCTAAAAAGGACCTTTCTACGAGGGATATATCCATGGAATGTTTTGGAAACTTCTAGAAAGGATCTTCCTACGAAAGATATATCTATGGAATGTTCTGGAAACTTCTAGAAAGGATCTTCCTACGAAAAATATATCCATGGAATGTTCTGGAAACTTCTAGAAAGGATCTTCCTACGAGGGATATATCCATGGAATGTTCCGGAAACTTCTAAAAAGGACCTCCCTACGAGGAATATATCCATGGAATGTTTTGGAAACTTCTAGAAAGGATCTTCCTACGAGAGATATATCCATGGAATGTTCTGGAAACTTCTAGAAAGGATCTTCCTACGAGGGATATATCCATGGAATGTTCTGGAAACTTCTAGAAAGGACCTCCCTACGAGGAATATATCCATGGAATGTTCTGGAAACTTCTAGAAAAGACTTTCCTACGAGGGATATATCCATGGAATTTTCTGGAAACTTCTAGAAAAGACTTTCCTACGAGGGATATATCCATGGAATGTTCTGGAAACTTCTAGAAAGGACCTTCCTACGAGGGATATATCCATGGAATGTTCTGGAAACTTCTAAAAAGGACCTTCCTACGAGGGATATATCCATGGAATGTTCTGGAAACTTCTAGAAAAGATTTTCCTACGAGGGATATATCCATGGAATGTTCTAGAAACTTCTAGAAAGGACCTCCCTACGAGGAATATATCCATGGAATGTTCTGGAAACTTCTAAAAAGGACCTCCCTACGAGGAATATATCCATGGAATGTTCTGGAAACTTCTAAAAAGGACCTCCCTACGAGGAATATATCCATGGAATGTTCTGGAAACTTCTAGAAAAGACTTTCCTACGAGGGATATATCCATGGAATGTTCTGGAAACTTCTAGAAAAGACTTTCCTACGAGGGATATATCCATGGAATTTTCTGGAAACTTCTAGAAAAGACCTTCCTACGAGGGATATATCCATGGAATGTTCTGGAAACTTCTAGAAAGGACCTCCCTACGAGGGATATATCCATGGAATGTTCTGGAAACTTCTAGAAAAGACTTTCCTACGAGGGATATATCCATGGAATTTTCTGGAAACTTCTAGAAAGATAAATAAACAATAGTCAATTTTGATTATTGTAAGGGGCATGACTACGTTCGCCTATGACTCACGTAGCATGGCGCCCTCGTGCTGATTGCCCATGCATCAGCTCTTGTCTGTACATATTGTATATAATCAACCTTCTATGACAATAAAACTCACTTGTGACGATCACCTCCTCGACTGCGGTTGGCCTACATGGTGGCATAGTTGTTTCTAACCCACTCTAGCCTAACCCGTTCGTCTTGTGCTACTCTACCAAGCCAGCTCATCTCTCAACAAGGATGTCTGAAGATGAAGCCGAACTCGACGGAGAAGAAGTGAAGGCACTCACGACTGAGCGTGCAAGTCTACGTTACTATGTCAAGATGATCTATAGTAACTTTCAGATGAATCCAGCTATCAACTACGAGATGCTTAAGGAGAAGTCCAATCGGTTGTGCGAAATACAAGCGAGACTGGGACCTCATCTCGTGGTAACGAGCCTCAGCGATGCGGAG
This sequence comes from Rhizoglyphus robini, assembly GCA_023373905.1. NCBI lineage: Eukaryota > Metazoa > Arthropoda > Arachnida > Sarcoptiformes > Acaridae > Rhizoglyphus > Rhizoglyphus robini. Next base: position 677,368 of record JAKIJQ010000067.1, on the reverse strand, counting down.
AAGGATCTCGAGAAGCATGCTGAGATAGCGAATCTGGTGGCTCGGATGCTTGATGCTCCAAAGAAGAACATCAGCAAGATCAAACCTTTGGAAGTAAGGCTGCCCAAGGTTAAAGAAGATGATGCCGCCTCTTGGCTCAACTTTCGGTCAATGCTAGAACGATTAAGCATTTCTGCAGACATCGGCGAAGAGGACAAACACCATCAGCTGATGAACGCGCTCCCGTCCGAAATCGCAGCTTGCGTCCGAGACTTGCCCTTTGCCGAAGCCATGGACGTTGCGAAGCAAGAACTGGAAACCCCAGAAGCCTTGATCGAGATGGTTCGTACGCGTTTTCGGAATGTTGCTACAGTGGAACAGGCGTTCGATTTGGTCGGTCTTCGGCAACTAAAGAATGCTGTTCGTTCGGTGATCGCTCTGGCCGCAGAGGAGAAAGTCAACAAGGAGGCGCTCAAACAGACCACCCGACTACTGCCAAGACTGACAGTACTGGCATTCACCGAGGAGTACGACGAGTTCACGCTTGAAAATATGTACGCGTTCCTGAAGGATCGAGTGAAAGGACTCGAGTTCATTGAAGAATACTGTGGTGGACAAAAGGTCTCAGCTAAATCGAGAGTCGAAAAAGACACCGTAAAGGTAGTCGAACCTAAGAAGCAATCGTTTGGGAAGTTCCGGAAAGCGAAGGACGAGCAGAAGAAAGCTCCATCCATCAGTCAACTCATTCTGTCTGACGAGGAGTCTGATTCATCTTTAAGTGTCAATAAAACAATTAAAAAGTATCCTAAGTGTCATCATTTGCCTAGCGCATCGAAATCTTCTCACCAGACCGATGGGAGTCATGAAGAGTCGGAAGATGAAATCATGATTGAGGCGAATGCGAATGGTAAACCCGTGAAATTGCTTTTTGACACTGGAGCCAAACCAAACATGTTACCAGCAAAGTTGTTTCCCGCATCGAACATGAAGAAACGATTCAGGTCGGCAACGGGACACCCGATCAAGAGTTCGGATCCGAAGGAGTTCGATTTGGAAGTGAACGGAACAACTTTTCCGATAAAAGCATACATCAACGACAACGATCTAGCAATCCTTGGGCGAGACTTTACTAAGAAGTGCTCGATGCTGTCGGATGGAAAGGATACGAAGAAAGTCGTGTATCACGAAGGAGGAAAAGAAACTGTGATCTACCGAAGAACTTCAAAGTTTCAGAAACGAAAAAAGAAAAGGAAGACATCTCCACTGCACCGGATCTTTCAAATCTTGCCATGCGCGATGGAAGATGATCTCGACGAGGACGATGACAATGAGCCCGTACCGGAAAAGGTCTCTCTGAAGTCACCAGGACTGAGTAAACTGCTAGAGAAGTGGAAAGGTCTGGGAGAAGGACTGGGAGACACAGATCGTGTGACACACCGTCTGTACCTGAAGCCGAACACCAAGCCGATCAACTCGAAAGGACGACGCTTGCCAGTAAAAGTACTACCGAAAGCAAAGGAAGCGATCGAAGAGATGCTGAGACTGGGCGTCATCGAGGAAAGTCGAAGTGAGTGGTGCTCGTCTATAGTACCAGTCCAGAAGAAGGATGGCTCCATTAGGGTGGCAATCGACTTCCGTCCACTAAACGAAGCATGCCAAAAGGATTCGTACCCGATGCCAAGAATTGACGAAATCCTAGAGAAGCTAAATGGAGCCAAGGTCTTCTCAAAACTCGATCTGGTTAAAGGGTACTACCAGGTCCGAATTCACCCAGACGACCGTGACAAGACGGCGTTCAGTTTTGGAAAGAAGCTGTACCAGTTCACGAGAATGCCCTTTGGTCTCTCTTCAGCACCACAAACCTTCCAGAAGCTGATGAACGACATCTTGGCTGATCTACCGTTCGCGGAATGTTACCTCGACGACATTGTGATTTTTTTCGGCTAGTCTGGAGGAACATGTCCAACATCTGGAAGCTGTTTTCAAAGCGCTCGAAGAAGCCAATCTCCGTATCCATCCCGACAAGTGCGAGTTCGCTGTCGAGGAAGTTGAGTACTTGGGTTTCAGAATTGGAAAAGGCCGCCGTTGCCCAACATCAGCGAAGGTGGAAAAGTTGCAGAAATTCCCTTCGCCTGCAAACAAGAAGGATTTAAGCTCGTTCCTGGGAATCGCAGGACAGTACCGCGAGTTGATTGAGGACTTTGCAGCCAAATCACAGTGTTTGTATGAACTAAAGTCTAAGCTGGTAGGTCGTACAAAGTTTGTCTGGTCAGCCGAACATGAAAAAGCATTTCGTGAACTCAAGGAAGAACTCACAAAGCCACCAGTGGTAATGCTACCAGATTGTTCACAGCCGTTCATCGTCCGAACTGACGCTTCTGGAACAGGAATGGGAGGTGTCTTACTCCAAGAAATCGATGGCCGCTTACGTATCATCGAATTTGCCAGCAAGCAGTTCAAAGGGGCTCAACTGAGATACCCAACGATTGAGAAAGAAGCCACCGCGATTGATTTCGTCCTGAAGAAATGGCGACACTTTCTTCTTGGTGGTGGATTTCGGCTCGAGACTGATCATCGACCTCTGCAGTTTCTCAACTCTATGAAGGACACTCATGGCAAGCTGGCCCGGATGGCAATTCGAATCCAACAGTTCCAACCATTTGAGATCGTCCATATCCCAGGCAAAGCGAACATTGAAGCAGACTATCTGAGTCGGTTGGTGGGTGTGATCAGGCTCGACTACTCTCAACCAGACGACATTTTCTATCGAAAAGCGAAGAAGCCTGCCGAATTTGTTACTGATGGACAAGGGCGCTTCAGATTTATCGGTGATGGAAAAGACAGATTGGCCATCCCGAAACAGCATCGACAGGATATTCTTCGAGCTTTACACGACGAACACGGACACCTCGCACTGGATCGTGTACTCAATCTCGCACGTGATCGCTTCTTTTGGCCAGATATGGCGAAGGAGATAAAGAAGTACATTCAGCAATGTCACAGGTGCTCCGTAGCAAAGGATGTTCCAATTCCCAAGGCACAAATGAAGCCAACGACTCCAGAAGTAGATGGACCACTATCCCGCTGGCATGTGGACGTGATCGGACCGTTCACCGTACAGTCGGAACTGGGCAACAAGTTTGTGTTGGTGGCTCAGGACGCGTTCTCAAAATGGCCGGAAGCGAAAGCAGTTTCTTTGTGCACGACCGAAGTCATCACTGAATGGATCAACACATCGATCATTGAACGATTTGGTCTACCTGACGAAGTGATGTCCGACCAAGGATCGCAGTTCCAATCTCGTGAATTCAAACAGTTTGCTGAAACGAGAGGATTCAAGAGCACCGAAGCTGCTCCATACCATCACCAAACCAACGGAGTTGTGGAACGCTTCAACCGCACTCTAGAAGAAATGATTCGAACAACAATCGAACAAACCAACAAGTGGGACGAAGTGGTGGACAAATGCCTCTTCTCGTACCGAACCACCAAGCACAAGGTGACCAAGAAAACGCCATTCGAAGTTGTCTATGGCAAGCTGGCTCGACTACCTGTGGACGGACTGCTGGCACTCGAAGCACCCGAGTCACTGCGGAACCACGAGGAGACCCGACGAGAAGTGAGACAAGCTATCCTGGACGAGGCAGACAAGTCCAAACGTCGGTACGATGGAACCAAGAAGGTCAAGTCGCGAGACTTGGACGGTCAGAAAGTCTACTGGAAGAATCTGACGGCTAACCCAAAGGAAGGCAAGCACTTGGCTCCACGGTACAGAGGACCGTTTCTGGCACAGAAGACGGACTCACACTGGAACTACCGAATTACCGACAAAGATGGCAATGCAAAGACTGTCCACGTGGATCAACTCAAGACCTGCCACAACGACGAGCCCCTGGCTGACGGACTCCGTGGACGAGGTCGACCGAGACTAGTTAGGACGATTCGAGTCATCACCAACTCGAATCTCAAACTGGGGGGAAGGTGTAAGGGGCATGACTACGTTCGCCTATGACTCACGTAGCATGGCGCCCTCGTGCTGATTGCCCATGCATCAGCTCTTGTCTGTACATATTGTATATAATCAACCTTCTATGACAATAAAACTCACTTGTGACGATCACCTCCTCGACTGCGGTTGGCCTACATTATGCAATTAAGATTTTAGTATCCGATTTAATTTCCAAAAGTTTATGACATGCGTTAAAAATCAAATAACTTTTGCGTATGTAACTTAAATTATTCATCTTTGTCTTTATCAATATAATCCAATGTGCTTTACATGTAGGATTCAGGACTAACAGTTAAGACGTTTGTGTTTGAACTTCGCACAGGTATACTTTGCTCTCAATTTCCATCTAAATTCTCAATCATTTCGGACTGTAACGCATTTTAAACTCAACTTAGGAATTTGAACTAGTCTTCTTATTACAATTTATTACAGTATTAAGGACTAAAATGTCCAAATGAATGAAGGAATTTAAAAACAATGTTGTAGCCGTATCGAAATGTGTTGAGAATTTTTTAATATACACTTTCACAGTGATCGTTAAAGGTTAACACAATTTATTAATCATTAATTTTTGCTATGTTACTTTAGATATTTTATGCAACAATAAAATGCTTCATACAATATATTGTTTATTTTTAGGTTAATCAAATATAGGGAATTTAATGGCATAATTTGTTTATAAATGGGCACTTCCATGATTAATCAAGTCCGCCACTATCAAATTAAATCTATACACATTCCCATGTTATGTGCAAAAGTCTATTTATTAAAGTAATCATATATGCATTTTCTCTTGAAATTATTATTTAACCTTAAAGTTGACAGTTTGATTAAAAAGGTAATCCCATTATATCGAATAGTAATAACTAAACAAACAGTTTGCTATAATGCTGCTTGTTTATTCAAATTAATATAATATTTGATTGAATCATTGTGTGTTCTCGAATTACTGTAACTGTGTGTTTGTGGGCATTTTATTCATCAAATTGAAGCAATCAAGCTAGGTCAACACACTAAGAATTTCTTCATTTCACTAATTAAATCTATTTGCACACAAACGACCACCAACTATTAGGCTTTCTCGTGATTTTCCACAGCACCATCTTATAGTTGCAAAGGCAACAGTAGGATGTCTGTCCATCTGCAGGAAAAACATATCCTCCTACCTGATAAAACCCCTTCCTTTGTTCTTAGAAAATGAATGTCTCACCTTGTTTGAGGTAATTTAATGATGAAATCTGAATTATTCGCTTCTTATTTGCACACAAAGGACAAAAAAGAAATCCGAAATATTTCTAACAATTCTAAAATTATCAAATCTAATCTCCAATTTTTCAATCAAGATTTCAATCAACCAACACCTGGACTGTTCAGCATTGACATTCTAATAAAAGGAAAATACAATTTTTGTTGTAGATTTACACACATTTTTAATAGACGTTTTAAGTCTTTTTGTGTGTGAATTACGTAATTAACGGCAATTAAAAGGTAAATCCCAAATGTATCAAAAATGTATAAATATAGCCTTGTCATTAACATTCCACCTTTGAGACAATTTATTTGATTCGCATTATGGATAGACACAACATATTTATTTCTCTTAAATCAGACAGAAATTTTTTTATTTCAGGGTTTTAACTATATCTGCATTCTTGTTGAAATGTTGTCTAAAATAGATAAATTGGTAACGGTAAGGGTGTTTATGCTGACGAGAGCTATTGCCGTTAGTGTAACTTAGTGTTATTTAATATGATTAAAAATAATCAACTTCCTAAAGCATATTTTTTCTGAAACTTTGTTCTCATATCCACCTTAAGCTAATCATTTCATGAATGGGTCATTTTTTTCGACAAAAAAAAACAATTACGCAAAATAGATCATTAAATAAACATTTAAGGGTTTAAAAATTACCACATACTTCATTCCAGGTTTCTTAAAAATGGTTTTCAACAATTAATAAAAAACCACGTTCAAAAAATGATTTTGATTGATAATTTTGTTTCTTTCTAAGCTCATGTCAGTTTTCTTAACACTCATTTGAGTCGGTCTGTTTTACACAAAATAGCATATAAAATTCAACTGAAAAGTATTAGTTTATATACAAATCTCTGTATATTTTAGGAAGCAAATTATTTCTGAATTATCGGGATAATTCAGAATCATGGCACTAAGTCGCCAACTCGCTAAACTAAACTAGCTTTGATTTGCAGACTTATTTACCTTTTATAAAACTGGTTATCAATAAAAATGAACGTTCACGGTATTCATAATTTCTATGAAATTCTATATTCTAATATGTATTTAATATTTTTTTACAATGTTGGTTGCTTTTTAAATTTAATAAATTGCTTTTTTCAGAACCTTTTCAAAATTTACTCTATTTTTGGCAACTGGTAAAATGGCCCAAAATTGTAAAAATTTACCAAAAACTACAATTTAATGATAATCTATAAGTTGACGTATCAAAATTGTTTGTTTCTTCTGTTTGCTCTAAAAGGTTACTCTAACTTTCAATCTAACAGTTTAGTCTATGACAGTCTGTGTTGAATCGAGTGCTTTTATTGTTTTATTGAAACTCTTCTTCTCAAATTCCATTTCTTAAATGAACTACATGACCCTGTTTATTCACATTTGTTTAGAATCTCTCAAATCGAAAACCACTACACAAATTTGTAATGTTTCATTTAAAAAAATGTTTGTTTACAGCATTTTATCTTAAAAAAATTAAACCGAGCCATCAAATAAAGACTAAAAATCACCTAAAAGTTTCACTAGTGCAATGTTCATAAAAATGTTGTTCAACTATCCATAAAGACAATTGAATGTTTGAAATTCAAAGTCGTTCATATTATGTAGTATTTGGGAATATACTTTCTAAAAAGGTTTTTTATTGATTTTATTCTATCCAGTACATAGACTTTATTTATTCGTATTTCAAATTACACAACTAAAATGCTACAATCATCTTCGCCGTTGGTCTCTTCAATGTCTGACTGTCACAATATATTGTGTTTATTCATTGATATTCACAATTCAGTATTTTGTTAATCGAAGCAAGTAATTATTCAAGAAAAAACATTTGCATTCATAGTCTAACTTTAGTTCTTTCAAAAAGGTTTCTGATCTACTTTCACATTTTCAGAAATACGCTTTCTTTTTTGCTAACTGGTTATTAAAAATATATGTTCGCATGATCATGGGAATTTTTTTATTATATTTCATGCTTTGATTAGTAAAATAATCATCATAATTATTAATCATTTAATGAATCATTGTATAGTTATGTCGTATTCTCTTAAAACAATTATTTACTTTGATAGTAGAGTGGTTAATTAAAAAGGTAATTCCATTTTATCGAGTAGTAATAGCTAAACAAACAGTTTATTAAAATACTGCATTTTATTCAAATTTATTTAAAATTTGATCGAAGCATTGTGTGTTTTCGAAGTATAATGTGTCTTCTATAAGTACTCTATAAAATTATCTTTATGAGGTTTGAGTTTTTCGCTTGACGGTAAATAAGCGTGATAAAAGCTCAGTTCAGATTCCACAGCTAATTTGATTAAACTGGTTTTTTTAAACTTTAGTTTCATATATCAAAGTTGGTTAGATTGTTTGCCGAAAAAATTTATTTAAAATTTCATTTTCATTTCATTTTCACTTAAGGATCAGCTTTATTGAAAATGGCAAGTTTTTTCTCTTTTAAATTAATTAATTAATTAAAGTAAATTAATTTTTAATATACTTTGTTTTAGAACAGGATTATTTGTACAGTGCTGAGATTGACATTTCTTAAGGGTAATTATTTTTGGCAATCAGTCCTTGGTGACTTTTCTAATAAACATTCTCTTAGGTTTTTCATTCATTCGGACATGATTAATAGATTTTACTCTATTTGCTTATTTATCCAACACTATTGTTTAATCTAGCTCGTACAACTTTTCATTCGTCGTTTTGTTTCACTATTACAATGAAAGTAAAATTAGCGTATTAACAAGTAATTAACTAATTTTAACATGATTGACGTGATTGCAGTGTTTATTAGTCACGGGGTTGCGGAAACTTTTGAAATTAGTGCAAAGCTTACTAAATGACCATTGCGCATTAAAACCCAATTGAATTTTGTCTTTGCATAGTACCATCAATGTGCTCTACTAAAAGGTACAAAATACAAAACAATCAGATTCTATCGCTGATATGCTAAAACATTTATTGACTTATTGAAAAATTGCTTGAGGCTATTGAATGTTGAGTATTGTGATGATAAGATAATTTGCCGTTTTATAAAAGGTGTCAATTCAATAAAAACGTAATATTATTTTCAAAATTTATATTAATACCAATATCGTCAAACTGGCAATTGATAAGTTTAGTTATGAAAGTAATAGTTCATCATTTCAAATAAAAATTTATAAATGGAAATAAATGACGTTTTAAAGTCATTACGAAAAATAATTGAATGTTGGATCAAGGTCAAACAGTTCTGATCAAAGGTAAACCTCAAATTCATTCATATATTAGAAATAACCATTTTCATAACTACTGTCGGGACAATATGTTTGATTTGAATTAGGGACAGACATAGTACATTGTCATATGGCATAATTCATCATAATTTAAATGTAAGAGTTGCTTTGCATGTAAATGTTTTTATTTGACCGGTAACTTGATTTTAATTCTATTAACCTATCAAATTATTTAATTTTTTTAATCTACATAAAATCTTAATCACATTTTAGAGTGAAATCTTTTGTCAGAATCCAACTTTTTGTCGGTGAATCATTTGGCCGTGTAGGCTCAAAATTAAGTATCTGATAGATATTGCTACAGGTTAAAAGGTAATTGTCAATTTTTTAATAATTCCAGTGTTTATCTGTCATTTAGAATTCAATTAAAATTAATTATTTAGCAAAATTCGACTTGAGATACCATTCTAAGTTTTTATCGTTTTTTAATGGGTTTATCCAATTCCAAATGGAATTTGTCTGAATATAGTACGTGTATATCATTAATTCTAGAAAAAATTACGCGATTACTTCAATCATCGGTTTTCAAATGGTTGCATAAATAATTTCATATTTCCAGTAAATTATATCCAATCCAAATGTTATTGCAATCGTTCAGGCGTGAATGCATTCGCATTTTTCCAAAATACACTTTATTTTTGCTAACTGGTAAGTAATAATACATGTTTGCATGTTCATAGGGATTCCTTTATTACTTCTCATGCTTTGTTTTGTAAAATAATCAAAGATGGATAACACTTTTGTTGCAAAGCAAGTTTTAACTTTTTAATAATTACTCATTAATTAATCCATGAATCATTGTATCTTGATGTCATATTCTCTTCAAACAATTATTTATTTACAATTTGATTTTAGCTAATTTTATTAAAAAGGTAATTCAATTATATCGAATACGTTTTTTTGTAATAACTTTAAGACATTTGCCAATTTCAATACTAAATTTTATTTGTGTGTTTAAGCACTCCAAACAACTTATAAAACGACTCGATTTATTTTTAAAAAGGTTGTTTATTGTTAATTAATCTTGATAATCAGTTTTTTAAATTTTTACAATTCCTTTCAAATTGACATACGCAATATGTGTTAGTGTTCATGTTTGAACTGCACTGTTTGAACAAAAATATTGCTTTCCATTAATAAAGGTAACCTAACAGTAAAATAGACGGTGTTGAGCTATTAGTAAAGGTTTGACATGATTTAAATATACTGAACTATTTTGCAGCGTAGTTTGAGTATTCGGTCCAAATTAGATAAAATGTAAAATTTGACATGTCGTTGCTCTGTTTTAAATCTCTGTTCTATATCTTGCTCCTAATCTAATCTGTTACTCTTTTACACTCTTATTTATGATTTTAAGAGTTGAGATAGTTACCTTTTAATGCCAGTTTACAAATTGTAAATTTTTATTTAAGTTTCAATTAGCAGGGTTTTTTAATTTGGAATAAATAAACATGAGAGCAATTATTTGTTGGTTTTTAATAATAAATTAGTTTCTAGACCTGCGTAGAGTTAAAGGTTTTTTTAACAATTAATGAATATTAAATAAATAAAACTTATTATATAATTCTAAATCAGTTTTGATTGTAAACTTTAACTTGTTGGTTTATTAATGAATTTATCCCAATCAATCAGTTGGCTTAAAATATGTTACAATGTTCTTGTATTTCTTGGTCTTTTGAAAACCATATACATGTATATTTCTGAAATTGGCACGTGCAATCAATCCACACAGAAAAATGTCTATGCTCAAATTTGCTTTGTAACATTTAATAAAAGTGTGACAGCCTTGTAAACATTACATTAGTTCTCCACAGATGTCGTTACACTCCTCCACATTCAAATCACACACATGCGCAGTACAGACACACACAACACAACGGACAGAAACGACCAGTGTCCGTTAGTAGAGGTTCAGCACTGCTGCAGGCAACATGTCACTTGCTCACTAGGTCATTTATTGTCAACCCCAACGATTTACACCAACATTCCTCTGTATCTTCGTTATCCAAGCAATAAATATACCTCGTACGTCACAAAAGGTAATAACATTTGGTTGTTGCTCTATTGGAGCAACTCATGGCCGAAAAGCACAAACACAGTTGTATTTTACGGTTTTAATAGTTAATGAACAGTAAATTGAGCTATTCTTTTGTTTGTAAAAAGCGAATTTAATAACTGCTTGGTCTTTATTATCAGACTCATGATTTTTCTCTTTAATTAAATGGTAAAAAGCGTTATTTAGCTGAGCGAAGTGAACGAACTAACGAACACACGTGCGATAGCGAGTGCGTGAGTGAGTGAATAAACGTAGCGAATAACAATGTCACGACTTTATTGATCCACTTGTGGATTAAAGTTTATTTGGGAGATATATTGAATGTTTCCACGAGATGATGTCGGTTTTTAACAGGTAAAAAGTAATTAATTTTATTTTTGAAACAATAAAAATTGTTTCGAATTTATTTAACATTTTTAGGGTTGCGTAAAAATAGAGTCTCTAAAAATTACATAACCAATTTACTTTAAATGTGTGCAGAGAAGTTGTCTGTGTAGTGTTAATGTACGGGTTGCATTTGCACATGAACGAGATTAAAGAGAAAGTCTGCGTATTTGTGCGATAATTTGCAGTCAGCAATTTTTAAAAAGGTACATCGATTCTCTAAAAATATTTTTATTATATCCAATAAATAATTTTATTTAATAAATAATTATTAAAATTGGTTTTTGTTCAAGAGCAATCAAATCGAAACGAATTGTTTTGCCAAACACATTATTGATTGCAGTAAATATTTCCAACACAATTATGATAATTTTGATTCCATTAACAAACACTTCACACATGTTTAGTGTAAACTAAGTAACAGTGACTGAAAAGGTAACATTTTAATGGATTAAGGTTTAGCAGCGATGATTGGGGTAGTTTGTAAGTTTATTCGAATTTGGTAAAAAGTTAAAAATTCACTTATTTCTATGTATAGAATCTATACTATAAAACTGTCAAATAAAAAATTTTAAAATTTGGTGTTTGGTTAAAGATGGACTAATTGACGCTAAAATATAGATAAGTTGAGTTTGTTTTGAGTATTTGGTCTTAATTTAAAGGGTTTACTTTATTTAGTTGTCAAAAAACAAATTGACAGTTGACAAAACTTTTGACTTCTTCCCTTAATCTAGTTTCATTTTATTCCAGTAATCCAATTAATTAATAAGCCTTATTCTCATATTTATAATAAAAATTTTACAGTTCAGAAGATGTGCATTTTAGTGCGTGCTTGCAAGTATAAACCATCGTTTAAGATTCGACCGGCAGCGCATCTTATTTGTAAATCGGAATATAATAAAAAACAATTATTTATTAATTTTAATTTTTTAACTTTCTGCTGGTTCATGATTAAAAGGTTTTTATCAAACTAACTAGTAATTAACGACATTCTACTCGTATTTCTATTCTCAACAATTCCCAATTGCGTTTTCTAATGTGTTTATCCAAATAAATTTATCAACTTAAAAATGATTAACTTTACAAATATTTTTGGCTTTATATTTTGGTTTTTCAAAATCCGGTTTAATACATGAACACTTAGAATGCTACATCCACATTCACTTATCTATTTTTTCAAAAGAATTCGTAATTAATTAAATGTTGTCTAGTTCATCATATAGACTTTGATCATTACTAAACCTGTCATCATCTCATCAAACTGCACAAAACTCTTTGAAGTTTCTATAAGGATTATGTCCAAAATGTAACATTCGACCAGGAGCATGTCGCCATTTGTGTGCTCAATCATCGTGATATCCATTGGATATTTTATCCAATCAATCGTGTTAGTTGAAATAGGTGCTTTGTAGTACTGTCTTTTGTGAACGGCGCACCGATCGAAGCGTGTTGTGTGGTGTAGTTTTCTTGTTCCGTTAACTTGATGTGAGAGCTTTGTGCAAACAAGTCGCTTGTTGTTTTCTTAGTGAAAAATAAAGATCTTTGTGAGTCTAATTTCTGTGTGCTCGACTAACTGGTCTGTGTGTCTCTGTGCAACAGTGTTGTCTTTATCAAGTTTTTTTTAAAGAAATATGTGTTTTATATTAGCCAAGAATCTTTGCTGTTTATTTAACAAAAGGTTACAATACTGCAATAATCCAAACCCCTTCCTTGGTTCTTAGAAAATAAATGTCTCACCTTTTTTGATGTAATTTAATGATGAAATCTGAATTATTCGCTCTATATTTGCACACAAAGGACAACAACAAATTGGAAATATTTCTAACAATTCTAAAATAATCAAATCTAATCTTCAATATTTCAATCAAGATTTCAATCAACCAACACCTGGCCTGTTCAGCATTAACATTCTAATACAAGGAAAATTTTGTTGTAGATTTACACACATTTTTAATAGACGCTTTAAGTCTTTTTTGTGTGCGAATTACGTAATTAACGGCAATTAAAAGGTGAATCCCAAATGTATAAAAAAAGTATAAATATAGCCTTGTCATTAACATTCCACATTTGAGACAATTTATTTGATTCGCATTATGGATTGACACAACATATTTATTTCTCTTATATAACATAGGAATTTTTTAAATTTAAGGTTTTAACTTTATCTGCAGTCTTGTGGAAATGTGGTTTAAATAGATAAATTGGTAACGGTGAGGGTGTTTATGCTGACGAGAGCTATTGCCGTTAGTGTAACTTCATGTTATTTAATATGATTAAAAATAATCAACTTTCTAAAGCATCCTTTTTCTTAAACTCGCTTCTCATGTCCACCTTATGCTAAACATTTCTTGAACTAATGGGCCATTTTTGGGTTGAAAAAAGCAATTACACAAAATAGATCGTTAAATTAACATTTAAGGGTTTAAAAATTGCCACATTCATACCGGGTTTGTTAAAAATGGTTTCAACAATTAATAAAAAATCACTTTCAATAAAATGATTTTGATTTATAAATTTGTTTCTTTCTAAGCTCATGTCACTTCACTTAACAATCATTTGAGTCTGTCTGCATTACACAAATTAACATATGCAATTCAACTGAAAAGTATTAGTTTATATACAAATCTGTGTATATTTCAGGAAGCAAATTATTTCTGAATTATCGGGATAATTCAGAATTATGGCACTAAGTCGCCAACTCGCTAAACCAAACTAGCTTTGATTTGTAGACATATCTACTTTTTTTTTATAAAACCGGTTATTAATAAAAATGAACGTTAACGGTATTCATAATTTCCTTGAAATTCTATATTCTAATATGTATTTATTATTATTTTTAATGTTGGTTACTCTTTAAATTTAATAAATTGCTTTTCCAGAACTTTTTCAAAATTTACTCTATTTTTTGGCAACTGGTAAAATGACCCAAAATGGTAAAAACTTATCAAAAACTACAATTTAATCTTGATAATCTTTAAGTTGATGTATCAAAATTATTTGTTTTGTCTGTTTGTTCTAATATGTTACTCTAACTTTCAATCTAACAGTTTAGTCTATGACAGTCTGTGTTGAATCGAGTGATTTTAGTGTTTTATTGAAACTCTTCTTCGCAAATCCCATTGTTCAAATGAACTACATGACCCTGTTTATTCTCATTTGTTTAGAATCTATCAAATCGAAAACCACTACACAAATTTGTAATGTTTCATAAAAAAATGTTTGTTTACATCATTAGTATCTTAAAAAATTACACTGAGCAATTAAATAAACACCAAAAATCACCCAAAGTCAAGTTTCACTGGTGCAATGTTCATAAAAATGTTGTTCAACTATCCTTAAAGACAATTGAATGTTTGGAATTTAAAGTCGTATTATGTGGTATTTGAATAGAACTTAATAAAAAGGTTTCTTATTGTTTTATTTTATCTAGTACATAGACTTTATTCATTTCTACTAACACAACTAAAATGCCGCAATCATCTTCGCCGTTGGTCTCTTCAATGTCTGACTGTCACAATATATTGTGTTTATTCATTGATATTCACAATTCAGTATTTTGTTAATCGAAGCAAGTAATTATTCAAGTAAAAACATTTGCATTCATAGTCTAACTTTAGTTCCTTCAAAAAGGTTTCTGATCTACTTTCACATTTTCAGAAATACGCTTTCTTTTTGCTAACTGGTTATTAAAAATATATGTTCGCATGATCATGGGAATTTTTTTATTATATTTCATGCTTTGATTAGTAAAATAATCATCATAATTATTAATCATTTAATGAATCATTGTATAGTTATGTCAGTATTCTCTTAAAACAATTATTTACTTTGATAGTAGAGTGGTTAATTAAAAAGGTAATTCCATTTTATCGAGTAGTAATAGCTAAACAAACAGTTTATTAAAATACTGCATTTTATTCAAATTTATTTAAAATTTGATCGAAGCATTGTGTGTTTTCGAAGTATAATGTGTCTTCTATAAGTACTCTATAAAATTATCTTTATGAGGTTTGAGTTTTTCGCTTGACGGTAAATAAGCGTGATAAAGCTCAGTTCAGATTCCACAGCTAATTTGATTAAACTGGTTTTTTTAAACTTTAGTTTCATATATCAAAGTTGGTTAGATTGTTTGCCGAAAAATTTATTTAAAATTTCCTTTTCATTTCATTTTCACTTAAGGATCAGCTTTATTGAAAATGGCAAGTTTTTCTCTTTCAATTTTTCTATAATGTATGTTTTGTCTCGCCTGTAAATTAATTTTTACTATACTTTGTTTTAGAACAGGATTATTTGTACAGTGCTGAGATTGAAATTTCTTAAGGGTAATTATTTTTGGAAATCAGTCCTTGTTGGCTTTTCTAATAAACATTCTCTTACGTTTTTTATTCATTCGGACATGATAAATAGATTTTACTCTATTTGCTTAATTATCCAACACTATTGTTTAATCTAGCTAGTACAACTCTTCATTCGTCGTTTTGTTTCACTAATTACAATGAAAAATTAGTCTATTAACAGGTAATTAACTAATTTTTACATGATTGACGTGATTGCTGTGTTTATTAGTCACGGGGTTGCGGAAACTTTTGAAATTAGTGCAAAGCTTACTAAATGACCATTGTGCATTAAAACCCAATTGAATTTTGTCTTTGCATAGTACCATCAATGTGCTCTACTAAAAGGTACAAAATACAAAACAATCAGATTCTATCGCTGATATGCTAAAACATTTATTGACTTATTGAAAAATTGCTTGAGGCTATTGAATGTTGAGTATTGTGATGATAAGATAATTTGCCGTTTTATAAAAAGGTGTTAATTCAATAAAAACGTAATATTATTTTCAAAATTTATATTAATACCAATATCGTCAAACTGGCAATTGATAAGTTTAGTTATGAAAGTAATAGTTCATCATTTCAAATAAAAATTTATAAATGGAAATAAATGACGTTTTAAAGTCATTACGAAAATAATTGAATGTTGGATCAAGTTCAAACAGTTCTGATCAAAGGTAAACCCTCAAATTCATTCATATATTGGAAATAACCATTTCCATAACTAATCTACCATCGGGACAATATATTTGATTTGAATTAGGGACAGACATAGCACATTGTCATATGGCATAATTCATCATAATTTAAATGTAAGAGTTGTTTGCATGTAAATGTTTTTATTTGATCGGTAACTTGATTTTAATTCTATTAACCTATCAAATTATTTAATTTGTTTAATCTACATAAAATCTTAATCACATTTTAGAGTGAAATCTTTTTCTTCGTAATTCAACTCTTTGTCGGTGAATCATTTGGCCGTGTAGGCTCAAAATTAGGTATCTGATAGATATTGCTACAGGTTAAAAGGTAATTGTCAATTTTTTTAATAATTCCACTGTTTATCTGTCATTTAGAATTCAATTAAAATTAATTATTTAGCAAAATTCGACTTGAGATACCATTCTAAGTTTTTTCATTTTTTAATGGGTTTATCCAATTCTAAATGGAAATTGTCTGAATATAGTACGTGCATATCATTAATTCTAGAAAAAATTACGCGATTCGTTCAATCATCGGTTTTCAACTGGTCTCATAAATAATTTCATGTTTACAGTAAATTATATCCAATCCAAATGTTATTGCAATCGTTCAGGCGTGAATGTATTCGCATTTTTCCAAAATACACTTTATTTTTTGCTAACTGGTAAGTAATAATACATGTTTGCATGTTCATAGGGATTCCTTTATTACTTCTCATGCTTTGTTTTGTAAAATAATCAAAGATGGATAGCACTTTTGTTGCAAAGCAAGTTTTAGCTTTTTAATAATTACTCATTAATCAATCAATGAATCATTGTATCATATTCTCTTTAAACAATTATTTATTTACAATTTGATTTTAGCTAATTTTATTAAAAAGGTAATTCCATTATATCGAATACGTTTTTTGTAATAACTTTAAGACATTTGCCAATTTCAATACTAAATTTTATTTGTGTTTAAGTACTCCAAACAACTTATGAAACGACTCGATTTATTTTTAAAAAGGTTGTTTATTGTTAATTAATCTTGATAATCAGTTTTTTAATTTTTACAATTCTTTTCAAATTGACATGCGCAATATGTGTTAGTGTTCATGCAACTGTTTAAGCAAAAATATGGCTTTCCATAAATAAAGGCAACCTAACAGTAAAAGACGGTGTTGAGCTATTAGTAAAGGTTTGACATGATTGAAAATTTACTAACTATTTTGCCGCGCAGTTTGAATATTCTGGCCAAATTAGATAAAAGGTAAAATTTTACTTGTCATTGGTGGTTGCTCTGTTTTAAATCTTTGTTCTATATCTTGTTCCTAATCTAATCCATTACTATTTACACTCGTATTTATGATTTTAACTGTTGAGACAGTTGCCTTTTGATTCCCTTTTTGCAAATTGTAAATTTTTATTTAAGTTTCGATTAGCAGCGTATTTTTTTACAAATTGGAATAAATAAACATGAGATCAATTATTTATTTGTTTTTAATAATAAATTAGTTTACAAACGTGCGGCCGATTAAAATTTTTTTTAACAATAAAGAATTTAAATAAATAAAACTTATTAATTAATTAATTTTGTTTTTGCTTTTTTTAATAAATTACTAGCTGATTTTCAATGTTTTTAGAAGGTATAATAATTAAACCATTTTTGAGTTGCACATATGCAATTTACTATGCAACTAATGAAAACTAGGCACAACTTATCGTTGACCTTTAAGTTTAAGTATCCCAATTAATTTTGGTCATTCGAGAGTGTATGCTCTAAAAAGTAACTTTAACTTTCATTCTAACTGCATTTATAAAACTTTATTCCATTTTTGCTTTCTCTGTTAATTTATTACTCTCTTAACTAATAATAAATAGTAATTTTAGTTGCTATAAAATTTCAATTTTTAAATATAACTTGTTCCTAAATTAGGAATCCTTTTGTTAGCAATTTGGAATATTCTTAAGCAAGACAACCATTATTTATTGATTTTAAAAAATAGTAAATTAGTTGATTACCCTAAGGCCCGTTTTAAAGGTTTAATAATTTTTAGCGAGACTCTTTTAGAGTCGTAAGCTTATGCTATTGCCATCGTGTCCGTCTGTCTGTCCGTCTGTCTGTAAACCTTTGTCCATATCCTGAGAGAACCGTAGACCCTAAAATTACCAAATTTGGCATACATACACTAGGGAGTATATGTAATCGAATAGTCAAACCAAAACTGGGCGCCACGGATCATGACGCCCATTCTGGTGACAAATGTATTCTGAGAGAACCGTAGACCCTAAAATTACCAAATTTGGCATACATACACTTGGGAGTATATGTAATCGAATAGTTAAACCAAAACTAGGCGCCACGGATCATGACGCCCATTCTGGTGACAAATGTATTCTGAGAGAACCGTAGACCCTAAAATTACCAAATTTGGCATACATACACTTGGGAGTATATGTAATCGAATAGTTAAACCAAAACTGGGCGCCACGGATCATGACGCCCATTCTGGTGACAAATGTATTCTGAGAAAACCGTACAATCTAGAATTGAAAGATTTTGGATAGATAAACTTGTGAACATATGTAATCGAATAGTCAAAATTAACTTGGGCGCCATGGAACATTACGCCCAATTCTGGTAGCGCCAAGTTTAAAAAAGATTTTTGTGGTCACTACGTGGAAAATGATGAACAAATGTGTTGCACATTTTAAATAAAAATATTGGTCTCAATACACCTCTTTAGTGATCCAAATGGATCAAATAAAGTCGTTTTAAAAGTTTCTCAGTTGATAGTTCAAGTTTCTATTTTATTTTTAAGAGTCTCGCACTTTGCCTGGCTTGCCAGACAATCTTATTTAATTTAAATTTCTCAATTTATTATTCAACAAAATTTTACTCGTGTTTCGAATCTCTACATTGGGTTTTTGTTTTTTATCCACATAAATCTAGCTACTTAAAATATGTTTCAAGAAGGTTTTTGATATAAATCAAACTGTAGATCAAACAAATTTGTTGACGTTGTAGAATGAGAATTAAAGAATTTAAAGAATCGCTAACTAATTGCTAAAAAACTTGATTTGAAACATTAATATTGAAGCAATCTTCATTCTTAAACCGAATCTCTAAATCTATTTGTCCCATAGCCTAACAAAACTAGCCATGATCTTTTTTTACTTCTTCAGTATTCTTTATTAATCTTTATTAATACAACAGGTTAAAAATGAACATATACAGCATTCATTATTTCCTTTAAATTCAATATTCGAAAATGTATATATTACTTGTCTTGAATGGTTGGTTGAATAAAAGGTTACTGTAATAACAAATGTTAACAACCGCAAGGTCAATTGTTTATTAATTTTTTAAAGTTTTTACCTTTAAAGTTTTAAAGATTATAGTGTTTAAAGTTTTCAAGTATTTATTGTCCCATATGTCGTAATCCAACAATCTAGTAAACTTTCTTTCGATTTCAATGTTGTTTAATCACGATTTAATATCATTACAAATTTCATTTTGTGCCTGATTTTAATGGTGAAAATCCATAGCGCATCTTACTTCAACTAATGAGTTTTTAATGCTAATTTTTTATTTATTTAAAAATCTCTAGTTCAATGAGTACTCCTGTTAATCATAGGAAATTCTTAGCCAATTATCTTGGCGCATTGCACATATCGATGCAAAATATATTATAAAATTTGATATTTCGTACAAGTCCCGCAAAACTAACGTTTTGCCTCTGGGACTTTAGACGAAACCGTTGGCAGCAAGCTGCCAACGGCACCCCCACCCCTCATCTCATTCAACTCACCATCCCATCACCTTAGGAACAACGACAACCAACCACAAATCTACCTAACCTAACCTACACCTAACCTCCTAACCTACACCTAACCTACACCTAACCACCTAACCTACACCTAACCACCTAACCCTACACCTAACCTACACCTAACGACCCCAACATCCACGAAATCACCTAACCTAAACCCAATCCTTTGCACAAAACATAAAAAAATGTCCACTCGCCAAAGAACATAACCAAACACATAACTACACCCTACATAACATGCCAAAATGCATAGAAACTCCAAAATTCGAAATTTCAATTGTTGAACAAATTTAACAAATTGAAGACATTGTTGTGCGCAACAAACAGCGTGACACACAGACAGACACCAGAATTTTAATAGAAGTGGGATACTAGACCTGGTCCTGTACGTCTGTTAAACTTTCACTGAGTATCGCTTTATAAATCAAAGGTAATTTAAGAATTTATTGGAAACAACCATGACAAATTTTAGCTTTTATCAATCGACTATAAATGAATATTTAATTTTTTATACAGCTTCTACACTTTCTTCAATGCGATAGTTTTATAATAGGTAATTCCATTATATCAAATAGTGATTGAACAAATCGTAAGTGATATGTTTTGTGTGTAAACTAATGTTTTCATTATTATGATTAATTTGATGGACTGGCCTAATTGATAGACACTTGTCTAATTATTTTAATAGTCTCTGAATCCGTATAATTATAATTAACCTCATTATCATAAGAGTGGTGTAATATTATCGTGATATGTTTTAGGCATTATAATTTAGATATACATTTTCTCAAAAAATGATTAACGTGTTGTAGATACTTCGACAAATTAATGGTTTATTGTTGAATATTCAAAATTTCAATTTCAAGTTCATTGTTTTATTGTGCACGATGACATCATTTCAGTTTTTATTTAAAATGAACAAACTTAATAGTGAACTCCATTGGGTAATATTTTTTGTATTCATTTCATTGTTCATTTAGGACACTTTTTTGATATGCTTGGATTGTGCTTGTCATACAGGTTAAATCAATATTTAATTCACTAAAGTCTAAATAGCCTTTTTGTGCATACTTTGTAGATTTCTATCGACAGCTTTTCAAAAAATTTCAATGCGAGATTCAGAACTCTTTGTTATGCAATTATGGATTGACAATCATATAATTAACTGCTTTTCATTTGTAATTTCTAAAAGGTAACTTTCCTAAACATTGTCCATCGGAATCGAGTATACAATTGGGAATAATACCTATGTTGAATCTAATAGACAAACTTTGCATATGTCTGTTTGAAACAGGTAACCAGCATCGAAGTAAAAGGGAATTATAAGCTTAAGCTTTTCAAAATAGTTTTAAAAATTTTGAATCGGTTATTCATTTTTCTTATTTCTAGGGTCTTATTAAAAAAATTTAAATTTTACTTTAATTTTTTTTATTTCATTAATAAATTTTGATTTAAACTGGGTTATAAGCACCTATATTATTAAAAAAAATTTTGATAATGATAAAAACTACCTTCTTTTATGGTGTTTATTACCATCTACAGTCATAGGCAATGGCGTATGTTTTCTGAGCGAGATTGATGCGAGACTTTCTTTATGCTTTTCATAAACGGTAACAATTTTCTATGTAAAACTATTCTTAGCTCTTTCTTTAAAAAATTATTGTTTTACAAAAAAAAAGTTTACATTTAATTAATATAATTTTAGTAAAAACCCTAATTTTATTGACTGCAGATTCTTTTTAAAATAGGTTTAATACAAATAAACGATGATTACTTTTCTTAAAATGATTCTCATTTCTAAAATCTGATTTTATTTCTGAAAATATTGTTTGAAATCAAAGACAAATTATTATTTTCTCGTGAGATAACTTAAAAACTTCCTTGATTCATTCTGTTATTTCAAACATGTGACATTTCTGCCTCAGTTCAATTCAATATTTCGAATCTCCAGCAAACAATTTTTTTCTAAATTTTATTGCCTTTGCCGCGATTCATATTTTATATTAAATAATTTCATAAATTTATGTTTAATAAACATTGTTAATCTTAAAATCAAACTAAAATTTCATTTATTTATAGTGATTTGAAATTCTTTTTTGACACACAAGTGATAATAATTTGTTATATTTGAATAAATTGTGATTCATTTTAAATTGTTCCAATCAAAAGGTTTCTCATTAGTAATTTTGATTTTAAGATCATCAAGTATGTGAGATTTTTGCCTTAAAAATAGTCTTTATTAAATTCGCCTTAAGCAACTTTATCTTCGGTAACTGGACTCTCATGATGGCAACCCAAAACTGAGCCGAGAGTTTCGAGACTTGCTTCACTGAGAAGCTTAATGTAGCTCAATTTAAAATTGAACTGTAGTAACAACATCCGTAACAATTAATTTTACTGCACTTTGTTTTGAAACAGGATCATTTGTACAGTGCTGAGATTGAAATTTCATAAGGGTAATTATTTTTGGTAATCAATTTTTGGTGACTTACCTGATACACGTTCTCTTGTGTTTTCATTCATTCCGACATGATTAATGACGTTTTCTCAAGGTATTGCAGTAACAAGAACTTATAATATTACAATCATTTACTTTTATTGCCAACAATCGTAATAAGTTTCAGTTTTGATCATTAATTTTGCTCATCAACCAATTATTGAATGATTAAATCATGACCTTTTATATTGATGATTATTTAAACAGATATTCAGTGATTCTTTAAATATGGTAAATTCATTAAATCAAATAATAATTGAACAATGTTTTTTTGTGCGTGTGTGTAAGCTATAAACAATCAAAAAATTAGAGTTTCTTAAAACTTTTGTAGACTTGTCGAGGAACTCGAATTTTTTAGCAAGTTTCCTTTTTGCTAAAGAATTTCCTATTCATTTAATCCGAAAGCATTTAGCTGCTATATAAATGATAAAATTCTTAAGAAATGTGGAATCATAAACAATCTTTCATAAAGGTATTCGAAAACGAATTTGGAATAGCGTTTCCAATAAATCCAACTATGCTTCTGTACTTCTCAAATCGGAACTTGGTATTGTATCTGTACTCAGACGCGACACGGAGCTGATTGCTCGACCACGTGCTCTCTGTCAATAAACTGAACCTGCCTTTACCCAGTCTCCCTTACTTCTGGTACGGATCCCAGAGCGAGTCCGTAACAGACGTAATTATTTACGCAGATTATGCACTGGTAGCTTAAAATGGTAATTATTAAATTTTTAGTTTTATTATTCTCAAGCCTTCAAATGCACTAATATTTTATATTTTGATTTAAATGGATGATAAGCTGCTTGATTTTTTTGTTTGTTTAAATTTTTAACAGATATACAATTATTAATATTTGGTTTTTTAAAAAAACTCTTTTTACTGTATTTTTTATTGCATTACTTTCATTCTTTCCTTGGTCAAGCTGTGCTTGTGGCAATTGAGCAAATGCCCAAATCGTAAAATCTTACATTAGTCATAAAGTTGACAGTCATAACCCACAATAGACGTCATTACGTTCATAATTTTGAAAATGCTCACGTTCAGTTGTTTTTTGTGACATTTAATTAAGCTTTTGCTTAAAGTTGCTTCAAGTTATATACAAAATTCAACATCCAAGAATATTTTAAAATGTAATACTCCAATCGACTTATGTTTTGATTCGTGTTCTTTTTTAAAAGGTTATTTCTTTAAAATTTTGAGATTTATTCCGTTTAATACTCAAATACTCATACACAGTAAGTGTTTTTCTTCTCGCGCTATTTTTCCTGTTTTAAAGGGTTTTTATGTAATTTCATGTTTTCATGTACATTGAATCAATTCACAATATAAATTATCAAATATATTTTATTCCTAAACCCGGTCTCGAAAATAATTTCACGAGTACTGCTTCTACGTGGGATTTTCATTATATATGCTTAAATAGTCTGGTTGATTGAATATACATTGCTTTTTTTAAAAATATGTTTCAAGAATGTTCTGATATATATCTAAATCTTTCGAAATCCATATCTAAGTCTGAAATTCGCACATGCAATCCTCTCATTAAAAAATGACACTTTGCTTAATGACATTCATAGTTAAGTAGACTACAAAAACGTTTACCAAAAGGTTTCTAAATCAATATAATGTTTTTCAGTGCATATGATTCGACTTTTTATTACAATTTTTTATTATTTTTCAAATGTTAGTGTTTGGGTTAGTTTGGGTTAGTGTTTAAAGTGTGATTCATGTTGTGAATGTCACAATGATGCTGACATAGAATAGATCAAAGATCATCATTGGTTTGATACAATTGAGACAAATATGATTTGAAATGTGATGAAGATGGA
Organism: Rhizoglyphus robini; assembly: GCA_023373905.1. Lineage (NCBI taxonomy): Eukaryota > Metazoa > Arthropoda > Arachnida > Sarcoptiformes > Acaridae > Rhizoglyphus > Rhizoglyphus robini. The sequence continues at coordinate 653,232 of JAKIJQ010000067.1, read as the reverse complement.
AACGGTTTAATAAGAATCAAACTTGTTTTAAAAACAATCAACACTATCAACACAGACTATAGACAAATGACAGCACAAACACACATAAGATCATAAACTTTAACAGATTGTAACTACAAAATGTGAATAAGAATGGTCGAAACGGTGATGTGGGGTCAATGAAATAATACGGACAAAATCAGCATTGTAGCGATTGTTTTGGAGTTGGGGTTGAGATGGTTTGAGTTTGGCTGGTTAAGATGATTACAAACTGAAGACTTCGTTAGTAATATTGCTGTTTGTTTACATTCACATTGAGATGCTGTACAACGTGCACGCATTGTCGCCTGCATGCAGAGCTGTGTGTGTGTGTTTGTGAGCGTGTGTGTTCTGCTGCAGTACAGTACAGTGTGTGATGAACGAATCGATGGAGATAGTAAATTCACCGGTGAAAGTATAACGGACGGAGAAAACAACTGTATTATTTTAGAGGTAAGTAGATTAATAATTAATAAATTAATAAATTCACTCGCAGTTATTAATATTATAATCATTTTAATATTTTTCTTTAAAAAACTTTCTAATTAATATGTGACACAGCAAGTGTTGTATAACTTCTGACTGGATATATAGAATAAAAAGTTTTATTTGTCAATTTCTGTTTTTGTTAAGGTTTCAATCATTTTTGAACTCATTCTTCTTCATCGATTTAAAATGGTAATTAAATTCAATTAATCGAACATTATTTTATAAATGTTTTTTTGCCTCTGTATATTAATTTTTTACACCAATTGACTGTTTTAATTCATTTTGTTTTCGTGAACAAATCGATTAAATATTACGAGATAGATAAACTTAAATCAAACTCATAAAGGTGACAAAATTAAACTTTAAAAACAATTCTAATAAATTAAATTACTTAATTAAAATCGATTATCAAAATGGTATAAATTGAAATAGTAAACTTTTTAGTAAAAGCAAATCTCCAAATTGCGTCATCAAGATAATCTTCTTGTCCTTCCCCCCATTTTACATCAAAACATGCAGCACAAAATAGTTGCATCTATAGGATTAGAAATCAACCTAAAGAAACTCGACGCCACAATACTGTGTCTACAAGAACCGTATGTGTATCAAAACGTCTAATCTGATAGACCATTAAAACATCTTCTGTGGGAGTGATCCCAATTGTGCAATCGCGACAGTCAAATCACAATCAAACTTGTGCCTTATTTCCCAGTTCACAAACTCAAGCTGCACCTGTGTAGAGGTCAGAGCCAGCAATCCATTCATCTTGTGCAGTGTGTACTTTTTCGGCGGAGTAGGAAACAACGAACTAGATAACGAACTCGACAATCTAGAACATATCCTAGCGACATATCGCACAATGCTCGTAATCTTCTTGTCTTTATTCACCATTACTTTGATTGTAACTTTATTCGTTTTTTAAGATGTCCTCTTATTAAAAGGTTTTTAAACTCAATTTAAATTGTAATTCTCAAAATCAATTTACACACTATATTACCGTTATGAAAACTGGCAAATGAAACTTATATATAATAATGATAGAATAGGTAACCGAATATAATAATCAACCTCAATGAATTCATATTTTTTATGTATTTTTTATTTATTTCGTTAATTGATTCGTTAGTCTAGACGTATCGGGTAATATTTATAAAATGGTTTTAATATTATTTTTATTATTTAATTAATTAATCAAAAATCACCAGTTTCTCTCATTATGTCACTAAAACGAACATGTTATTATATGTACGAATGAGGAAATCTACTATTTCCCCTCGGCATTAGCCCCTCCTGAGACCCGCAAGAGGTAAAGGACCTAAAAATATAAAATGAGCAGTTTGTTAGTTGAAAATAAATTAGTTGATAGTTTATTTTAAATTTACAAATTATTATTAATTTGAATTTTCATATTGCTTTATAAATGGTATTCTTCTTATTTCAAATATTGTACTTTTTCATTTAAGAATTTGACCCAGATATTTAAAAGCGCACATGCGCAGACACTCATATCTCGTGATAATTAATATGCTGAGGTGGTCTGCGGTACTGTTGATCAGAACCGGCCACCGTATAAAATGAATGCAAGCCAATTGCGTTCGGACTTAGATTTTATTGATCAGAGTAGCGAGTGTCTAAGTCTAAAATTCGAAAATTGCAATCCTTTCATAAAAAAATGCCACTCGACTTTGCTTAATGACAATCATAGTTAGAGAGACTACAAAAGCACTTAGCAAAAGGTTTCTAAATGAATATCATTTATTCCAGTACATATGATTCGAATCTTTATTGCTTTTTTTATTATTTTTCAAAAGCAAGAAAATTTTTGTTTTTAATTATTCAATATTCTTAAAAAACTAAACATGAAAATAAAACATTTGGGTTCATTTTAGAATGACATATGTTTTAGAGTTTCCCCCATGCACGATATTAAAAGGTTGAAATAAACTAAATCTTAGCATCCACGTCATGTATCACCGTCGCAGGTCATGACTACCTGGATTGCTGTGACAAATCGTCCCAGGAAGGATGCACTTGAGTTAATAAGTGAGCAATTCGTATTTTGGCTATTTTGAAAGTTTGGTGAAGGACAGAATGTTCCTTTTAGGTCATGCCAATATGATAACTATCATTAACGATGAATAGAGAAATTAGTTTAAAATTGTGACAAAACCAAACATTTAAAAATTTCATATAATTATACTTTTACAATATGATTCGTTTATTATCGCGACTGTTTTACCTAGTACTAAAGGGTCAAAAATCTAATCAAAACCAAAACTTATTGACCATCTTAACTTCTCAATTTTTTGTTTGCTTTAAGATTTATATTTATTAAATTTGTTAGAATGTTGATCTAAAAGGTTTATCTTATTTATAAACTAATTGTTTACAGAACTTTTGTTCAGTTTGTCTTCTCTGTAAATTCGATCGCTCACCTAACTATAGTAGAGTTGTAATTGTGCATATGTTCATTCTAAAAAATTGTTTGCCTCTTCTAAGAGACAATTTACAGTTTGTGATAACATTTTCAATAAAGGCATTTTCTTGTTTACGTTTACGTTTATGAGTTTCTTAAGTTAAGTATTCAAATAAAAAAGATAATTTCAAATAAGAATTAAAGATCAAATGATGTTTTTGAAGTTATTGCGTACATATAAATGTATTGTTTGCTCATCGGTTCCTAAAAAAAAGTCATGTAATATTATAGTAAATTAGCATAGTAGTTTTTAACGACTAAAAATTTCACTATATTTTGTGATCTTTTTGATAACTTCACCTAAACTTTGCGAATTTCAATGCCTAAGTTTTTTAGTACGGGAATGCTCCATTCAACTGGTGATCATACTAAATTGTGCTTAAAATGCGGTTATATTTCACCAGTTTTAATCCTTTTTCTGTTTTGACTCTGTTTCTCCCAAATGCGCAGTATGTTTTCTTATTATTATTCTTATGGTTTGACAGAAAATACTTACATTTAATCATTGTCATCGTCCAATTCTCTAAACAAGTCTATCAATTCTTTATCCATAACCTTCTTTACATTAACCATCTTTAGTCAACCTAACCTAACCTAACCTAGCGACATTCAAAAGGTTTTTAAGTTGATTTAATGTTTTTTTTAGTACATACATTTCGAATCATTGTTAGTTTTATTTTCGAATAGTTTTCATTTTTGTTCCTATTACTGCGAAATGGCCTTTACGAATTTCAATATCCAAGATTTTTTAAAACTGCAATACTTCAGTTTACAACTGACTCTTTCCTCTGTCTTTAAAAAAGGGTTTTCTTGAAAATTCACAGTTTTATTCCGTTTTCACCATTTCTCTCAAATGTACATGCCTTATGCTTATTATATTTTAATCTTTGCCTTTTATTTGTTTATTACTTTGTAAATCTTAAATGTTAATGTAATAAATAAGTTCCATCTCAACTCTAAAACGAGGAATATTTATGTTCGTGTAAAAAAATAAACTTATTGTTATGTCTTTGACGAGGAAAAATCTCATTTCAGACTCGGCTTAGTCTTATTCACCGACCAGGTTGTCTTGAGAGACTATGTTGAAGTTCACTCAGAAAGTCTATGAAGAACAAGCGAAAATCGTCAAAGTCAGGCTTGACTATCATTTCAAATTAATCATAATAAAGCTTAGAGCTTAGATTAGAAGACTCTTGTTTAATCTCAATCTTAATTTAATTAAATTGAAAAATAATTTAACATTTTCCGCGAATTTTCACAGTCTGAGCATATACGAGATTTTTTTAAATTAAAGTAAATTTTTTAAATAATACCATTTAAAATTTTCAAAATGATGAATTTTTAAAATTGACGCAACCATCTCATTGGGGATTTCATACTTGAGATTTTATTTCCAAAAATGAGATCTATCTCCCAGAGCATTCTATCTTTGTTGTTTTACGCTTGTTTTGTATGCATATTTCACATAAGCACACTATTGAATAAAAATGTTACAACTTTATTACTTGTAAATCTGGTCATTACAAATCTTACATTCTTTTCTCATCACTCAGTAGACACTCATCTAAAGCACTACTTCAACTCCAATCCATCATTGTTTGTTTTATTTGAAAGAACTATAACTGCAACTGGCTATAAGACAGCCACGATTTATGAAAAAAAAATTGTATCTGAGTTTTTTCGAATTTAAATAAAAGTGAATAAAATTATCAAACACATTCAAGTGCTGTTTTAACTTAATTTTAATTTTTTTTCATAAAAACGTTTTTCGTTAAGTGCTTGTATTAAAGGTTTTCAAATTACTATTCTAAACTTGAATATTTTTTTTCATAGAGGGCAGATAAAGTATTATATTATTGCATGAACAATAATGCGCACGTTTTATCTTATACATTGAAGTTACAGAGTTTTTGGTTTTCATTTTATCTGGTATAAAAGGTAACATTATAATATATTAAACTCAATTTTGGTTGTAATAATCTTATAAGTATAAGTATTTGATTTCCCAAGGGCAACTCACAGCCGAACTGAACAATGTCTTAATCTCAAATGCTTTCACTGGTTTTAATGGTTTATCAATATTCGCCGGGGCATGTAAAGAAGCGTTAATAGTTCCACCGTATAAAAAACAACTACAATAACCAAAAAAAGAATACATTGTCTTTATTGTCTGAGAGATACTTTGCTGATTTTTATTAAATGGAAAAACGTGCATACGATTCAAATCATTATCTTTTTTATTATTTTAAAATTTTGTTCACATTATTGCAAAAAAATAACTACATTTTTATTTGTTTCTGGATTTACATTTTTTGGAATTTATAATGTTAATTTATAAAGAAAACATGCATTCAACCGAGAACTTTGGGTCTTAAGCGAGTACCAAGTGGTTCTAATATTTCATTCTTCTGTTCGACCCAGTGTAAACACCCAAAATGTATTAAATTTATTGTAGACACGCGCTTATTGAAATGAAGGAACACAAGAGATAGGTTGCATAAAACGTTTATTGAGGAAACACGAGTTACAAAGAGTGGAGTGAGAAGTGGTAGTTGTAAATGCAATGAAGTGAGTGCGAACACGTGCGCGCTTTTATACTAATCTGTGTGTGAATCTAGAATGATCAAGATGTAAGCGAATGTAATCGAATGTCATCGAGATCACTTGAGCGCAATCTCAATTTTGCGTGTAGGTGTGAAATCTCCTTCGAGTGAGCTCATTTAGTAAATGTTTGACATGATTAAAATTTTATGATTTTTATAATTTTTTTGGTTGAAGAATGCCTTAGTTGATAATGCTAATATAGAAATTAGTTTTGGTTTAAAAACGAATCTAAAAGGGGTCACGCATATATACGTACTGCGACACCGTGTGGTGTATCTCGTACGTCCATTTGCATGACCTTTTTTAGCATCGCTTTGAAATCTAAATTAATTCAAAATTTAGACAAACAAAAATTTAAACATTTCCTATTGCTATTCTTTTATAATATGATTCGTTTATTATCGCGAAAGTATTGTCTTGTTCCAAATGGTAAAATCTGATCAAAACTACAACTTGTTGATCATTTTTAATCAACACAATTTTTTCGTTTTTAAGGATTTACATTATGGCGTTTGTACGTGAGCTGATCTAAAAGGTTAATCTAATTTGTAAACTAATCGAATTTGCAAAACTTTTGTGTTTCGTGTTCGTTCACTCCTCTCCCCAAGCTTGTTTCTATTGAAAAGGGTGTAATTCGATAAGCTAACATCTGCCATATGCAGCAGAGTACGCATTGAGCAACAAATTGTTTTACGTAATCTTCGCAAATTTGAAAAGCAAAAAAGTTACAGAAATGTTGAGCAGTCATCGTACAAATGAACAAATGATCGCAAAATATTGTTAAATTGGTTAAAACTAAAAATAAATGGCGAGTAAAAAAATTACAATGAAATAAGTTTGCTTTAGAAAAATGTTTTGTTTGTAATGTTTGTTTTAAAAAATTGGAAGTCTCACTGTGTGTCGGTTAAAAAGGTTATATTAGTATGCAATTCTATGTTGTCAATTCGCATTTGCAATAATTATTTATCTTTAAGAAATTAAAAATTTTTATCCAAATATAAATTCGTCTAATCTTGACTCACATGGTGGCACCCAAGAACTTAGCTGAGAGTTTCGTGGCTTGCTTCATTTAGAGTCTTAATGTAGCTCAATTTGAAATTGAACGGTAATAATTTAAGTTGAGATTTTTTTTGTGGCATGAGTTTGATCCCCTACTGTAAATTAATTTTTACTCCACTTTGTTTCGGAACAGGACTTTGTTTGTACAATGCTGAGATGGAAATTTCTTAAGGATAATTATTTCTGGTAATCAGTCATTTTGTGACTAATACACGTTCTCATGTGGTTTTCATTTATTCATACATGATTAATTGCTCTTATTTAATTTGCTTAATTATCCAAGATCGCAAGCATCTGACTTAAATAAACAATGTTTTTGGTAATGATTTAAAATGGTCAAAACTCATTTATTCATCTGTGACGAATCTTGACAAAAAATCATTCATCATTTCAAATAAGAATTCATAAATCGAAATAAATGACGTTTTGAAGTCATTACGAAAATATTTGAATGTTAGATCAAGGTCAAACAGTTCTGATCAAAAGTAAACCTCAAATTCATTCATATATTGGAAATAACCATTTTCATAACTAATCTACCATCGGCCGATCGGCACAATATATTTGATTTGAATTAGGGACAGATATAGCACATTGTCATATGGCATAATTCATCATAATTTAAATGTAATATTAATTTCCATGTAAATGTCTTTATTTGATTGGTAACTTGATTTTAATTTTATTAACGTATCAAATTATTTCATTTCTAAATCTAAATCACAGCTAAATCACATTTTAGAGTTAAATCTTTTCGTCTAAATCCAACTCTCTGTCGATGAATCATTTGGTCGTGTAGGCTCACAATTAAGTATCTGTTAGATATGATACAAGTTAAAAGGTAATTGTCAATTTTTTAAAAATAATTTTTTGAGTTTTCTGTTAATAAAAATTCAATAAAAATTATTGAGAAACGATTCAATAAGTTTTGGTTTTCGGATTTTAATGAGTTTGTCCTATTTCAAATTAAATCTGTCAAAAATATTGTGCGTGTATATCATTAATTCTTAAGCTTATGCTATAACCATCGTGTCTATCTGACCGCCCGTCTACAAACTAAGCTATGTGTTGTTAGTCAAGGTTCCTTTCTGTGCAGGAGCCTCAATACTTAAATTCATACACTTGTAGACGATATAAAAGGTAAAATAATTTTACTCAAATTAACTTTAATTGCAGTAAATTTCACAATTTGCCTTTCTTGAAACTAGTTTCTTGCATCTTTCTTGTATCTAATCCAATAAGGCTTATATGTCCGATACAGGTTTAACAGTTCAAACTTTTATTTTGTGCATTCTTTTTAAGTTGATTTTCATTTAAATGACATACTCAATGTTAAACTTTTTATTAATTTTATTTGAAAATTTAAATATTTAAAAAAATTATAAATTACTTATTGATTTTTAAATTTAAAAATTTCCTTCTGTGTTCGGTGAGTCGTTTAAAAGGGTTTTAATAATTCAGTAATTTCAATAACTAAACTTATTATACAATCAAATTCTACATCCGGTTCAAATTATAAACTTTGGCTTGTTAGATAAAAAAGTTTGACTCAGTCAATCAATCGGTTTTAAAAATATGTTTCAAAAAATATTCTAGAATATATCTTAGTTTTTAAGTTATTATCTATGTTTGAAATTCCATTCATACGGAAAATTGTTACTAGAATTTTTTTTAAAGAATCGAAAGTTTTGCCAACCTAAAAGCGACTTCCAAAGGGTTTTAAACTAATTTAATTTAAAGTTATCCAGTACAAACATTTCGAATCATTATTAGATTTATTTTCGATTAGTTTTCATTTTGTTCCAATTACTGCAAAATGGCCTTTACGAATTCCAATATCCAAGATTTTTTAAACTATAATTCTTCAATTTACAACTGACTCTTTCCTCTTTCTTTATTTATTTATTTCTCTATTATATCTCGAAAGTTTTATCTGATCCAAAATATTAAAATGAAATTAAAACTACAATTCATTTATCATCTTCAAGTATATCATCGCAATTTTTTTGCCGGTTTTAGGATTTACATTTTTTAAAACTGTTCAATTGCTCATCTAAAAGGTTAATCTAATATGCAATCTAATCGCATTTACATAACTTTTGTTGAGTAATTTTTATTCAATAGTACTATTTCATCATAAAGAATGTTAATTTTTGTATGCACTTTCAAACCAGTTTGACTGCTATAAAAGTTGAATTAAACAATTTAAAAAAATTAAAATTAATTTAAATCTCTGATTTAACATAGCACCACCGATCACCACTGCTCAACTTCAACATTGATTTGGTTTTTTTGGATCACGACTCTGTGTTTAAATGGTCAAAATAATGTTAATATGTATTCTTTTTATTTTACATCTTTATAGCAAGTTTACAAGTATGCAGGCATGCTCCAATAAAACTGCGATGGAGTTGAAGGTGGAGTCGATTGAGCATGCGCACTGCGCGTGAAGTCGGACGAGAGTCGTAGGTCGTTCGGGGTCTAAGACGACTCGCCCGACAGTCGTCTTTTATGAATTATTTCATACATTTTGATAGAGTATTTAAATGATTTAATTTTACTTTGAAACAACTAGCAAGTTTGTTTGGAAAGTTCCCACGAACCCCAATCTTCAGCTTTTTAAAAAGGTTTATTATTTAATTTCTTGTTTGATAAATAGAATATAATAATCACAATATTGATTATCAAATATAATATATTCCTAATCCCGGTCTCGAAAGTAATTACATGAGAACTACTTCCACGTGGGTTTTATTATAAATGTTTACATAGTCTGGTTGATTGAATATGCATTGCCTTGTTAGAGAGACTTTTATAATATGACTCGTAAATTATTTTCGATATTAATGTGTTCTATTGTAAAAATGGTAAAACTAATTAATATTACGAATAATTTAATGTTGATCTTTAAGTTTACGTATCACAATTTTTAATTTTGGTTGTTTGAAAGTATATGAAAATATGAAAGGAAACTTTAACTTTCAATATAACAGGATATATAAAACTTTTAATCATTTATCTTCTTTATCTGCTCATCTATTCAATCACTTATTACTCCCTAAGCTAAATAATATTTTGGGTGCAATAACATTTAGCTTCTAGAACTGGTTCTTAATATGCCTTATATTTATGATTTTTCAGTTGTGAAAGTTGCCTTTTGGTGTTTGCTTGCAAGAGAATTTTTATTCAAAAAATAGATCGACAACGTATTTTGCTTGCCATTTGGAATATTCGTAAGCAAGAGAACAATTGTTTATAGTTTTTTAAATAGTATACTAAACTGATTATTTGTTTGCAGTTTAAAAGGTTTATCAATTAAAAAATTTTAAATTCAAAACTTATTACTCATCAAAATTCTACTTGTGTTTCGATTCTCAACATTGGCTTGTTCTTATTTACCAAATCAAGCTAGAGACTTAAAAAATATGTTTCAAGAATGTTCTGGTATATATCTAAATCTTTCGAAATCCATATCTAAGTCTGAAATTCGTGCATGCAATCCGTTCATCAAGAAATAAAATGTCTCTCGACTTTGCTAAATGACATTCATAGGTCAGCAAACTTCAAAGGCGTCTACCAAATGGTTTCTAAATTAATATCATGTTTTCCAGGGCATATGATTCGAATCTTTATTGTGTTTTGTGATTATTTTTCAAAGGCAAAAGCATGTTTGACAAACTAGTAGCCAAACTTCTAAAATTTGTTTTAAAAAATATTTAATGGTTTATTTTTTATTTGAAAATTAAAGTTTGATTTTCTGCAAGCCTAAAAGTTCATGAAATATAATATGAGCTTATTTGTTATCAATTCGCATAATTATCTGAACTTGAGTGAAGACTATCCCTTGACTTTTTGCCGTTTTTGTCGGCGCAACTCCTCCGAGGTTTCTTGACCAATTTGGATGAAATTTGGCAGAGATGCTTAAAATTATGTGAATTTGTGCATATTGTTCTCAAAAGGTCAAAAAGTTGTGTTTTAGGCATAGCTGCCATTCAAATTTCACACAAGCCATTCTTCTGTTTGAGGGTCAAGCCATTTTCCAGTGTACCCAACAATGAGTACAACAATGTGAGAATTAGTTGATTTAATGTAAGTGCCTTGTAGGATTGGGTTTTGGTTAGGGTTTTAGGTAGATTAGGTGCCATGTAGGATTGGGTTTTGGTTAGGGTTTTAGGTAGGTTAGGTGCCATGTAGGATTGGGTTTTGGTTGAGGGTTTTAGGTAGGTTAGGTGCCGTGTAGGATTGAGTTTTGGTTGGGGTTTTAGGTAGATTAGGTGCCATGTATTATTGGTAGAATTTATATTTGACAAAGGTTAAAAGGTTTCTACAATTGCACATGCACATGAAATCGTTTCGATTCTTATCTAATCAATTCAATTTTATCATGAAAAATCTAACAGATGCGCATACGCGTATTCTCTGAACATTCTTAAAACTTCCTTTTTCAACACTATTTAGATTGATAATTAAAATTTAAGTTGATTTGTTTTTCATTAGTTTATTTTGATATTCAACTTTTTTACGGTTTATCAAAAAGTTTTCTTATAATTAGATTCTTTAGGATATGCATTTTCAAAAAAGGTAGCCTGACATTGCAACATTTGTCTCAAAAATAAATTGCGATTGTTCTCAAATTGTGTTGGCGAACTGGGTATGTGAATTGTAAATGATTTTTGAGGCATTAAAATCTTATAATTTCAAGGTTCAGAACTTGATTTAAAATTTCAAACATATTTGTTTTTTCTACATATGTTTTTACTAAATATCAGAAGTCATGGACAGCAGGTGTTGAGTGTTTTGTAAATGTTTAATTTATTTACAAAATTAATTTGCTTAAAATATGAATTTATTTATTTTTCTCAACAAAGATTAAAAGGTTTCTTCAATTGGACATGATCATGATTTTGGTCATTTGAAAACCCAATCTATGGCTGAAATCCTCACGTTCAATCCAACCGCAAATATATGTAACTCGACTTTGCTTAAATGTATCCGAAATTTTCGTGAATTGCAAAACTCTAACTAGAAGGTTTCTAAACTATGTAATATCGATTTACGACAGCCCCAGAGCTGACATGTGTAATTGAAATAAGTTTACATTTCCGCGAATTGTCACTGTCTGTGAATATCAATTTTTATTATATATAAATCAAAAATTTGAATATTTTTGTTTTTAAAAACTGTCTTACTTATGATACAACAATTATTATATAGCACAGGATCGGATAGTATTTAAAAGGTTTTTTTTGTAAAATAATGTTTTTATTATCTGACACTGAATTTGTAATTTGTGTGTACCTTCTAGCGCGAAGTCCCATTTTCCCAGAGCACTGCGAACGCACACGGCAAACCTGTCAAACCACTTTCTGACAAATGCACTACCACAGGCAGAAAAGTCATTTTTAGTGAAAACTTTGGTTTAGTTTTTTGGTATTCTTGAGTAAACCGTTTAACATAGAATGTAAGTTTTTTTCACAAGACACATAAAACATATTAAAGATATGATACCTGGAAGCATGGGTCTCTATCTATAACAATTATAAAGTTATTGTTTAGTGATTGCTATAATGGAATTACCTTTTTAATCAACTTATCCACGAGGATTGTAAATAATGTATAATAATCCACCGTAATGAAGCTTTTTGGACTTACCAAAACGAAATTATTAATTTGAAATTACTTTTTTCATGCCCTCAATAGAATGAATATAACATAAAAAACATGAACATGAAATTGAAATTTTGAATATTCAAAAATAAACCATTAATTTGTCGAAGTATCTACAACCCGTTAATCTTTTTTATAGTAAATGCCCAACTAAATTATAATACCTAAAATATATCAAGATAATTTTGCACCACTGTAATAATAATGAGGGTAATTACAAATTCTGAGATTATTCGACTGATTAGACAAGTGTCTGACAATTAAACAAGACCATTAAATTAATTATAATAAAAAAAAGACGATAAGAATGATATTTGGTAATAAATGTACCAAAATATATTTGAAACCTTTTCATAAACGAAGCTTGGATTTGTGTAATCATCACATTTTTTAGCTCATGAATGCTTGCACAGACAGCAACTCAAAAGTTTCCATGGATAAAAGCGAAAATATATGGCCAACTGATACGAGTGAAGGAAAGTTGTTTGCGCTTTCTAAACCTCGAGTTCCCGTAAATGCTTGAACATTAACATTAAATGAAAAACGTTTTTATGGAAAAAAATTAAAATAAGTAAAAATTCCAATTGAATGTGTAATATAATTTTATTCACTTTTATTTAAAGTAAAAAACTCAGAATTACCATTAAAAAAGCAAAATCGAATTGGGGTTTAATGCGCTATGGTCATATAAAGAAACCTTCAAGACTTTGTATAGACAATTGATATTGGAGAATGCATTCCGCACAACCTCCTGATGATTCAGACATCATTGCTAGTTATTGTGAAGGTACTGGATGATGTTGAAAGGAGTGCTTAGAATGTCTGGAAACTGTTTAATGAATTATCTCATTCCTACAGTACTGTAAATGAGACATGCTCAATTGTTCTCTAGCTATCGCTTGTAAAGCTTTATTAAACTATCTTACTCTAGCCTTGTGTCTCAACTTGTAACAGATAAAGGTCTTTTTTGAATGAAAAGTGTTTCAAGTTGATCAAAGTATGAGCTAACATACCGAAACAAATCATATGCCAATCATACCAAAGCTAACGATCAGTGTAGGTCGGAAATATCGATTCTCTAGTTTCGACCTGACTAAGTGAGTTAATTTTAATCCAATTTTCTCTTGAACAAACCATCCTATTAAAAACAATATTCAGTACATCTGGAGTCCAAGTTAATGTTTCGATTGATGCAAAACGATTGTCCGGTAGCCGATTCGATTGCTCTTAAACAAAAACCAATTTTAATAATAAACCAATAATTTTTTTTATTGGATTTACTAATATATTTAAAAAAATTGATTTACTTTTTAAAAAATGCAATTAAATGGGATGATTGTAGTAGCATTGAGATGAGCAAACTATAAGACTAAAAATGCGACTATATAAAATTAAACTTGTTGAATGTTGAATTTCTTTGAATGAATTGAAAAGAAAATCTCATTGTGTCGGAAAGCTGTGTTCTGAGAAATGGAAGGTAATAAATATTAAATTCATAGCATTCCTGGATTTACGTTTTCTTAAAAATTTCATTTACTTTCGATTTAGACAAAGCTGAAATTTATTTTTATTATTGTTTGTCTCTAGTTCTTAACAGGTACAAAAATATTAGTCTTTGGTTTCTTTAAAAATCTCTATGTTAGATTTATTATTGTATTACTTTTATCATTTCTTCTGGCAATCAGTGTTTGAAATCAAATAAAATCATAAAAACTTATTCATAAAAGAAACAGTCATAATCTACAATAGACGTCATTACATTCATACTTTTGATAAATGTCCAAGCTCAGTTGTTTTGTTATTACAATTAATTAAGTTTTCTTAACTAACTTCAAGTTAAATACAAAATTGAACATCGAAGAATATCCTCAAATGTAATATTCCAGTTAACTTATAATATGTGCCGCTTTGTTTTTGAAAAGGTTATTTCTTGAAAATTATAGGGTTTTCGGTTTTACTATTATTTCTCAAATACCCATACACAGTAAGTGTTCCTGTTTTCGAGCTAATTTTCTTATTTTAAAAAGTATAAACCACCATATACGCATAAAAGTAACCCAGCCACTAGCACGATTTCCCGATATTCATATTCAATAGATATTTCTGAATTTTTTAACAGTCAAATAATTTTGTTTTTTGTATTTTTTTAAAAAATAAATTATTCGATGATTTACAATGTTTTTATAAGGTAAAAAAAATTAATTAGCTGAGCGAAGTGAACGAACGAACGAACGCACGAGCGATAGCGAGTGCGTGAGTGAGTGAGTGAACGTAGCGAAGCACTCTGTCAGCTCTCGAGAAAACCGTTTCGACTTTTCAATGGGAGAAAACGGAAGCATTGTAACAGAGGGGGAAATGCTTGTAAACAAAAAGGCTTTTTAACGGATACACCAAATTTGCTAAATGAGGCCTCGGATGATTCACCTACTAATGAAGATGCTAAATTGAGTTGAGTTGAGAAAATCCATGAATGTTTAGGTAACTTCCGGTGAGGTAATGTCGTGTTTTAATGTATTCTCTATGGGAAATAGCAATTATTACCTCGTCTTTCCAGGGGCTGTAGGGGATTGATTATAGTGAGCATTGACATGTGTGACACACCAAATCAATCGTTAGACTATGTAGATTATTTCCCGCCATTAAAAAATTAGAAATAATTCTTATCTTGATGGCAATCTCTAATCAAACACAAACATTCCGAGTGTGACCAAATGTCGATAATGCAATGTATTTCCTATGGAGGTTTTGTCCATAGCAAATGTACATGAACAATATGTACACAAATTGCACTTGTGCACTGAAAGAAGAGAGCAAAAGAAGTCAATTGAACAGTGTCCACTATACGAGTGATGCTATTGATAGGGGACCATTGGTGGTGTAATCGATCCAAATGGATCAAATAAGGTCGTTTCATAAGTTTCTCAACACTATTTCCCAAACACATACAATTAGGTCATATTGCTATTGATGGCAATGTAAGTGATCCAAATGGATCAAATAAGGTCGTTTCATAAGTTTGTCAACACTATTTCCCAAACAACATACAATTAGGTCCTATTGCTATTGATGGCAATGTAATCGATCCAAATGGATCAAATAAGGTCGTTTCATAAGTTTGTCAACACTATTTCCCAACAACATACAATTAGGTCCTATTGCTATTGATGGCAATGTAATCGATCCAAATGGATCAAATAAGGTCGTTTCATAAGTTTGTCAACACTATTTCCCAAACAACATACAATTAGGTCCTATTGCTATTGATGGCAATGTAAGTGATCCAAATGGATCAAATAAGGTCGTTTCATAAGTTTGTCAACACTATTTCCCAAACAACATACAATTAGGTCCTATTGCTATTGATGGCAATGTAATCGATCCAAATGGATCAAATAAGGTCGTTTCATAAGTTTGTCAACACTATTTCCCAAACAACATACAATTAGGTCCTATTGCTATTGATGGCAATGTAATCGATCCAAATGGATCAAATAAGGTCGTTTCATAAGTTTGTCAACACTATTTCCCAAAAACATACAATTAGGTCCTGTTGCTATTGATGGCAATGTAATCGATCCAAATGGATCAAATAAGGTCGTTTCATAAGTTTGTCAACACTATTTCCCAAAAACATACAATTAGGTCCTATTGCTATTGATGGCAATGTAATCGATCCAAATGGATCAAATAAGGTCGTTTCATAAGTTTGTCAACACTATTTCCCAAACAACATACAATTAGGTCCTATTGCTATTGATGGCAATGTAATCGATCCAAATGGATCAAATAAGGTCGTTTCATAAGTTTGTCAACACTATTTCCCAAAATACATACAATTAGGTCCTATTGCTATTGATGGCAATGTAATCGATCCAAATGGATCAAATAAGGTCGTTTCATAAGTTTGTCAACACTATTTCCCAAAATACATACAATTAGGTCCTATTGCTATTGATGGCAATGTAATCGATCCAAATGGATCAAATAAGGTCGTTTCATAAGTTTGTCAACACTATTTCCCAAACAACATACAATTAGGTCCTATTGCTATTGATGGCAATGTAAGTGATCCAAGTGGATCAAATAAGGTCGTTTCATAAGTTTGTCAACACTATTTCCCAAACAACATACAATTAGGTCCTATTGCTATTGATGGCAATGTAATCGATCCAAATGGATCAAATAAGGTCGTTTCATGAGTTGGTCAACACTATTTCCCAAACAACATACAATTAGGTTCTATTGCAATTGATGGCAATGTAAGTGATCCAAGTGGATCAAATAAGGTCGTTTCATGAGTTGGTCAACACTATTTCCCAAACAACATACAATTAGGTCCTATTGCTATTGATGGCAATGTAATCGATCCAAATGGATCAAATAAGGTCGTTTCATGAGTTGGTCAACACTATTTCCCAAACAACATACAATTAGGTCCTATTGCTATTGATGGCAATGTAAGTGATCCAAGTGGATCAAATAAGGTCGTTTCATAAGTTTGTCAACACTATTTCCCAAACAACATACAATTAGGTCCTATTGCTATTGATGGCAATGTAATCGATCCAAATGGATCAAATAAGGTCGTTTCATAAGTTTGTCAACACTATTTCCCAAACAACATACAATTAGGTCCTATTGCTATTGATGGCAATGTAATCGATCCAAATGGATCAAATAAGGTCGTTTCATAAGTTTGTCAACACTATTTCCTAAAAAACATACAATTAGGTCCTATTGCTATTGATGACAATGTAATCGATCCAAATGGATCAAATAAGGTCATTTCATAAGTTTGTCAACACTATTTCCCAAACAACATACAATTAGGTCCTATTGCTATTGATGGCAATGTAAGTGATCCAAATGGATCAAATAAGGTCGTTTCATAAGTTTGTCAACACTATTTCCCAAACAACATACAATTAGGTCCTATTGCTATTGATGGCAATGTAATCGATCCAAATGGATCAAATAAGGTCGTTTCATAAGTTTCTCAACACTATTTCCCAAACCACATACAATTAGGTCCTATTGCTATTGATGGCAATGTAATCGATCCAAATGGATCAAATAAGGTCGTTTCATAAGTTTCTCAACACTATTTCCCAAACCACATACAATTAGGTCCTATTGCTATTGATGACAATGTAATCGATCCAAATGGATCAAATAAGGTCATTTCATAAGTTTGTCAACACTATTTCCCAAACAACATACAATTAAGTCCTATTGCTATTGATGACAATGTAAGTGATCCAAATGGATCAAATAAGGTCGTTTCATAAGTTTGTCAACACTATTTCCCAAACAACATACAATTAAGTCCTATTGCTATTGATGACAATGTAAGTGATCCAAATGGATCAAATAAGGTCGTTTCATAAGTTTGTCAACACTATTTCCCAAACAACATACAATTAGGTCCTATTGCTATTGATGGCAATGTAAGTGATCCAAATGGATCAAATAAGGTCGTTTCATAAGTTTCTCCACCCACATCTCAAATCGCTCAGCTATACTGCTTGCAGTAAATTCTAGTTATTTCTGAGCTGCACATATGTGCAATTTGCATATATATGCAATTTTTCCTACTTAAAAATAATGTTTTATTTTGCTTTGAAACAACTGGAAATTTTGTTTCGAAAGTTAGGATTAATGCATTGCATATGGTGTTTTAAAAGGGTTTTTATTTAATTCCATGTATTTATGTTCATTGAATCTATTCACAATATGTATTATCAAATATAGTGTATTCCTAAACCCGATTTTTAAACAATTTCATGAGTACTACTTTTACGTGGTATTTAAAAATTACGATTTGATTTCCGGTAGTTAAAAAGGTTATGAAATCTAATATGTGCTTCTTTGTTGTCAATTAGCATTTTAAATAATCGTTTATCGATTAATGTTTTCATAATTTTTTGCTGAACTTAGTTATAACTTCAAGTCCTTTACAAATTTCTTTCAAATAGTTTTTTCTATATATAAGATTTTTTAATCTCTGATACTTCAATTACCAAGTAACTTTTTGCGATTTTTCTTTAAAAGGTTTTTAATACCCAGTTTTGTTCTGTTTTTACCATTCCTATCCAATGTACATTCTCAGTAAGTGTTCCTGTTCTCACGCTTACTTAGGCTTAAGAAGTGGTGCTCTAAAGGGTGATCCACAAATAAGCAAACAACTGGCTTTCTCTTCACTGAGAAACTTAAGCGGCTTACTTATGTAAAGGAATAGGCTTGCATATATAAAGGTAATCCAACAGTAATGGACGGTGTTGAGCATTTAGTAAATGTTTGACATGGATAGGTTTTTAAAACGTGAATTTAATTTTTTGTTTTCGGTGGAATGTCCATGTGTCCATAATGTCCTTGTTGGTAATGGAAATATAATACCGATGAATAAAGAAAATAGTTCAACATTGAGCCAGCAATCTCTCAAATCGAAACAAGTTTAAGTTTTGATCAAAAATTTTGCAAACCAACCAATTTTGAATTCGATTTAGTTAAAGGTAAAAATATTATTTTATTGCCTGTTAGTAAAGTAAAATGTTTATGAGATCTGAACCGTCCGGCTTTAGTAAAAGTTTTGTCCATATCATAACATTATATAAACTTTGTATCAATGTTTAAATATTTATAACAACTCAAAAATCACACTAAAAATATTCAAAGATAGATGAAAAATAGTATTGGAACACCTACATCTTCACAGCTTTACGATATATAAAACTAGATTTACTGCAAGCAGTACAGCTGAGCGATAATTCATGATATTCAAAGTTATAGGAAAATATTTTAATTTTTATAAAAATCGCACTATTTCCATCTTTCATCTCAATCGCACAAGACAATTCTGGAATGTGTTTTTACTATACCACAGTATACTAAAAAGATATTATGATATTATAATATAGAAAAGGTAATTCAAATAATTTTATTGTTTCAGTTTTGGAAAAATCAAACTTATTTTTTTTATCAGCAATTTAGTTAAACCTTTGATACATCGAAATATAACGGTAGTAGAATACGGTGAAATTGGTCTTTAAATCGGTAAAAAATTTTCTTGCATGAAAAATCTTATTTAAGATTCCACCGGCATTGTATATTTTACTTGAAAATATTGAAAATTTTTAATTTCGTAATATATGAAACAAAAATTCTTAACTGTACATATAATGGTAATAGCAAATGAAATCTTAATCATGTCCGCCACAACTTTGATCAAAAATTATTCTTTATAGTTATTTTTAATCGAGATTGATTTTTTAAGCACATGCAGAGCATTTGACTGAGTAAAAAACAACAAGTTGTGTTACAAGCAAATTAACATTATGACTTCATCAAATCCCATGAAATAAAAAGGTAATGCCCAATTTTAGCGGGCCAGTCACACAACAGACTGGCTTTTACTAGTAGAAACCCAGTTTTCTGCATTAAATAACAATTTTGGTTACTCGTATCTTGATTATTTTTCATTTTAGTATATACTCAACTTTTAGGTCAACTGAAGTGTAACAGATTTAAATGACATAAAATTTACAATAACGCAATTTAATTACACCTCTTTAATTACAATCAAATCAATTCTAAACATGAATGACAAAATGAAAAACACAAAACATTCTAATTTCAAAGTTACTTTTCTCATTCTTAATTTTAAAGGCCAAATAATTTTGTTTTTCTTGTTTTTTATTAGTTCAGAGTTTATGTCGAGAGGCTTTAAAAGGTTAAAAAATTAAATGTCTGAACTGCAAAAATGCATTTTCCATTCTAAAAGTATTGTTTAATTTTTCTTTCAAACAAATGGAAAGTTTTTTTAAAAGTTAGGGTAAGATGTTTTCTTAGGGTAAAAAGGTTTCTTATGTAATTTGAGGTTTTCATGTAAGCTTGTACAATGTACATGAAGGCAAAGGCAAAACGTTTGTTTTGCGGGACTTGTACGAAGTTATTTATTGATTTTTTAAATACAAGATTTCTCTATGGTTTATTTTTTATTTTAAAATTTCTAATTCCATTAGTACTCCAGTTCATCACAATATATTAAACAAAGGATCTATGTGCATTGCGCGTATAAATGAATATTTAAAATTTGATAATACAAGACATGATCTGATCGTTTCTTCAATTTTATTGACTAAGTATCGCTTAATTAGTCAAAGGTAATTTAAGCTTTTATTGGGAACAACAATGGCAAATTTCAGTTTTTAATCATTCGACAATGTTGTGCTACTTTCCATAAAAACAATTGAAAGTTTAGTATTGAATCTGGCTTCCAAAAGGTGTCTTAAATGATTCAATTTTATTGAGAGAATAAGCTTCATTTGTTTCAATTTACACAACTAAAACGTTTCGAATTCCTTTTCGGAATGTCACACTACTTTTCGTCACCTGTTTCTTTGCTCATCACCGAAACATTTACGGGAACTCGAGAGGTGGAAGGCGCAATCAACTTTCGCTCACTCGTCGTCATTTGGCCTTAATTTTCGCTATGATCTATGGAAACTTTTGAGTTGCTGTCTGTGCGAGCATTCAAGAGCTAGAATTGTGCTATTTCTTTCGAAAATCGTGCTTCCATTATGAAAAGGTTTCAAACATATTTATTTGGTACATTTATTATAAATAATAAAATACTAACTTTATTCTATTCTTGGCGTTGTCTAACTGTCAGACACTTGTCCAATTAAACGAATAATCTCTGAGTTTGTAATTACCCTCATTATTATTTGATTTGGATCATAAACTACATAATTTGCATCTGCTTGAATTGAGTGGTCTAACACATTATTAATTGCCGAAAATATTTTCAACATAATTATGATAATTTTGATTCCACTAACAAACACTTCACACATGTTTAGCGTAAACTAAGTACAGTGACTGTAAAGGTAACATTTTAATGGATTTAAGTTATTCAGTATTGTTCACCTTTTTCTTAAATTTAAAATTATTAAATTTTTATTATTTGCTTACAAGTTTGACTAAACGTATTTAAACATAACAATTGCAATTTTTTTAATTCGAAAACAAAAGAATATCGACTGGTATCTAAATAAATGTGTCCATGAGAACCGTTTGTGTATGACTTATTGTCTTGCACCGTCACTCGTAAGCTCTAGTTTAATAAAATACTTGATTTGTTGATAAAAATAGTTTGAAGAATTCTCGTTTATCTTTTAAAAGGTTAAAACTATCATCTGTTCATACTCGTTTTTCATCTGAAGATTTAAATGTTTTTATGCTGCTAAAATCAGTAACAGTAATTAACAGTCGCGTAGCCACCCTTCGAGTGCTTCACCGTAATTTCACGGACATAAAGGCGCTTCTCGGGTGAAAAATTGTTTGTGCGACTATTAAAGAGAGTTTTTCGTTCTGGTTAAAATGTAAAATCAGTTTCATTGATGATTGGGATATGTAAAATACCAAAGGTGTATATTTAAAAGTTAATTTCAAATAATAATTTATGAATTCAATTAAATTATGTTTTTGAAGTCATAGCATATTTAATGCTTGGTCAGCGCGTCCTTAAAAAGGTCATGAAATATTATATATGCTTATTTCTAATAAATTCGCATAATAGTTTTTAACGAAAAAAAATTTCACTATATTTTGTGAACTTTTTGATAACTTCACCTAACCTTTGCGCATTTCAATGCACAAGTTTTTTAGTACGGGAATATTTCAACTGGTTGTCACACTTAATATACGAGAATGCTTAAAATAGGCTATGTTCTACCATATTAAAAAAATTTTAAAATAAAGTTGACTTTCACTTCTGTTTTAATGAAAATATCTTCGCTTCTTTTTTAACTGGTAATATATAAATTTTGAAGTCATCTATTTCATTCATTCATTCTCAAGACGCAACCACCATTGCTGGTGGACTTGACCGAGCCCTGATTACAGGTCAAGTTTCTTTGCTTTCGCGTCATCTCTTATATATGAATATCCTAAATGTGCCGTAAACAAAAACTTCGTAGGCCTAAACGATACATCGTAATCCTATGAAAATTTTTGACAATACTAATTTGCTTGGCAAGCATCCATTGTAAATACACTCGAGTCGATCAAGCAAAAAATTGGATTCTGGAATTTTGGATTTTTGGATTCATGAACTGAAAAAAATATCGTTGGATTCATCTTGAAAATCTAGGAACATTGATATATCATGTACTCAATACGAAAATGTGTCCTTGGTACCGAAAAAATCATTTAAAGGTTCCAGTCAACAGGCAAGCACAGAGCGAGCGTGTGCGTTCGTGTTGAAGAGTGTGTCATTTGTACAGTGGAAGGCAGAGCACAGATGGACGGACATCCGCTGTGAGAGAGAAGAGACGAGAGCAAGCCGCTCACTGCCTGTGATTGTGTCGGCCAATGTGCCGCACTCATACATCGGACTGTGTCGGTTGTGTAATGTTGCATGCTTCTTCTCCTGCCACTACTATTCAGATAAGCCACAACTTTATCCTCTTTTTGCACACCGGTCACTCGTGAACTCGCATCAAAGCTTACACCACGTGTTTTAGGTTCCTCTCCTCTCCTCTCCCCTCGCCGTTATCAATCTATCTTATCATCATGGATCGAGGTCAAAATCGCGAACGAGGTCGGGCTAGAGATCGTGCACGAGGTGGTGGACTTCGAGGTGGTCATGAAGATTGGGTCAAGGCTGTGTTCATCCTCGTCAGAATCTCACCCACGAAGAAAGGGTTGCTCCACGCCGGCGCGCCGTGAGTACCAGCGGAATAATTATCAATAAAATGTGTGTGAACGTATGCGCTTTTGCTACTGCCCGTCAAGTCGAATAGGGAACTTCTCGAAATCAACAACATCGTCATGATACTTTCCTCCTAACCCCAGGTAAGCTGAGGTATGGTGTACCCGAGAAGGACTATTTCGGTCTGATGGACCAGGCGTGCACCAACTGTGGTGTTTGGTATTTTATGGATGGGGGAAGCGAATAGGTTAGAAGGTTGGTGATTCTATCAACTATTCGATGTGTTGTGATGGTGGAAAGATGTATCCTACCCTCTTTAACCGTCTCCGAACGCCTTGGAGCAGCCAATCCTGAAAATAACGAGTGGTTCTCGAATCTTCGTCACAACAACAGTACGGTGTCTCTTGGATCTATCTCCTACAAAGAAGCTCAGGTTGAGGGAAATGGTTTTTAGGTTTTCAGAGTGAGATTGATCACACCGTACACAACATGAATGCTGGTCGCTAAAACATCCAAAGCGCTATCGGTAAGTAATATTTTGATTTTTTTCATTAGTTTTTAAATATGTTTTGTTTGACTACAGGGGTGAATAATCAGCTGCGGATCTTGGATACCACAGAAGCCACTCGTCAAAGCCAAGTGCGGTTTCCTCGACGTAATCTGAGTCAGATGGTTCTTCACGTACTGAAACAGCCACTGGAACTGGCCAATTCCGAACTCTACACTCGATACAACATTATGCACAATGCGGTGCTTGATCCTACTAACCAACAAATGATTCGCTTTAACACAAACTATGTTTTAAGTATGTATCATTCTTTTTTATGTTTTTAATGTACTTAGAATGTCGAATGGGACCTTTGACCTTCACACTGCCAGCGAGATTGTAATGGTGACGGTTGAAGCAAATTCAAATCATTTTTTCAACTCCGAATTCCAATAAATTTTTAAATTGTGAATTTGCCTGTTATTTGAATTAATTGACAATTTTATTGTTCAATACTCTGAAATTCTCACTCAATTCTCTAGGGGTTTTTACAAGAAAACTCAATTCCCTTCGTGACCTGTCACGAGGGGAATTGAGTTTTCTTGTAAAAACTCATTAATATCATAAATCACATTTGAAGACTTTAATTTTTTTCTAATAATTTTTACAGTAAAAACTATAACATTTGTTAGAACTAACTTATCTTTTTCAAACGATAAGTAGAAATGCATATACTATCTCTAATCATGGACGTTCTTTTATTACTAAACGTCAAGTTTTAGTTTTTTACTATTTACTAATTCTGATAATATCATATCCAGTGCACAGAATGCCCATTGAATATGCCCAGAAGCAGATGTGCAGCGTTTAATCACAATCTCAATTAATTAATAAAAGAAATTTCTTTTTAAGATTCGGTGCATAAAAAGGTCAAATGCTTGCTTTTACTTTGGTAGCATTTAAAAAGGTTTTCTTCTTATCAAAAGTCTACATTATTAACCGTTTGCTCGTATGTATTTATTGTTTAAGACTCATTCTTTATTTTACGCTTGATGCTATTTGTTTCAATATTATTATATATTGACTTCCTATTTATACAATGGTTTAAACTTTTCAATTAAAAAAATTATTTTATAGTACTCTTTAAAATTGAATTTACGTAAACTCTATGTATTTAGAAGATTTGAATAAAAAGGCAGTGTGTTCCACAATTGAGGCATAATCACACAGTTATTTAAAAGTTTTTGATTTTATTCTTATCAATTAATTTGCACATTTGTTTTGAAAGGTAGTATTTTTTATAAAAATTCAATTTACATTAATTTTCTTCTAACTATCATGATAAATTAACTTTTACAAAGCAACTTGCACTTGTGTTTATTTGAGATATATTTTACAGGATTAGCAAACTAAAACAATTATAAGTTTAAATAAGCTTTAATAATCAGAAATTAGTTGTACATTAGTTATACATTACAATTAATTTCTTTATGATATTTTTATATTTGGTTTCTTTAAAGGTATAAATCTTGATTTCTTTGATACAAATTAGCAAAACTCTATGCTACAAGACAACACAAAGACAGTTTTTATTTTATATTCTTCAAATATGATTCTTTAATTCATCACGATGCAGTTCATGTTTGGGTCTAAAAACCCACCTATCATTCTAAACCTAACCTAAACCTAACCCAGACAACGCCTTCACCCACCTAAAATCCTAAACCTAACTTAAACCTGTTGAACCTGTTAAAGTTGATATTTTCGGTTACAATTAAATAAGTTTGTTTAAGAATTGTTTTTGTTTGTAATGTTTGTATTTAAAAAATTATGTATCGAAAGGTGTGCCTGTTAAAAAGGTTATGTACTTTTATGTATGCAAGAATACTTTTACTTCTTCTCGTATGTTGGTAATTCACATTTGCAATAATAATGTATCCTTTAGAAATTAAAAGTTTTTCTGCATTTTTTGTACCAACTTTAAGACATTCAAATATCTCATATATATATATATATCCCTTATCTGAGCGTGATGGTAAGCGAAGGGAAGATTATACCTTGATTTAAATTAAATTGTAAAATAAATCTTCTTATCAATATTACATTCTTAGATCTGGCAACTAAACTAATCCACTGTGTCCTATAATGTATGTAGGATACAGATCTTACTGGGGAGACTTTTTTGTTTGAACTTCGCACGGGCAATATGTTCATAAATTATCATTTAATCATGATTAATGCATTATCAAAAGTTATAAATGCTGCCAAATTTTACATAAATTGTTTATTTTTCGGACGGTTTTTTTAATTAAAATCTTGATAATAACTAATCTGACAAAATCAATCAATATTACTAAATGATAAACAAGGGGATCAGAGTACAAATGAGAATTATATCGCTAACTAAGTGTTTAAAATCTCGATTTTGTAAATGATTTCTCTCTATAGAGAGAAATAGATCTTGTATAGATCTATACAAATCATATGTAGTCAAATTTCAAAAATCTACTCTATTTTTTACAACTAAACTATTCTCCCACTTATTGTCCCGTCACAACGCTCTCTCACCTTGAAATCATCCAAATCCGATCACTCTACCAACTTTGTTGCAAACTGTGAGTTGATGGAACGGGCTCGGTCAAACGTCGCAAAGATGAAGATCGCGAGCGTTCGATCTGATCAATTTGTTTGTTTAACACAGTTTTTTTTTCAAGCAACTTACTTAATTTAAATACTGAAAAGTACATTTTATTTTATTATTTACCTCTTTCTCATCACTTTGTATCAAAAGGTAAACCATAATAATATCATTACATATCTTATTTTATTTTTATTAGACTCAACACTTATATATAATTTTTTTATTAATTCAACAAATTTTGTTTAGATTAACATTTTTCAACTTTTTAACTACTTGGTCATTTTCTTTCTGTTTATAATCGTAAAATACGAGTTCACTTGTACCAGCGAGAAACATTCGAGATTGAGAAGAGTGGGTACAGTTAGGTTTGTAGACGTTGTAGAATGAGAATTAAATTTAAAGAATCGCTAACTAATTGTTAAAAAACTAGATTTTATAAACGTTTATTCTCTGTAATCAAATAATGTGTAATCAAATTTCAGAGCTTGATCTATATACTTTAAAGTTCACGTACAGACATAAACACTCTTCTGGTTATTTAATATTTGAAACAGTAATTATTGATGCAATCATTATTCTTAAACCGAATCTCTAAATTTCTTTGCACCATAGCCTAACAAAACTAGGCTTGATCATTTTACTTCTTACGTATTCTTTATTAATCCATGTTAATAAAACCGGTTATTAATAAACATGAACATGTACAGTATTCCTCATTTCCTTGAAATTCAATATTCGAACATGTATTTATTAATTGTCTTGAATGGTTGGCTGAATAAAAGGTAACTGAAATAACAACTGTTAACAACCGCAAGGTCAATTGTTTATTAATTTTTTAAAGTTTTTACAGTAAAAGTTTTAAAGATTTTGTGGTTTAAAGTTTTCAAGTATTTATTGCCCCAGATTTCGTAATCCAACCATCTAGGAAACATTATCTTTTGATTTCAATGTTATTTAATCACGATTTAAAATCTCTGTATATTTCACTTGTGCCTGATTCAAATGAAAAATGAAATTTTTGAAATCCACTTCCGAAAAACAAATGCTCATACGCGTTCTTTATGTTTCAACTTTTTTTCTTAGAACATTCTTTAAAATTCCTTTTTCAACAATAATCTGATTAATAATTAACTCGTACAACCCTCCAAGCCACCCAACACCACAAATCGAAAATTGTTTTTGCTTCATATTTTTACACAGAGCAATCAAAACATCACAAAAAATTGTCAAAAAAACTAGTTTCACAAGTGCAATGTTTATAAAAATGTTGTTGAACTTTCCATAAAGACAATTGAAAATAATGTAATGAATGTCGTTCATATTACTTGGGATTTTTGAATATTGTTTTTAAAAGGTTTCTTAAATGATTTTATTTTGTCCAGTACATAAACTTTATTTATTTCAACTCACACAACTAAAACGATACGATCATCATCGCTATTGGTCTATTTCCATCAAGGTGGATCATCTTTTTAATTACTTGTCTTGGAATGTATTCGTGCATACATGGCTGATTTAATGGTTAAATAATACAATTTTTGAGTAGATAATGTTTTATCCCAGTTTGAAATGAAGTAAATATATACACTAGGAAACTTCTCAAAAACTAAAAAAGGGTTTGAACCCTATGAATGTTATAAGGCTATAGAAGCTCAGCTAAGATCGTCATAGATACTTACCTAGACAGTGACTAGTAGACACCATGGTAAACCAAGTTCCAAATTCCAAAAAATTTCGCAATTGCTTAGCAAGACTAGCCTTGTCTTTTTGACTTGTATCTTTTATAAAACCGGTTATTAATAAAAAATGAACATGTACAGTATTCATCATTTCCCTAAAATTCTATATTCTATTATGTCTTTATTACTTGTTTACAAAGTTGTTTACTCATACTTGATTAAAAGATAATGAAACTCAATTTGGCCAATTTAAATGATAAATTATCATTGATAATTGTCAATCAATTAACCCACTACAATCGTTAGTGAATTGTTTCGTCTGTCAAACATATAAAGGTATCCTAATATCAAAAGTAATGGACAGCAATTCTGAGTGTTTGGTAAATGTTTGACTTGATATCACACATATTAAAATATTTCTTCAATTACACATCACACAGAGTAGTGTTTTTTGTTAATTTAATTTTATCAAACTTTTAACAAAATTTTAACAAATCAGACAAAAAATGAAGATCATGAAGGATCTAAATATATGATTGTGGTTGTGAGTGCACGTGAGAATTTTGTATCTTCATCACTTGATTTGTTCAAAAAAAATGAAATCTTTTATCATTGTTTATCAATGTAGCAACATTCAGCAACATTGCCATCAATATTGTTTCAAAAGCATTTACAAAACTTTTACTAAATAATTTGCTTTAAGTATGAATTTTTTATCTTTATT
Organism: Rhizoglyphus robini; assembly: GCA_023373905.1. NCBI lineage: Eukaryota > Metazoa > Arthropoda > Arachnida > Sarcoptiformes > Acaridae > Rhizoglyphus > Rhizoglyphus robini. Next base: position 624,674 of record JAKIJQ010000067.1, on the reverse strand, counting down.
TGTAGCTGAAACCCCAGAGGCCTCATTTAACAAATTTAGTGTGTCGTTTAAAAAGGTTATATTATGTATGTAATTTTATGTTGTCAATTCTCATTTGCAATAATAATTCATTCTTTTTCTTACAATCCATCATGCAATCAACTTCCCGAGTGTATAGTGTTTCAAAACAAATGTCTAATCTTGCTTAAAGTAATTGAAGATAATAATCTTTAAATGACCATTGAGCATTAAAACCCAATTCGATTATGAATTTTTATAGTAATTCTGAGTTTCTACGAATTTAAATAGAAGTGAATAAAATTACTTAACACATTCAAGTGATATGTTAGCTTATTTTTATTTTCCATTAAAACGTTTTCATTCATTCATTTACTGACACGCTTTTATTAAAGGTTTACAAATTACTATTCTAAACTTAGAATATTTTTCATATAGTGCATAGTTTCATATTTCTCTGGTATAAAAGGTAACATAATAATATATTACTATATATTTAACTCAATTTTGGTTGTAATAATCTTTGTAAGTATTTGATTTCTCAATGGCAACTCACCGCCAAAGTGAACTTTAACTTAATCTCAAATGCTTTCTCTTGTTTTAATGGTTTATGATTATTTGTTGCTGCATGTTAAGAAGCTTTTCATGCTCCATCGTATACAAAACAACGGCAATCACAGTAAAAAGGAATACATTGTCTTTATAGGAAGATATACTTTGTTGATATTTTAATAAATGGTAAAAGTATTATTTTGATTTTGGCATTTGTTTTTTTTGTATCTTTCAGATATCGGTTTTTATACAACAGGTTTTCTAAAAGTATATTAATTTTCTCTGTGTATCAAATGTTTTTAATAATTCAAAAATTTTTGTTTAGATGATCATTTTTCAACTTTTTAACTAGTTGGTCACTTTCTATCTGTTTATCATCGTAAAATACAAGTTCACTCGTGTGGTACGGGTAATAACTTTCAGAATGGTTGCAGTAGTGCCCTCATTAGAATAAACCCACTTTCAATGATCATGATCTGATCTGACAAACCTAAGTTTCTCTAACCAGTGACCAAAGTTCCATATCATGGTTTGAACTTCAATTTTTCCCTTAAATCGAGATCGACCTGACTTGGTTTTAGTAATGACCACTGAGCTAGAGAGCCTGAGAGTTCGTCCACTACTTTCACAAACTGCAAATGCGATCCATACTGATAGTGATATCGAGACATAGCCAGGTTGCGACTGTTATGTCGATACTCTTGAGTCAATGATAGCCCACATTGGTCGGTGACCTGCTTTATGGGAACGGACCTTTGAGTCGATGCGATGGTTATACGTTACAAGATAAATCGAAACTGAAAGCGTATTCTTGGATATTGTGAGTGCTCTCGCCAGCTTTTGATCTGTTTTGTCGAGTTTGGCTTAGCATTGCTGATAGTTTGCAATGTCAGCTTGAGACTCTTCGTTGATGCCTTCCACCATGTCCAATTCATCTGTTTACAAAAGGCTAAAACAATATTCTATTTGTTGAAGGTATGACGCGACAGTCGTCTTTTATGAATTATTTCATACATTTTGATAGACTATTTAAATGATTTAATTTTACTTTGAAACAACTAGCAAGTTTGTTTTGAAAGTTCCGACGAACCCCCATTCCTTAGCTTTTAAAAAGGTTTCTTATTTAATTTCTTGTTTAGTAAATAATAGAAATAATAGAAATAATAGAATATAATAATCACAATATAGATTATCAAATATAATATATTCCTAAACCCGATCTCGAAAGTAATTCCATGAATACTTCAACGTGGGGTTTTTAGTATAAATGTTTACATAGTATGGTTGATTGAATATAGATTGTCTTTTTAGCGAAACTTTTGTAATATGAATCGTAAATTATTTTCATTAGTAGTGTGTCAATGGTAAATGGTAAAACTTTTCAAACTACAAACTACAACTTAATGTTGATCTTTAAGTTTACAATTCACAATTTTTAATTTCGATCATATGAGATACGAGTGTATGCTCTAAAAGGTAACTTTCAATCTAACTGCGTTTATAACACTTTTATTCTATCTCTTATTACTCTCCTAACTAATAATTTTGTTGTAATAAAATTTAAATTTTAAAATAGAACTTGTTCCTAATCACAAAAACCTAAACAGTTGAAACAGTTGCCTTTTGGTGCTCGCTTGCAAAGGAATTTTTATTCAAGATTCAATCTGCAGCGTCTTTTGCATTCAATTTGGAATATTCGTAAGCAAGAAAACTAATATTTATAGATTTTTAAAAATAGTAAATTAGTTCATCACTTTTGACCCGTTTTAAAGGTTTTAAAATTAAAATTTGTTTGTTTTATAATATGATTATTTTGTACAGTGCTGAGATAGAAATTTCTTAAGGGTAATTATTTTTGGTAATCAGCCTTTTTTGTGACTTTCCTAATACACTTTCTATTGAGTTTTTCATTCATTCCTACATGATTGTAAACTACATCGCTTTTACGAACATTAATTTGTAAATCAAATCTTTCAACAATTTAACAGGTAAAAAGTAATTAATTTTATTTCTGAAACAGCAAAAATTGTTTCGAATTTATTTAATATTTCTAGAATTATCGTAATTAATTAATAAGCCAAATTCTCGTATTTATGATAAATATTCAACAGTTGAAAAGATTTTTAAATTCTATGTTTAATTTATTTGTTCGAATACTTTTTTAAATGTAAAAAATTGCACATTTTTGAAATAATAATTAACATTTCGTCATTATTGGAACATGTTGAAAAGCTTTAATGTTTTTTTTCTAGAAATCTATCCATAAATTCTTTAAAATCTCATATTCCAATATAACAATATTTTTTGTTCTTTCCCATTTCTTAAAAGGTGTTGAAACTGAATTTTTTAAATATTAATTACAATTCTCAATCCATTTCCCCCATTACAACAATTTTAAATCAACCTTATTCAGTCATGTAGAAAGGTAACCGAATATTATATCAACAGTAAGTAACTGTGTAGAAAGTTTGGTAAATGTTTGATTTGTTTGAAAATTGATTTTTAAACTATGAATTAATATTATTGTAAACATGGTTCTATATTTTAATTTTAATATGTTTCTTCCACTGAACATGCGCTATATTATTGGTTATAAACATTTAAGAATGATCAACTGTTTATATATAAATATGTTAGTGTTGTAAATGGTTTTCCACATATTAAAATCTTGGAATTTAAAAGAACGTGATTCAGACATACCAAAATTCCCAAATATCTGTTGAAACGACTTCCACAATTGAATCCACTTTGAAAATCGTAAGCGTGGCGCGTATTTAATTCACTACACACAGAACATGAATACTTAAAAGGTAATTTCAATTGTTTTATAGACATTTAAAATTTAAAATTTCAATCAAATGACGTTTTTGAAGTGATTGCAAAAATAAGTGAATTGAGACAATACAGTATTTGATTTGCATTAGTGAAAGACATAACATATTTAGTTGACTTATTGTACATTTCTATCGGTCAAATTGATAAGTTACCATTAATGAATATCACATAAAGGTTTTACATTTCAGATTTAAACAATGTTTATTAAACATTGCAGTTTGGAGGACAATTCGACATATAAAAGAATATCAACGAATGTTTAAATAAATGCGTAAATGAAAACCATTTGTACATAAAACACGTAAGTTTATTAAAATATTTCATTTGTGGCGAAAATTGTTTGGAAATTCTTTTTTTAAGGTTTAAACTATCTGTTTGGAATCGTTTTATTTGTTTGTTTGAATATTTATTTATTTTTTATGTTGCTATTAAATCAGTAATGCTAATTGGAGTTATGCTTTCATCCAGGTCAACATTTAACATTTTAATTGTTTAGTTGTTTTCAAAGATTTATAATTACTAACTTATACAAATTACTTTAAAATAACTTCCCGCCATGGTAAATTAAATAAGTTTATCATTTATGCTTAACCATAATTAGTTCATTCTTTCGTTCCACGCTTTTACCGCCATAACAATCACGAATACAATTATTTTATTAATTCAATCATATGAAAGCTGTTTAAAATTGAATCATATATCTGTAAACACACGATCAACTAAACCAGATTGACTCATTGAACACTAATCGGTTACAAACTGAATATTGAAAACGCTTTGAAATTCCATTTATTTACTCGAATATATGATTGAATGAGAAAGCGGTCTAGGTTAACTTACCGATTTGCAATTGTTGGATTTTGAAGTTTCACAGATTAGTTGGCTTCCTGGAATAACTTGAACTGGTTTCAGTGTGTTCGACGAGTTGAGCTGTTGGAGCTGTTCGCTATCTTGCTTTTGTGCTTCTACCAATTCTTTCAGTGACCATTGTGTTGAGTTGATTGAATCCACGTTGAAACGGGACAAACTGTCGGCGACCACATTGTCTTTGCCAGACACATGACGAATGTCAGATGTAAATTGTGAGATATAGTCCAGTTGACGTGACTGTTTTGCTGTTTTGTCGTTATTCGAACAAAGTGCTGTGGTCAATGGTTTGTGATCTGTGTACATTGTAAAGTTCCTGCCTTCAAGCATGTACTTGAAGTGTTTGATTGCGAGATATATTGCCAGTAATTCGCGGTCGAATGTGCTATACTTACGCTGCAAAGCGTCGAGTTCTTTTGAGAAATAACCAAGTGGTTCAAGAATATATCTTAGTTTTTTAAAGCCATTATTTATGTTTGAAATTCCATTCATGCGGGAATATGTTGCTCGACTTTTCTTAAAGAGAATCAAATTGATTTGTCAAAAAACAAGAGACTTCCAAAAAGGTTTTAAGTTAATTTCATGTTTTCCAGTTCATGCATTTCTAATCATTAATAGATTCATTAATTTATTTTCGATTAGATTTCATTTTTGTTCCGAAGATTACATCTGTTTGAAATGTCAGAAATATGATATAAAAAGTTAATCTTATTTACAAATTTTGAAAACTTATTTTCTCTATTTGTTTATTCTATCACTCAGCAGAGGCATACTAAGAATAAATCTAGAGATTAAAATGCTCACTTTGTTAGGTAAATATGCAAAAATTGTATTGAGTCTTACATGAATACACTTTATTTGTTTTAAAGGTTAATTAAATCATAGTCAATTTCAGATAATGAAATTTGTTAATAAAAACACCATCAAACAAAAACTATTTTTGAGTGAAATCTATTTTTGAGTGAAATCTATTTGAGACAACCCAATTCGTTGATGGTAAACCATTTTATCAATAAGTACTTCCATATCTAATTTATTTCCACTATTCTACATATGAAGCAGAAATACAAGCAAGCAAGGGGCCCTAAATGTTCCCTAAGTGTAATATCGTGCATCACATTTATCTATACGTAAATAGGACAATTAAGGACGATCTTGTTTGTCCTGTAATCCCTAATCTATAATCTGTAATTCTAGCGAATCGTAACACGGAATTACAGAAATGATACTTGAGAACAATTGATGGTTTATTCATTCTTTGGTTATCTTATGATATGGAATGGAATAGAATGGTTTTGTGGATGAACTAAAAGGTCACTTTTATTTACAAGCAACATATTTTTTATTGTTTTCCCATTCTATTAACCGTTGCAACAATTTTGATCATAACTTTGTTCATGATCTTTTTCTAACTATATTACTATATTAGAATTTCTTCAATACGAGTTTCGATAGTTAGAGTACCACTGTTTTAATGGTCAAATATTATTTTATCATATGTTACATTATGTTCCGCTGTTAAGCGGTTCACTACTTAACTAAATTCTCACTAAAGTCCCAATGCAACATTTTTTTGTTTAATTAGATTTATAATGCTTAATTTTTTGCTTGATCAAAGTCTTCTCGGAAAGTTAGATTAGCATTCCTCAAAAAGTGCTACTTTTTCTTATTCCATTGTTTGAAAAGTATTTTTTATAGTTTATTGTCATGTTTGTTTACATTAAATTTATATTAAATTTACTTTATTTCCTTTAGTCATTTGAAAATCGATTTCACCACACGCGATAATCATTTGGTTAACTGAATAATAAATGGCCTCTTTTTAACACTACTCGACTGTTTTAATTAGATTAACTGTGATTTTGTGATTGATGCAATCAAAAGGTTTCTTATTAGCAATTTAAATGTATTCATTTTCCAATGCAAGGAAGCATACTTCTACTTTCAAGCATAAGTACTTAACTTTTCCGGGTGTTTTAAGGGAATTATTAGTGTAAAAACATTTACTTTATCGGAAACACAAAAACAAATTGGAGCTCAAGTACCTCAGACCTCCTTACAGTTTGTCTAGTAGGGGTTTTCAAAAGGTTAGGACAAATAAATGGACACATGTTTAATAATGGTCATTCCATTATTGTTCAACGTCAAGCTATGACTATTTCAGTTACAAAATTTCAAATGTCAGAAATACCAGTTTTCTTTCTCACGAGTCTAAAGAATGGCCTCTAAAAGATAATTTGGAATTTAAAAGTCAACTTTTAATCGAGATATGATGCATTGCACTGAAAACGACCACGGTAAATCATTTCAATGGAATAAAATGGTTGTACATATCTCCATATCTCCATAGTTTTCTTCGACAATTTTGACTTTTATGCTTAATTTCCATCTGAGAAAAATGTTGCTCGACATTGCTTTAAATAAATCGAAGGATTAGATACTTTGAACTGCTTTATTTTTTTCAAAAGGTTTCTAAATTAAATTCATGTTTTCCAGTACATACGATTCTAATAATTGTTGAATTCATTTCATCTTGTTAGTTTTCAATTTTGGTCAAGTTTTTTAGATATGTTTACCGGTTGTTGATTTATTTGGTTGTGGAAAGTCATTTTTTGATGAGTTCACTGTTTGAAATCACTGATTTGTTGTGTTTGGCGATTGCTGATCGATTCTCGAGATATGCAGAATGCTTGCGGATTCATTCTCGAAGCATTGATTGTCAATTCATGTTGAGAATTGTTGAAATGCGATCATACCTCGGGATATTAATGCGTGGATTGTAGTTTGAAGTTGGTTCGAGACCAAAATGAGTGTTCTGGCTGATGATTTCGATGTCTAACTTGTCATTTGTCGACAGCGGTTCATTTTGACATCAAAATTGATGGGATTGCACGAAATAATTGAGATGTGGACACAGAAGGATGCAGAAGGTAAAACTTGTGTGCAGTCACCAAGATTGCAGGTGAATTTGTTGTTTGGTGATGGATTTTCTCCTGAATTGGTTGAAGAAGAATTTTGATTGCTTCTCAAGAAGCTGATGCTTCTGCTTAGATGCTGTCGGTTTGTTAAAGGTAAAAGTAATTAATTTTATTTTTGAAACAACAAAAATTTTTTCGAATTTAGTTAACATTTATAGAATTGTAGTAAAAAATAGGGTTTCTAAGAATTACATAACCAATTTACTTTAAATGCGTGCAGAGAAGTTGTCTGTGTAGTGTTAGTTTACGGGTTGCATTTTAACATGAACGATTGATCGGTCAACTATCAGGTTTTTGCATAAGTATTTCCGCAGCGCCATCTCGTTGGTGCAAAGACAACTGTAGGATGTCTGTCCGTCTGCAGGATTAACTTATGCCTTTGTCTTATATATAGATCAGGTCTACGACAACGCGCGTGTCCGAGATCACTACGGAATAATTATATTTTCAAAGGTTTATTTAAGCTGACATTATGTAATAAATAAATAAAATTTAAATTTTAAAAGTTTTCTATTTAAATTTTCTTACATTCAACATTCAACAAATTGAATTTCATTGTCGCATTTTAATTATTGGTTTTATTGTTTGCTCATCTCAATGCTACTGCCAACATCCCGTTTAATTGCATTTTTAAAAGATAAATCAATTTTTTTAAAAATATTATTAAATCAAATAAAGAATTTTATTTGTTTATTATTAAAATTTGTTTTTGTTAAGGAGCAATCTAATCGAATCGGCTACTGGACAATCGTTTTACATCAATCCAAACATTAATGGGAATTAGATAATTCATTAAAACAGTTTCCAGACATTCTAAGCACTCCTTTCAACATCATCCAGTGCCTTCACAATAACTAGCAATGACGACTGAATCATCAGGAGGTTGTGCGGAATGGCGAATGCAATTTCCCATATCAATTGTGTAAACAAAGTTTGAATAATCGGTTTATTGAAGGTTTCTTTATATGATCATTGCGCATTAAACCCAATTCGATTTTGCTTTTATAATGGTAATTCTGATTTTTTTACTTTAAATAAAAGTGAATAAAATTATCTTACAAATTTAAGTGGAATGTTTACTTATTTAAATTTTTCCATAAAAATGTTTTTCATTTAATGTTTCGGCATTTACGGGAACTCGATGTTTAGAAAGCGCAAACAACTTTCCCTCACTCGCCGTCAATTGGCCATAAATTTTGGCTTTTATCTATGGAAACTTTTGAGTTGCTGTCTGTGCGAGCATTCAGGAGCTATAAATGTGCTATTTACACATAAATCAAGCTTCGTTTATGAAAAGGTTTCAAATATATTTTGGTACATTTATTACCAAATATCAAATAATGTCTTTTTTCAGTCTTTCTTATTATAATTAATTTAATGGTGTTGTCTAATTGTCAGACACTTGTCTAATCTATTGAATAATCTCAAAGTTTGTAATTACCCTCATTATTATTACAGTGGTGCAATATTATCTTAATATATTTTAGGTATTATAAATTAGTTGTTCGTTTTCTTGAAAAAAGATTAACGGGTTGTAGATACTTCGACAAATTAATGGTTTATTTTTGAATATTCAAAATTTCAATTTCATGTTCATGCTTTTATGTTATATTGATTCTATAGAGGGCATGAAAAAGTAATTTCAAATTAATAATTTCGTTTTGGTAAGTCCAAAAAGCTTCATTAGTTCAATGTTCAAAGTTCAAAAGTTCATTACGGTGGATTATTATACATTATTTACGATCCTCGTGGATAAGTGGATTAAAAAGGTAATTCCATTATAGCAATCACTAAACAACGCTTCCAAGGGTAAATATGCCAAAATTCTTTGTTTGCCAAGACGATTATTTATTAAATAATTTTTCCAAACTTTCTCAAAGTGTAATGTTCACTCACTATCTCACTCACACCTTCGCTCGCTATTGATATTCGTTCTTCCGTTTGCTCATCTAAATATATTATAGTCATCTTTTTTCTGGATGATAAAAATGGTTTTGAAATTCAAAAATTAGATTCTACTATATATAATTCTATATATCTCCAATTCTGATTGCCATCGCCACAATACCTCATCGTCTTTATAGCTCAGTTTCAGTTTTTATTACTTTACAAATTTTCAAAATTCTCTGTTCCCTTTTTTGGTTTTGACGCCTTGGTTTAAAGGTAAAAATACACAATTTTGTAATAATATTTCACATTTCGTCATTATTGGTAAATGATGAAAAGCTTTAATGTTTTTTTAAATCTATCCATAAATTCTATGAAATCTCATATTCCAATATGACATTATTCTTTGTTCATTCCGATTTGTTAAAGGTGTTGAAACTCAATTTGTTCTACACAAATTACAATTCTCAATCCATGTCCCCACTACTACTACGATTATAAAGCAATCTTAATGAGTCATGTATAAAGGTAATCTAATATCATATCAACAGTAACGAACTGTGTAAATGTTTGATTTGTTTGAAAATTTAGTTTTTAAATTATGAATTAATATTATTGTTAATATGGTTCTAAATTTTTATTTTAATATGTTTCTTCCACTGAACATACGCTATATTATTGGTTATTAACATTTAAGAATTATACACTTTTATATATAAATATGTTAGTGTTGTAAATCGTTTTCCACATATTAAAATCTTAGGCTTTTCAAAGAACTTGATTCAGACATACCAAAGTTAACAAATATCTGCTGAAACGCCATCCTCAATTGAATCTACTTGGAAAATCATGAGTATGTCGCGTATTTAATTCACTGCACACAAAACGTGAAAACTTAAAAGGTAATTTCAATTGTTTTATAGACATTTAGAATTTAAAATTTAAATCAAATAACGTTTTTGAAGTCATTGCGAATATAAGTGAATTGAGACAATATAGTGTTTGATTTGCTTTAGGGACAGACAAAACATATTTAGTTGCCTTATGGAAAATTTCTTTCGGCAAATTTATATTTACTCGATTTACTAAAAAATTTCAGTTAAAATCCAACTCTTTGTTAGTTGAGTCATTCATTATGAATCATTTTGTCGTGTAGGTTAACAATTAATTCTTTGCTTGGTATGGTGTGACGTATTAACAGGTAATTATCTAATTTTTAGCGAGACTCTTTTAGAGTCGTAAGCTTATGCTATTGCCATCGTGTCTGTCTGTCTGTCTGTCTGTCTGTCTGTCTGTCTGTCTGTCTGTCTGTCTGTCTGTCTGTCTGTCTGTCTGTCTGTCTGTCTGTCTGTCTGTCTGTCTGTCTGTCTGTCTGTCTGTCTGTCTGTCTGTCTGTCTGTCTGTCTGTCTGTCTGTCTGTCTGTCTGTCTGTCTGTCTGTCTGTCTGTCTGTCTGTCTGTCTGTCTGTCTGTCTGTCTGTCTGTCTGTCTGTTTGTCTGTCTGTCTGTCTGTCTGTCTGTCTGTCTGTCTGTCTGTCTGTCTGTCTGTCTGTCTGTCTGTCTGTCTGTCTGTCTGTCTGTCTCGTCTGTCTGTCTGTCTGTCTGTCTGTCTGTCTGTCTGTCTGTCTGTCTGTCTGTCTGTCTGTCTGTCTGTCTGTCTGTCTGTCTGTCTGTCTGTCTGTCTCGTCTGTCTGTCTGTCTGTCTGTCTGTCTGTCTGTCTGTCTGTCTGTCTGTCTGTCTGTCTGTCTGTCTGTCTGTCTGTCTGTCTGTCTGTCTGTCTGTCTGTCTGTCTGTCTGTCTGTCTGTCTGTCTGTCTGTCTGTCTGTCTGTCTGTCTGTCTGTCTGTCTGTCTGTCTGTCTGTCTGTCTGTCTGTTCTGTCTGTCTCGTCTGTCTGTCTGTCTGTCTGTCTGTCTGTCTGTCTGTCTGTCTGTCTGTCTGTCTGTCTGTCTGTCTGTCTGTCTGTCTGTCTGTCTGTCTGTCTGTCTGTCTGTCTGTCTGTCTGTCTGTTTACCAAAAAAAATTACCAAATTTGGCATACATACACTAGGGAGTATATGTAATCGAATAGTCAGACCAAAACTTGGCGCCATGAATCATGACGCCCATTCTGGTGACAAATGAATTCTGAGAGAACCGTAGACCCTAAAATTACCAAATTTGGTAAACATACACTAGGGAGTATATGTAATCGAATAGTCAGACCAAAACTGGGCGCCATGGATCATGACGCCCAATTTTGATAGCGCCAAGTTTTAAAAAAGATTTTTTGTGGTCACTATGTTGAAAATGATGAACAAATGTGTTTCACATTTTAAACAAAAATATTTGTCTCAATGCACCTCTTTAGTGATCCAAATTGATCAAATAAAGTCGTTTTAAAGGTTTCTCAGTTGATAGTTCAAGTTTCTATTTTATTTTTAAGAGTCTCTCACTTTGCCTGGCTTGCCAGACAATCTTATATGTATTATGATTGACATCATTTTTATGTTTACTTGTCACTGATTTCTATGGATCTCAAATTTATATAAATATAGGCAAATTAAGTCAATAAATTATAGCAATAAAATGTCATTGTTTTGGAAATCTTGTTCTGAGTAATGTAAAGTAATAAATGTTAAATTCATGATTTACGTAATTACGTTTTTTTAACAATCTGATTTAATTGCATTTCGGATATTGAACCAGAAATTTATTGTTATTTGTCTTGGATTTTTAACAGGTAAAAAATTATCAATATTTAGTTTCTTTAATTTCAGATTAATTATTGTATTACTTTTATTCTTTCTTTTTGGCAATCAGTGTTTTTCAATGTTTTTATAAGGTAAAAGTAATTAAACTATTTCTGAGCTGCACATATGCAATTTTTCCTACTTAAAAATACTTTTTTAATTTTTAATTTGAAACAACTGACAATTTTGTTTCCAAAGTTATTATCTATGTCGATCCTGTTATAAGAGGTTTTTTATTTAATTTCATGTATTCGTGTACATGGAATCTATTCACAATATAAATTATCAAATATATTTTATTCTTAAACCCGGTCATGAAAACAATTTCATGAGTACTACTTCTACGTGGGGTTTTATTATAAATGTTTAAATAGTCTGGGCGTTTGAATATGCATTTAGAGAAAACTTTTGTGACATCATTCGTAAGTTATTTTTGATTGTTATGTGTCCATGGTAAAAATGGTAAAACTAATTCAAAACTACGAACAACTTAATGTTGATCTTTAAGTTTCACAATTTTTTATTTTTATTATTGTATGCTCCAAAAGAAAACTTTAACTTTCAATCTAACTTAATTTATAAAACTTTTATTCAATAATCTTCTTTCTCTGTTCATTTATTCGATCTATTATTACTCGTTAAGCTAAGTAAGCTTTTAAGTATTATTTTGGTTACAATAACATTTCTTTTCTTGAACTAGTTCCTAGTCCGATCTAATATGCCTTATATTTATGATTTATCAGTTGTAATAGTTGGTGTTTGCTTGCAAGGTAATTTTTTATTCAATATTCGATCGGCACCGTCTTTAGCTTGCAATTTGGAATTACTATTATTTATTGATTTGTAAAATATTAAATTAAGTTTGATACTTGTTTTTTTAATTTAAACGGTTTATCAATTAAAAATTTTAATTTCTAAATTTATTATTCAGAAAAATTCTACTTATGTTTTGATTCTCAACATTGGCTTGTTTGTTTTTTTAATTCAAATCAATCGATGCTACTTAAAATATGTTTCAAGAATGTTCTGGTATATTTCTAAATCTTTCGAAATCCATGTCTTAGTCTGAAATTCGCACATTGCAATCCGTTCATACAGAAAAAAATTCTCTCGATTTTGCTTAATGACATTCATAGTTCAGCAAGCTACAAAGAACTCTACCAAAAGGTTTCTAAATTAATATCATGTTTTCCAGTGCATATGATTCAAATCTTTATTGAATTTTTGATTATTTTCCAAATGCAAAGGCATTTTTGTTTTTAACTATTCAATATTCTTAAAAAACTAATCATTAAAATCTAAGCATTTAGGTTTATTTTAGAATGACATATGTTTTGGAGTTCCCCCGTGCTAGATATTAAAAAAGGTTGAAATAAACTAAATCTTAGCATCCACGTATCACCGTCTCAGGTCATGACTACCTGGATCGTTGGGACAAATCATCCCAGGAAGGATGCACTTGAGTTAATAAGTGAGCAATTTGTATTTTGACAATTTTGTAAGTTCGGTGGAAGACAGAATGTCCTTGTAGATCATGCCAATATGATAATTATCATTAATGATAAATAGAGAAATTAGTTCAAAATTGTGACGAAACTAAAATTAAAAATTTTCTAAATTTATACTTAAACAATATAATTCGTATATTACAGTGAATGTCTTGTTTAGTTTCAAATGGTAAAATCTAATCAAACCCACAACTTATTGATTATCTTTAAATTAATCTTCACAATTTTGTATATTTGCTTTAAGATTTATATCTCTGTCGGAATGTTTATCTAAAAGGTTAATTTAATTTGCAATCTAATCGCATTCATAAAATTTTCGTTCATTCGTGTAAATTTATTCAATCACTCACCTAACTCATAATTGTGCACATGTTCGAAAAAATGTTTGCCTCTTCTTAGAAACAATTAACAATTTATTATCTAAAGTTTATCTTTGTTTGCTTCTGTTATAAAATGATCTTTTTCATTTATTTTACGTTTTCAAGTTCATAAACTCCAATCATTCCTCCATTAATTGATCCGTCTCTCAAAAAGGTTATCATATTTCAATATTTGGAATAAGGTTTTTCAATTAAACTTTTAATAATTTTTTGTATGAATCATGTGGTCATGGTTAATATTGTGTTGATTATACTGGCTTAAAATGGTTTTTAATTCACTTATTCTTATGTGATGAATCTTCACATAATTCATTTAGTGGCCTCATGGCATAATTCATCATTATTTAAATGTAAAAATTGTTTACATGTAAATAAGTCCGTTGTTTTTGATGTAATTTCTTTGCGATTAACATATCAAATCATTAAATTTCTAAATTTTAATTCAAAACAAAATCACATTTTCTAGTGAATTATTTTTGTTTCCAATTAAACTATTCAAAGTCAAACTTTGGATATGTTGAGCCACCAGCTTTTCAAAAGGTTTCACGTTTCAAGTCAATCATAGTCTAATCATAACAATAATCATTTTTTATTAAATATTCAACATTCCTGATCTCATTAATAAGAACAGATTTAATATTCGCTTATAAAGGTAACAAAATAAAATTGTACAAATGATTCTAATAATTTACTCAATTCGTATCGAATTTCAAAATTGTATAATTCCTGTCAGCATCTTAACACAAAATATTTTATTTAAAATGTTTTTTATTTGAACTTTTAAGATTGAGGAAATAGTGATTTGAGTTTAATGCAATGTAATATAATGCATAGTTTAGTCTTATTCAGTCTTTTACTAAGGACAAACCCCCTAATTGTTTCATTGTTGTAGTCTTCCAAACAAATACCATTCATCTATTTAATTTTTGTATCAATCTCTCGATTATCGTAATGGTTTCTAAGACAAAGTTTATTTGCAACATTTGCAAACAATTCTACTTTTGGGTGCCATCAAAAGGAAGCTAACAATTAACAATCCTGATGTTCCTTAATTTAATTTCTAAAATGGAAACAAAGAACGATCATTTTAAATGGAATTTGACATTTTTTATTTAATAAAAAGGTAAACTAATAACATAATCAACAGTTATGAAATGTATTGAGTGTTTTTTGTAGATGTTTGTCATGATTTATTTTTTTAATTACAAATAATTTATACTTTTAAAACATGATTTTAATTTAAAAACATTAATCAAACATTGAAGAGGGTTTTAATAGGTTTCCTTATTATTAACTGCACATGCGCATTAGCGTTATTGTTCTTACAATTTAATATTTTCAAAATTATATTCATGAAAAAATCTAAACAATTGAATCATTTTTTATGGTTTAAGTGGTCATAATTAGGTGGAATTTTCAGATACTCTTTGAAAAGGTTGAAACTCACTCAATTCTTGTACCAAGAATCATCACACACAAAAATCTATTTACAAAATTTTTATTTTTATTTTGTAGAATACTGCAATTTCACAAAAATGTTTTATTCATATTTTTTTAAATTTTACTTTGCTTTTAAATAACTGATATTAAAAAGTATTTAAACTAATTTTTAATAATTCAAATTTTAATTCTCAAAATTAATTTACCCACAATACTACCGTAAGGCAAAAGAATCCTATATAGAAAAGGTAACCTAATATATCCTAATCAACAGTAGTGAACTGTGTTGATTGTTTTAGTAAATCTTTAACATAATTTATAAACTTTTATGATTTTTTGTTTCATTGTATTGTTTATATTTAAAGACCATGATTTGAATTTAAAAACTTTAAGTTATCAACAATAAAGAGCACACAAAGGTTTCTTCAACTACACATGCGCAATGATAGCGTTTCTGTTCTTACTATTTCAATGTTTTCACATTTTATTCAATTCTTTAAATAATTCATTAAAGTAATATTCTTTATATGACTTAAGTGGACATGGTTAGAGTGGTTTTTGTCTTAGGTTTAAAAATGGTTTAAACTCTTTTATTCTTTTGTGAAAAATCTTCACATAAAATCTCGGGATAATTTCGAATGTTTAATTGTAAAAATTTGTGTATTTCCAAACTGATTTTATCTATTTTATTTTATTTATTTAAAAAATAATTAATTCATATTTTTTTAAATTTCACTTTTTGTTAATTAATTCGTTAGCTGAGACGTATCCCCTGACTTTATGAAATGGTTTTAATACACAGATGGACATCCAAATTGATATTAGATGAACAAAAGGCGCACATATCCTATCTTATGTATTTTTTAACGCTGAATTCGAATCTTTACTCAAAATTCCAAAATTGGCTCATTTTTCAAGGTTTTTAGACGTTTTAAACATATTTTTAGCCATATCTATTCCAAAACCTGCAAAACATAAAGTTTTTATTTCAAAATCAAATTCTCTGAGTTTTTCTGAAAATTTTAAGCTCAATAACGCCCAAATCGGTCAATATTTAGTATTTTAATTCGATTTTTAAAGATTATTTTTACAAGTAAAGAGGTACAAATTTTAACATAGTCAAAGGTGAAAAGGTTTTGTTTTTAATGAGTTTTCATTTGAGATGTAATCTTTAAAAATCAAATTAAAATACTAAATATTGACCGATTTGGGTGTTATTGAGCTTAAAATTTTCAGAAAAACTCAGAGAATTTGATTTTGAAATAAAAACTTTATATTTCGAAGAAGAAATACTAGTTTTTGCTAAAAACAAGTTTAAACCTTCAAAAAACCCCCAAAAATGAACCAAACTTGAAATTCTGAGTAGAAATTCGAAATCAGCGTAAAATAATACATAAGATAGGATATCTGAGCTAATTGTTCATCTAATCTCAATTTGGATGTCCATCTGTGTTATTAATATAATTAATTATTTAATTAACCAAAATCACCAGTTTCCTCTCATTGTATCACTAGAACGAACTTGTTGTTATATGTACGGACGAATGATCGGAAATCTACTATTTTCACCCTCTTAACAACCACTGATAAGACCAAACCATCATATTTCACTTTAACGGTCAAAAAGTTGATAAGATTTTTGCCTTTTACTGATAAGAACAGACAATTTCCTCATTGTTTAGTCTGTTGTTGCACAGTCAAAGTCTAATTAAAGTTCTTTTCCGAGCACATTAACAAAGTAACAACAATTATTCATCATCGCCAATTTATGATCGATTTGATTGATTGATAAGTTGTTCTTTTCCCTGACAGTTAATGTACGTACTGATAAGACCGATCAACGCATGAGTAAACAAATTATTTTCCTCTTTCTCTTTCTGTTTCTTTCTTCTTAAGTTTGAATGTTTGAACTTTGTCATTTTAGTCACATTTTTCTCGTGGTTTCTTGCGCATTCTCATGAACTGTCAGTCATGACTGAGTGTGTGAACACGTGACTGGCTAGTTTGTGTGTAGCATATAAAGCAGTCGTGCCTTAGCTTCAGTCTTCTTCTACTGCTTTTAGTCGTTGGTTGCTTTTATTTTCAAGTCTCGCTCTGTTTGTCTGTCTGATTGTTCTTCACGACAGGCGTTTTGGTCTTTCACGACAAGTCTTCGTGGTCTCTTTGGTCTGGTTCACGACTATCTTCACGACAATCCTTTCCTCAATCCTTACGACAATCCTTACCTCAATCCTTTCCTCAATCCTTACCTCAATCTTCACGACAAGATTTTCCCCTTTTTTGGACAACTTTACGACTTTACTAAGCCTTCTTCTCTTCTCTTTTTTGTGATCACGACACGCTCTCTCACTTTCACAACATGAAGTCCTCACCTAAACCCGATCACTCGCCTCACTTTGACTCCTCCTGTGAACGATCGTCTCTCTTCTCGGACGTGAATCCCAACTACTACTCGATCCCACGGAGTTCGACTATTTCCACTCCACCGTCTCATTACGAGGAGAACACTAAAGTTTCGAGTCTCAAATCACGACTATCGCACAACTCCCTACCTCACAATCGACATGATCAACGTTCGACTATTTCTACCCAGGTGGACCATCTCGTCAACTCCCTGTCTGAGTGTCACTCTGCTTCTCACCCCCTCTTTGCCGGTTCATCACTGAAGCCTATTCGTGAACTCGAGGGTGGAGAGCGCAATCAACTTTCGCTCACTCGTCGTCAGTTGACTATAATTTTTGCTTTGATTTATGGTAACTTTTGGGTCGCCGCCTGTGTGAGCCTTCAAGCGCCCTTTTTCCCGAAGGAAGCAGAGATGAAGGGCGCCACGCCCACTCAGTATGGCCTCGTGTTTGGTATCTATGAGTTGATGATTCTGCTGACGGCGCCACTGTTTGGTAAACTCGTGAATCGAGTGACACCGGTGATCATCACCAAGTATGGTCTACTCGTTTGTGGTGCTTCGACTATGGTTTTTGGCTTTATTGATCAAAGTCCTGCTGGCTGGCCGTTTATTACTCTGGCGTACGCTATTAGGATTGTGGAAGGTAGGTGTTACTTTTTTATTTCTCTTTTTAACCATATTCCCATTCTAGGTATCTCCGCATCTGCCTTTATGACCTCCTCCTACACTGTAATGGCTGCCAAGTTTCCCACCCGCGTGGCCTCGACCTTCAGTTACCTTGAAGCCGCTTTCGGTGTCGGTCTAATCGCTGGTCCAACTGTCGGTGGTGCACTCTACCAAGTGGGCGGTTTCACCTATCCCTTTCTGGCACTGGGCCTCTTTTTGCTTGCTGGCTGTTTTGTGGTTCACTTTTTGCTGCCAATTGAAGAACAGAAGTCTCTGGGTCAGGGTGGTGAGGGACAGGAAGAGGGAAATATGATGCGATTCATCTCGGATCGGGGAATGATTTTCGATGTTATGGCCATTGTTACGTCGTTGAATTTTATTGGCTTTAATGCTGCTACGTTGGAGCCCCATTTGAGACAGTTTGGGTAAGTACCATTTGGTTATTTGTTTGGATATTAGTTTTGCCATTAGATGAGATGTTAGTTTGGTACAGTAGTGGGAGAAATTAATTGACATTATTAGTTGGACATTTAAAAGGTCATTATTAAAATTATTTTTTAATGAAGCTATTAGATAAGAAATTAGTTCGGATGTTAGTTTAAATATTTTCTTAGATATTTTTCATTTATATTTTTTATTTGTAAAACATTATTTCGACGATTTGTTTTGTAGTTTATTATGATATTAGCTGGAACGGTAATTTGAATATAAATTTAGATATTAATTGGATATTAGTAAGACATTGCTTGAACTCTAGATTGCTACTTTTAAAAGGTTATTTTTAAAATATTATTTATGTCATTATTTATTTCATTAGCTAAACCATTAGTTTTGATATTAGCCTAAATTTTTTTGATGTATTTGTTAGTATATTAGTTAAGAAATTATATCAACTCTCTGTTGCTCCATTTTAAATGTGATTTTTTTAAACATTATTTGTATGATTAGCTCTATTTCATTTGTGATCCATTATTTTTGATATTAGCATAGATGTTTCCTGATATATTTGTTTGGTTATTATAGTAAAGACATTCGTAGAATGTTTAACAATTGAGTTAAAAGGTTATTTGAAAAATATAATTTCTATGATTAGTTATTTCATTAGCTGAGCCATTAGATTGGGTAATAGCTTAGATATTTTTGATAAATTTATTAAGATATTAGTAAAGACATTAGTGGAAAGTTCAGTTGCTGAGTTAAAAGGTTATTTGTAAAAATATTATTTGTGTGATTTGTTAATCCATTAGCTTAGTTATTAGCCTAGATATTTTTTGATTAATTTGTTAATATATTAGTAAAGACATTAGATGAGCTGTTTTTTGGATCATTTAAAAGGTTGTTTTAAAATTTTTTATTTATGTGATTAGATATTTCATTACCTGAGTCATTAGCTTGGGTAATAGCTTAGATATTTCTAGATATATAGGATATTAGGAAATGTGTTATTTATACAATTAGTTATGACATTAGTTTGTCTAGTATTTGGGATATAAATTGAGTCATGTTTGAGTCATTAATTTGACATTAGAATTTAGATTATATAAGGCATTAGTTTCGCCATTAGCTAAGCCATTAGTTTCGTTATTAGATGAAATATTTTTTGTAATAATTTTGAGATACTTGTTTGGCTATTAGTAAAGACATTTGTTTATCAGTTACGGTTTGCCATTAGTTATCTTATCGGTTATCTTTTTATTTTAGCTGGAATATTTTGGAATATTTGTTAGGATATTAGTAAAGCTATTAGCTTGGGAAATTAGGCAAAGAATTGTTTAAGCGATTATATAAATGATTTATATGAATTATTTTAGTCATTAGTGTGTATGTTATTTTGGATATTTTATATTTGTTTGAATATTCGCAAAGATATTAATTAGACAATTAGATAAGCCATTAGTTCTGAAATTGCTTGAGATTTTATTTAACAAATTAGTTGGGATATTAGTCAAACAATTAGTTTGGGGAAATCGCATAATATATTACTTTGGCCATTATTTATGTCATTAGCTAAGAAATTAGTTCTAATGTTTTTTAAAAATTTAGATTATTAGATCACTAATTGAAACCCGAATTTACTAACTTTTATCTTTTTCCCAACAGTCTGAGTCCCTTCTCCACTGGTCTCGTGTTCATCATCAACGGCGTCACCTATGCCCTGTCGACGCCCATCTGGGGCAAACTCTGTGAGCGTGACATTAATCCCAAGCTCCTGATTGTCTGTGGCTCGACCCTGTGCTGCATTGGACTCGTCTTTCTCGGACCCCTTCCCTTTCTCCAAATCGAAGCTTCACTGCCCCTGGTGGTGATATCACTCGTCCTGATTGGCTTTGGCATGTCCGCCAAGATGGTGTGCAGCTTTATTGACGCCATGAATGACTCGATCAAGAATCGTGGCTTCAAAAATGATGTCTCCACATATGGACTCGTGTCTGCAATGTTTTTCACTTCGTGCTCTATTGGGTAGGTCTTTTCGGGTTATTTTAGCTTTATTAATATATTTTTCTCTTTTTATTTTAGTGCTTTTCTTGGACCATCAGTTGGTGGATTCTTGCTGGACACTTTGGAGTATCGTCCGAGTACTATTCTCGTATTTGCGATTGATGTTTTCATGGTAAGTTTTGAAAGGGTTTAAGAATTGTCTAGATTTTTAGGGAACCAAGATAATTTAGATTTTATATTTTTGGGAATAGGGATTATCTAGATTTTAGATTTTTAGGGAAATTGGATTATCTAGATTTTGGATTTTTAGGGAATCAGGATTATCTAGATTTTAGATTTTTTGGGAAACAGGATTATCTAGATTTTACATCATTAGGGAAACAGGAATATCTAGATTTTAGATTTTTGGGAAACAGGATTATCTAGATTTTAGATTTTTTTGGGAACAAGGATTATCTAGATTTTTATATTTTAGGGAACAAGGATTATCTAGATTTTATATTTTTAGGGAACAAGGATTATCTAGATTTTATATTTTAGGGAACAAGGATTATCTAGATTTTAGATTTTTAGCGAACCAGGATTACCTAGATTTTATATTTTAGGGAACCAGGATTATCTAGATTTTAGATTTTAGGGAAACAGGATTATCTAGATTTTAGATTTTTAGGGAACCAGGATTATCTAGATTTTAGATTTTTGGGAAACAGGATTATCTAGATTTTAGATTTTTTTGGGAAACAGGTTTATCTAGATTTTACATCTTTAGGGAAACAGGATTATCTAGATTTTAGATTTTTTAGGGAACCAGGATTATCTAGATTTTAGATTTTTGGGAAACAGGATTATCTAGATTTTAGATTTTTTTGGGAAACAGGTTTATCTAGATTTTACATCTTTAGGGAAACAGGATTATCAATATTTTAGATTTTTAAGGAACCAGGGTGGTCTGGATTTTAGACTTTTAGGGAATCAGGATTATCTAAAATTTAGATTTTTAAGGAACCAGGATGATCACCTTTCAATTTTAAATTTTTTTACAGAACCAGGATTATCTAGTTTCTAGTTTTTACAGAACTAAGATTATCTAGATTTTATATTTTAGGCAACCATGATTATCTAGGATTTAGATTTTTTGGGATAGGAATTTGCCTAAAATCAAACCTAACTCTATTTTTTCAATCCAAACAGACCCTGTACGGCCTATTCTTCCTGTGCTCTGGACGCAAACGAGCCCCAATTGGACGTTCAATTCATGTCGGAGCGTGAGACCAACCCCAACTCGACTACATCATCCGATTGTGAACTAACTTGACATAATCTAATCAACTCTTCACTTATCTTCAATTACTTCCATTATTGTCTAATTTCTGATCTCACCTAATCTGTATACACAATCTTGTTGAATTCAATCTATCTATTTGTAATCTGCATTCTATTTAATTAATTCTATTGTTCACACTAAACAACAACAACTAGACTTAAGTTAATTATTAATTATACATTTGTTTTTAATTACTATCTGACTTATTACACAAACTAGAACATGAATGTATTTTATGATTATTTTTATTAAGTGATTAATAATAAATTATTATCTATAGAAATAAAAATGACTAATGAGTTTGCGCAGAATAAATTCGTGTTATCTATCTATTTTTAATGTGTGTGTAATGCGCTTTGATTTTTTAAAATTCGATAACATTTTCTCTACACTAAGATTTTGATTCGAAATTTTAGAACAAAGTTTTGTGCTGTTTTCTCTTCAAAAGACAGAGTAGACTTTACATTGAGTTCTATATAGTTCGTTTTATTTTTGTGACCACTACTTTTCGTGACTTTCTCGATCAAGTTTTCCGTGACCTTCTTCGTAACCTGCTCCGTGACTTCCTTGGTGACCGTCTCCCTCTGAGTACTTCGCCACTTCGCAATGTTGCTCGTATGGATAACACGGGTCGTGACCATTATCCTCGCGGTGGTTATCGTCAAGCCACACCTTGCCGTGGAACTAACTAGCAATGTAAGTATTTTTTTATTATACTCCCAAAACCGAACATAAACCTAACCTAACCTAACAAATCTTAACCTATCCTAAACCTAACCTAACCTAACCTTATCCAAACCTACCCTAACCTTACCAACCCTGACCTAACCTAACCTAATCTTATCCAAGCCTAACCTAACCTAACCTTATCCAACCTTTTTTTTATTCAAATAGCTTAGTCCTAGCTTCTGATTTAGTTTTGTATATATAATGTAACTCATAGTAGAAAGACACCACACAAAAACCCATAAAAACCAAAAAACACAAATTAGATTAGTTTACCCAGTCAATAAGCTAGGACTTTCATTCTGTAAATATATATAATGAGGGCCAAGTGCAATAACTCTTCTTGAGTGTGAGTTCAGTCTCTCAATTATCAAAGTCAAATGATTCAAACAATCACAACCATTGTCATTTAAACAAATTTTTCATTCATGTTCACAACCATTTAAAAGTCTCTTGTAAAATCCTGTTCTACATCTAGTGCAAGCGCACTGTATCTCTTTCGGTCACACAACCAATTCTAAAGTCAATTGTATTATGCCTTGCTTAATGCTCAATAAAATCAAACTTTACGTCTCAAAAATCTAACCTTATCCAAGCCTAACTTAACCTAACAAATCTTAACCTATCCTAAACCTAACCTAACCTAACCTTATCCAAACCTACCCTAACCTTATTAATTCTAAAGTCAATTGTATTATGCCTTGCTTAATGCTCAATAAAATCAAACTTTACGTCTAAAAAAACTACCTAAACCTAACCTAACCTAAACTTCCCAAACCTAGACTATCCTAAACCTAACTTAACCTTATCCAAACTTAACCTAACCTAACCTAAACAATCCTAACGTATCCTTAACCTAACTTAACCTTATCCAAACTTAACCTAACCTAACTTAACCAATCATAACAAATCCTAACCTATCTTAATCTATCCTAAACCTAAACCTAACCAAGCCTAACCTAAAAATCCTTTTCCACTCTCCAGGAAGTGTGCCATAAGATCCAAAGTTACGAGTTCCAAATTCTGGCAATGGGATTATCCAGGGCATATCCCAAAGACGACCTCAGTTTATGGATCATCGTGGAAGGTGGCTATATGTACAGCGTGCCAACTGCACACCTGGGGATAAATCATGGTGGCCGAAAAGCCTGGTTGAACATCGAAGCGGATGTCATCGAAGCGGAAGAACGGTTCAATGTTCCCTCTTCCAACTTTACCCTCAAAACGTCCAACAGTCAACAGAGTATTCGATACTTCTTTACTGGCAACCAGCAGGGTGCAGGACTGCTCGTACGGATGACTCATCATAAAGACGAAACCCATCGCTTGACTTACCAGACGTATAAACTCAATGGCAAGAAAGTTGCAAGTAATACCGATACGAAGAAACTCTTTATGCGAGTTGATTTCGTGGCGAGTGGGTACAATAATGAATGGGCAATTACGTATGGGTACCATACGCGACATTTGGATTCGGAAAGCCGTGTGTGCTGGTTATGTACATTCAAGACTGAGGATGAATCAACGATTGTCTTAAGGTAAGTTTCAATTCAATTGTTCATTTTTAGGTTATACTTTCTTTCTACTGTCTTATTACTATCCCTAATGTTTCCCTCTTGTCTTTCTACTATCTTTACAATGTGAAAATTAGTTAGTTCCGTGAATGATTGGGTTTAGGTTGGCGGTTAGGTAGGTTAGGTGCCGTGTAGGATTGGGTTTGTGTTAGCGGTTAAATTAATTAGGTGCCGTGTAGGATTGGGTTTAGGTTGGCGGTTAGGTAGGTTAGGTGCCGTGTAGGATTGGGTTTGTGTTAGCGGTTAAATTAATTAGGTGCCGTGTAGGATTGGGTTTTGGTTAGTAGTTAGATAGGTTAGGTGTTTGATAGTGTTGGCGTCGTAGTTTAAGTGCTCTCACGTTCAGACCAAAGACCACGGATATAAT